>CM050516.1:1032500-1320000 GCA_027563665.1 Antrozous pallidus | reverse complement strand
GAACAGGCGCTCCCTGGAGTCCTGTCTGTTCGGTTCACACTTTCTTCTTCCTCGTCCTCTTCCCTCTTCCTGCCTGGGGCTGCGCAGACCGGCCTTCGGGGGAGCACGGCTTCCGTGGGGTGCACCCTTTACCCACAAACCTGCTCACAGAGGAGAACGGGCCCCGGTCGCTGGGAGCCTGGCCGAGCCCTCGTTTACGAAGGATGGTGACCCCCCTCCCGCTTGCTGGTGGCTCCCCGATGTGGCGCCCAGCAGGCCCGGCGCTGATGAACTGGTCAGCACTCGCCCCTGGTCCCCGGGGGGCTGTGTGAGGCGGTGCGGGCTGTGCATTAAGGCCCATTTAGGAAGGGGGCAGGGGCCGAGGCCCGGTGCACAGGAGCCGATGGGAGCTGGTCCCCCGAGAGCACTAATGCCCTTCGATCTGGCCGCTTAGGAAACCGGAGGGCCAAGGAGGGCTGGGGAAGCAGCCTGGCTGGGTCCCTCAGAGGACACAGAGGTCACCTGCGGGTCAGCACAGGGGGGAGGGGAGGCGTTCATACAGCCCCAGGGCACCCTCGGCCCTGCCCCTCGCCCTGCCCTGCCCTGCCCAGGCCGCTCCGTCCTAACAATCCCCCAGCGACCATCCGTCCCACACCCACAATCCCCCTTCCGGCGGTTTGTATAGACAGATGGCACGCTGACCCCTCAAACCCTGCCCGCCCCCCAATTTCAGACACCCTCTGCCCATCAGGCCTCAGGGCACATCCCTGCCCCTGGTCACTCACCAGGCCACATAGCTCCCTGGCAGCCTGGTGAAGGGGCGGGGGTGGGGGGACAGCGAGGGGAGGAGAACGGGTGTTAAGACGCCAAACGAATGTGTGAGCGAGATCTAAAACCGCGTCCCCCTCTGCTCGTGGAGGACAGGCCTTTCCCGGGACCGTGCTCCCTCGGCCGTGAGGGGTCCCCGCAAACACGGAGCACCCCCAGAGGAGGACGCCCTCCAGGGACGGGCCAGAGGCAGGCGGGACGCCCAGAGGGACCGGCAGAACCGGGAAAGCGAGCCTGTGGGAGGCTCAGAGCAGGTCTGGGGTTCCGGGGCAACTCCGTGGGGGAGGGGTCAGCGTGGAGGCCTCACCGCTGTCCTCTCCCCGCTCCTGTGGACAGACGAGTGTCCTCGCTCCGCTCTGCGCCGCCGCGCGCCGCCCCCTGCAGAGACGCGGGGTCCGAGTCCTCGGCGGGCAGCTCCCCACGGCTTTCCGGGAAGATGGGCAACTACAGGAGAAAGCCCCCCGTGGGCCTGAGTCCGGGCAAATCCGAGAGCCGTACGAGCCGGGCGCTGCTGCACCTGCGGGCGATTAGATTTTCTTTTCCACCAAACGAGACTTGCCGGGACCAACAGGTAGCTCCAGGCCCACGGGCATCCTGGAGGGGGGCGGGGGGAGGGTCGACCCCCAGCCGGTCCCAGCGAAGCTCAAGGCCGAAGCTGGTTGTCAGCAGAGCCGCCCAGCATCACCCACGCGGCTCCTAAGACCCGGGGGCAGCGTGCTTGGGACTCCCCGGCCGAGGACAAAATCACGAGGGCAGCCCGTCCCTCTCGCCTCTGCACACGGCTCTGTGTCCCGGGGGCCAAGGCGTCTGGCGGGGGAGCCCAGCATCCTCTCTGCCTCTTCTGAACCACCCCGGGCCCCGCCCGGCCCGTCAGCACCGCACCCAGCGCCCCCGCGGGAGTGGCAGCAGGTTCCGGCGAGGCCTCCCGGACTCACACGCTGTCGGGACGGCCGTTATCCTAAGGGGCCTCCCGGCCAGGGCGGGCTGAGGGCTGTAAAGCGTGGTGAGCAGTTTCAAGGTCAAAGCCAGCCGGCACTTCCTGTGAAGATAGATGATAGCAGTCCATCCCGCTGTCAAGTTCCCGCGGCTGATGGAGCGGCTCCGGGCCGCGCCTCCCGCAGACTGCGACCGTCCGGGAGATTTAGGGGAGCTGCGCCTCGGGGAGAGCGCTGGACGCGCCCGTCAATGGATCAGGCAGCCCGGGGGGGAGGGGGGTTCCTCCCGGGCACAGCGGCCCCTTTAATAACGGCTCTCCCTCCAGCCCCGGAGATAAACTGCTCCATCCACTCCCCGCACAGACAGGGCGCTGGCTATGCATGGAGAGTGCACCCGTTTCACCCCGAACGGAAGCGCACACTCCCGAACGCCAGCCCCTCTCCCTCCGATTAAACGCCCTATTGATGGCCCTCACCCCATCGCTGCCAATTGGGACACGTGCGCTCCCCACCTCCTGCGTAAGTGCCTTTAATTATCCGCGGGTGGTGGCGATGGTGCGAGTTGTCATCGGACGAAACATGGGCCGAGCGTGACGGCCCACAGGCCCCCGGGAGGCACGGTGTCAGCGGCCTTTATCCTGGGGGAGCGGCCGTTTCTCAGTGAAAATGGGAACTGCAGGCCCCACCCGGCTTCGGATTTCTGAGGAGCTGCCACGTGAAGCCGGCCACGCACGTGCCTCTTGTGGCTGCTGCTCCGTGGCACCTGCTCTCCCGTCCCCAGCCTCGCGGCCCGGCCAGCGAGAGTGGCTGGCAGGTCCCTGCCCGCTCCCGTGCGTTTCTCTGTCGGCTGTGATTTAATCTCTTCGGGGGGGGGGGGGGGTAGGGCTGCTCCAATGGCATCACTTAAATCCCCTCGGCGACCGGACAATGCATTGGCCCCGTCGGGACCGGCCTGTGGAGGGAGCACTCGTTACCCGGTCCTGACTCCTCGGCCGCACTCACTCCTCGACAGGCTGTCTGTCACAGCGGCCCAGCGGCCCCCCGGGGAGCGGGGAGGGCACAGCCAGCCGTGATGGACCGGCGGGCGCAGACGTGCGGCTGTCTTTCACCGCCGCAGCGACCGGAACAGCGAGGCGGCCCCTGTGGGGGGGACTGTGCGCTCCTGTCCGAGGCGGGGGCGGGAGTTCGCGTTGCAGGTTAACAGGGAGCAGCTGGGTGACTACAGACTTTTTATAAAATACATTCGACTTATCCTTGTTTCTTTTCCTCCATCTCTACGTGATTCCTGAGAACCACTAAATCCCGTCCGTTTTACCTTCTAAACATTGTGCAGGGTCTCACTTGTCACCCTCTCCACCATCACCCTCCACCATCATCATCATCGTCACCATTACCACCATCATCATCGTCACCACCATCACCACCATCATCATCATCATCATCATCATCACCACCATCATCACCACCATCACCATCATCATTACCACCATCACCATCACCGTCACCACCACCACCAGCACCACCATCATCACCACCACCATCACTATCACCACCATCACCATTACCATCATCACCATCACCACCACCATCATCACCATCATCACCATCACCACCATCACCACCACCATCACTATCACTATCACCATCATCACCATCATCATCACCACCATCATCACCATCATCACCACCATCACCACCATCACCATCACCATCACCACCATCACTATCATCATCATCATCACCATCACCACCACCATCACTATCACTATCACCATCATCACCATCACCATCATCACCATCATCACCATCACCATCATCACCATCACCATCACCACCATCATCACCACCATCACCATCACTATCACCACCATCACTATCACTATCACCATCATCACCATCACCATCATCACCATCATCACCATCACCATCATCACCATCACCATCACCACCATCATCACCACCATCACCATCACTATCACCACCATCACTATCATCATCATCACCATCATCATCACCATCATCACCATCATCACCATCACCACCATCATCACTATCACTATCGCCATCATCACCATCACCATCATCACCATCACCACCATCACCATCACCATCACCACCATCACTATCATCATCATCACCACCATATCACCATTATTTCCTTGTTCTCTCTGGAGGCAGCCAACATCATAAATCCATTAAATTATTGATTTTTCTATTTTCTACCTATATGTGCAATTATAAATAATGTATGGTAAGCTTTGTGCATCCTTAAACTTTTGTACAAATGGCATCTTTTCACATTACTTTGAAATATTTGTTCTAGGAGATCTATTCATTCTGACACATGTGGATTTATTTTTAACGGATATTCCTTCGATGCATATTTTACAATTTATTTGCCTGTTCTTGTGCTGACGATCACTTGGTTCCTTCCCAACGTCCCCTCAGCAAACCCCGTAGGGAGGAGGATGAACACGTGCACCAGAGCTTCTCTAGCACGTGTATCTCATGGAGAATTGCTGGCTCTGTCTTTAAAGGGTGATCCCTGCAGCGGCCTAAACCGGCAGTTAGACATCCCCAAGGTGTCTCAGATTGGAGAGGGTGCAGGCCGGGCTGAGGGACAACCCCCCCAACCCCCCAACCCCTCACCCACCCCCACACAAATTTCGTGCATCGGCCTCTAGTCAAATACATTATGCTGAGTAAAAGATGTCTTGAGAGTTCACGCTGTATGCTTCCATTCGTGTAAAACAAGGAAGCAGGCAGGGAGAAAGGCATTGGCTCTGAAAGGGCAGGCTGAGCATTTACTGGGAATGAGCGGAGGAGACCTTTGAGGGCTTATATACTTTTTTCTACACTTTGGTAGGTGTTGTGGTTACACAGACATTGCATTTCTCAAAACTTGGGCCATGTGCCGTTTGTGATTAATGCACTTCAGTGTGTGTCAAGTTTTACCTCAAAACAAATAAACGTAAACATACCAGGTGTACCAGTTAATAATACGGATTTTTTCAATAGCTGGAGTTACACATATGTTGTATATACGTGATTTTCATATGTATGCTATTTTGTTGTATTGGCAGCAAGCTTCAAACACTCCATGTGTCAAATTTGCTGAAGGTGTTAACATCATAGATACTCTCATGCTTAAAAATGTTGAATGTTGTGCCAAAAAAAGAGCATTTGTGGGAAGTTTTGACTCATTATTTTGAAGAAAAGTGCTGCTGATGGTATACTTTGGGAAGCTTATGGTGAACATGCTCCATCTCAAGATCCTTGTGAACGCTAGTTTAAATGCTTTGAAAGTGATTATTTTGATGTGAAAGACAAAGAATGTCCAGGTCAACTGAAAAAGTTTGAAGACCGACAATGACAAGCATTATTGGATGAACATGCGTGTCAAACTCAAACACAACTCGCCGACAGATTCGGTGTCGCTCAGCAAACAATTTCCGATCACTTACAAGCACTGGGAAAGATTGTAAAGGAAGGAAAACGGGTGCCACGTCAACAGAACGAAAGACAAATGGAAAACCGAAAAGTCACCAGTAAAACGTTGCTTCAGCGGTTCCATCGAATTGTGACTGGCGATGAGAAATGGATCTATTTTGAGAATCCCAAACGCACAAAGTCATGGGTTGACCCAGGTCAACCATCAACATCGGACTGCAAGACCAAATTGGCCACAGACCCAAAGAAAGAGAGTATTTCAACCAGCAACTGTGTGTTTTCTGTACAGACTCACAGTTTTTTTTAAAAGAGCAGGTCCCGAGACCCGCCTGGAGGAAGGCTTTCCCACGTCACTGAGGCGGTAACGCATCGCGGCCGGTAGAGACCGGAATACGTTGTGGACGTGCGCTGGAGTCCCTCCAGAGACCAACCGCTTCGCACCGTCTCCCTCGGGAAACGGAAGAGAGGGGAGCCCTTCCAGCCCATGTGAGGAGGCCGGTGCTCGGCCGCCATCAAAGCCAGGAACAGACGGTGCAAACCCAGAGCCGCGCCAGCCAACGGTCTCTCATCCATTGAGATGCAAAAACCCTCAACAACAAAAAGAAAATTAGCCAGCCGGGTCGGGCGCTTTAGATTAAAAAAGTCACACACCGTGACCAGAGGGAGTGTATTCCAGGGACGCCAAGCTGGTTCAACATTCAAAAATCAACACAGGCGACTCTATCAATAGACGAAGGGGGAGAGACGCCGTGTGATCTTATCGACGCGTGCAAACGGAAAAGCGCCGGGCAAAATTCACTGCCCGGGGATTATTAAAACCCTCAGAAAACTGGCAGTCAGCCCTGACCGGTGTGGCTCAGCGGACAGAGCGTCGGCCTGCGGACTGAAGGGTCCCGTGTTCGATTCCGGTCAAGGGCACGCATGTACCTTGGTTGTGTGGAAGGTGTGCAGGAGGCAGCTGATCCATGTTTCTCTCTCCTCGCTAACTCTCTATCCCTCTCCCTTCCTCCCTGTTAAAAAAAAAAATCAATAAAATGTATTAAATTTAAAAAAAAGAAAACTAGTATTTGGGCGTGGGGGGTTCCTCAGCATGAGAAAAAGCACCTCCAAACCTCCGGCTAAGGCCGCCCTCATGCTGCTGCTGTCCCCTCTGCCTGGGAGCGATAGGCTGTCCCGTCTGCCGCCGCCTTCGCTCCGTGCTGGGCGGCCTGACAGTTCCCTAAGGGAGAGAGGGACGAAGACGGGACTGGGGGGAGAAGTAAACCCGCCTCTGCCTGCCGATGGCAGGGTCAGCGCAGAGACCGCGCCTCAGCCCCTTGAGGGGTCACCAGACAGCTCCTGGACCCGGTAAGTGCCTGCAGCACGGCCCCCGCACGGACCAGCGCGCCCCCGTGGGCCCCATGTCCGCGTGCTAACACACATACACACGTGTGAAAGGCGAAGCGACAGGCGGTCACAACTGCCTCCCCCCACGGGGAGGGAGGTCCTTCAGGAGAAAGCAGAGGCGGGTGTGCGGCATGCGCAGCCTCCAAGGTGGCCAACGTGGACTGGGGAGAGACCTCCACAAACGGGGGCTGCACCGCGGTCCTGGGGGGACCAGGTCCACCCCCGCAGGCAATGCCAGGGCTCCCCAGATGGGCCTACAGTCTGCGGTCTCCATCCCACCAACGCGTCTCGCAGACACGCTCCATCTAAAGCTTCCGTGGAAAGCCACGGGGCCCAGCATCGCGGCGGCGTGGTCTGGGAAAGGAGTCGGGAGACGTTTCTGTCTCCACCGCGGGGGCTCCCTGCCGAGGGGCAGCGATCAGAACAGGGTCAGACACGTAGGTCGTGGAACAGAAATAAAAATAGAAAAACAGAAACAGACACACACATGCTCAATCGGTGGCTTTTGTTTTGTTTTGAATGTTTTTATTCATTTCAGAGGGGAAGGAAGAGGGAGAGGGAAATAGAAACATCAATGATGAGGGAGAATCATTGGATCGGCTGCCTCCTGCACGCCCCCTATGGGGCATGGAGCCCATAACCCAGGCATGTGCCCATGACGGGAATCGAACCCAGGACCCTCCAGTCTGCAGGCCGACGCTCTGTCCACTGAGACAAACCAGCTAGGGATCAGTTGGTTTTTTCAAAAGAGGAAAAAGAGCTGAGACCGGTTTGGCTCAGTGGGATAGAGCGTCGGACTGCGGACTGAAGGGTCCCGGGTTCGATTCCGGTCAAGGGCATGGACCTTGGCTGCGGGCACATCCCCAGTAGGGGGGCATATAAGAGGCAGCTGATGGATGTTTCTCTCTCATCGCTGTTTCTGACTTTCTATCCCTCTCCCTTCCGCTCTGTAAAAAAATCAATAAAATATATTTCAAAAGAGGAAAAAGAATTCGATGTAAAATGGGGGGCGGGGGGCATTCAGCCATTGGGGCTGGGGCAACTGGACCCCGTAAACAGCAATGCAGTAAGCCTCCCCGGGTAACAAAGAGTCACTCAAGCGGGATCGGGACTGTAGAAACACAGTGACAGGCTTTTTAGGGAAACCATGGGAGAGCGTGTTCAGGCTGGTTTGTGGGAAGCACATTTAATAAAGAAGAAACCTGTTAATTAGGCTTCATCAACACGGAGCGCTCTGCTCCGGGAAGACCCCGCGAAGAGGGTGCCAGGCAAGCTGCGGACGGGGAGACGGTGTTTGCAAACCACACAGCGAGCAGGCAGCTCCGGTCTGGCCTGGGTGACTGTCTCTCCAAACACACCGCCGACAGCAATCCACTTAGGAAACTGGCAAAAGGCACGCGTGCCCGTCCCAACGCCAGGAAGCACAGACGGTGAACGCCAACACGGGAGACGCTGGCGTTGTCGCCCGAGGGAGACGCAGACCGGGGCACGGCGGCCCTGCTGTCCCCGCCGGAGGCTGCCGGCGGGGGGGGGGGGGGGGGGGGCCAGCACGTGGTGCCGGAAGCCGATCGCTGTTTGATCGACGGAGAGCTGTGGACGGGGAGTCCGGGGGGCTGGTCCACCTTGACTGCTCTGAGGGGTCGGAGCTGGTTGCTGGGATGTCGGTGGTTGGAGCACCCCCACCTGTCAGTCCTAATAGATTCACTGATTGGCTTTTACTGGTGTTTCTGGTCTGGGGGAGACGGGTGTATCTTACGATCTTAATCTTAATTAAAGGAAAGGTAAAGCCAGAGCGGGTAGTAGTCCTCCCACTAGAGTTGGGCTACCGCCTGGCCCCCATTCCCAAATTAACATTTTTCTGAGTCTCTTTATTCATTTGTGTGCGGCCTCCTCCAGAAACCCGAACCCTGAACCGGGGACCCTGAGTCACGCGGGTCGTGAATAGGGGTTCCCACAACGTGTGGGGGCAGGCGTGGAGAAGCGTGTCCTCACGCCATGCCGGTGGCCACGTAACGGCACAACCCCCATCCCACCCGCAACCCCGCTCCGCACATTCCTCCCGGAGAGGTGAAAACCGTTCACGCTGAAATCTAACGGGAGTGCTCCCAGCAGCTTCGTTCTTAATAATAGCCCCCCCCGTTCATAACAGCCCCCCATTCATAACAGCCCCCCATTCATAACAGCCCCCCATTCATAACAGCCCCACGACCCGCATGGCTGTAAAGGGCCCAGGAGAAATGGAACGGCGGCCTGTCCCTCCCGTGGAGAACAATAAAGAGCCGGCAGGGACACTCACAGCCGCTTGGCCGGCTCTCCCGAGAAGCGTGCTGCGGGCTGAAAGCCCAGTCCGGTACCGCCTGGCATGTGGTTCTGTGTACACGACCTCTGAAAACGGCCAGATGAGAGGCTGGACAGATTCGTGGCTGCCCGGGGCGGGGGGGGGGGGGGGTGCAGATAGCTCTGGCTCTGAAGCTGGCACCAGGGCCTGGTGGTGGGACTGCTACGTGTTAGCTGTGCATGGCGCTCACCGCGCACCCCACACGCTGCGACGTTGTGCAGAGCTCAACGCAGAGGACAGCGTGTGGGAGGAGCGACCCGGAATGACGCGGGGGGAACTGAGGGGCGCCAGGAGGTGCCCCCCATGACGTCCTCCTCCCTCGCTGGGCCCCGCCTCCGTCTGTGTCCCCTTGGGCCTGTGCAGGGGCGCCCCCTGTCCGCAGGCTGGGGGTCGCGATGCTGGTGAGGTCTGTGCTCCCGCAGACACACACACACCCCCGCCCCCCGGAACCCTGCGGTCCCAAGCAGGTCCCAACGGCACCTCAGGCCCTGCCAGCTCAGAACGGAGCCATCACGCCCCCCATCGGCCCCACCTGCACTCCAGGGGCTCCCCCCCTGACCAGGCCAGCCGCCTCCAAGCCACCCGCCTCTTCTGGGCCCCCACACGCTTCTCTGGCTCCGTGCTGGGCAGGGGGGCGGGAAACCACCTCCTTCTCCCAGGACCAGGCCTCTTCCCGCACCGCCCCCACCGGCCGGTGTCGCCGAGAGCTGGCGCGTGTCGGCCGCGGCGGGAGGCGGGAAGGGAGCTGGAGGGACGCCGGGGCGAGTCCCCAGCAGCCGAGGCTCCGCATGAGCCTCGATTCCGGGGGCTTTCGGAAAACACAGTCTCGCTCCCCCTGCTTTCCGGTGACGGATGGCTGGGCGCCGGGCGGGGGTGAGCTGCCTCTCCACTCGGCTACCCAGAGGGCGGCGGGTGAAACTGCAATTCAGATTCGATCAATAAACGTTTATTGAGCAATTTTTCTCTGCGGGGAGACGGCGGGCGCTGCGGGCCGCACAAAGGATTGCGGGAGGGTTGGCCGTGGAAACATCCCGGCTCTGCGGGGTCCCCCGGCTCCCAAACAAACAGGATCGCGGCTGGTGGCGGGAGGCGGGGCGGTCAGGAGAGAACACGGTGCCCCGCATCGACGCGGGACGCACTGCTGAGAGGCGGAGGCGGGGCTGCTGGGAAGGGGTCGTCCCCGTGTCCCTCTCCAAACGGCCGCTCGAGCCGGATGCCACCACGAGGCATTCATTCCTGCCGCCAAAATATACCGCAGGCTCTAGCCGGTATGGCTCCACGGAGAGAGCGTGTCGGCCTGCGGACCGAAGGGTCCCAGGTTCCATTCCGGTCAAGGGCACAGGCCCGGGTTGCTGAGTGGGGAGGGTGGGGGTGGGGGGGGGGGGGGGGGGGGGGGGGGGAAGGGCGTGCAGGAGGCGGCCGATCGGTGATTCTCCCTCGTCGATGTTTCTCTCGCTCTTCCTCTCCCTTGCTCTCTGGAGTCAATAAACATATGTTGTAAAGATGAACGTACACACAAATAAAACACAGGGCCGCTCACTGTAGTCAGATCCCAGAATGCACTCCTCTGGTGGCGGGAAGTTTGTAGCTTTGGCCGACGCCTCCCGTCCCCCTGCCCCCAGCCCGTGGCTCCCACCGGCTCGCTGCCCGGCTCTGAGTGCGGCTTTCTCGGACCCTGCGTGTTCGCGAGCTTGGGCGGTGTGTCTCTCTGAGCCTGGCTTGTCCCTTTAGCACAATGGCCTCCAGGTCCATTCACGGTGCCACAGACAGCAGGACTCGCTCGTTACCGAGGCTGAGTATGAACCGTGTGTGCGTGTGTGCGTGTGTGCGTGTGTGTGTTTGCGTGTGCGTGCGTACATGCGTGTGCATGTGTCTGCGCGAGCGCCTGTGTGTGTGTTTTGCACGTGTGTCTGTGTGCGTGTGCGCGTGCGTGCGTGTGTGTACATGCGTGTGCATGTGTCTGCGCGAGCGCCTGTGTGTGTGTTTGCACGTGTGTCTGTGTGCGCGTGTGCGTGTGTGCGTGTGTGCGTGCGTGCGTGTTACATTCCCTCACGCACGGCTGGACAGGCTGCCGCACCGAGCCGGGCTGCGGCTCCCTCTCCGGACGCCGAGTTCGCTTCCTTGCGGGCGTGCCGGGCGCGGGCGGCCGGGCCGCGCTGCCCCCGGGTGGGTGTCTTTGGGAACCTCGTGCTATTCCCACAGTGACCGTATCGATTTACATTCTCATTAAGAGCTCGCTTGTCTCCGCGTCCTTGCCAGCCCTCGTTAGCTCGTCTCTCGGAGACGTCCGCCCCCCCCCTCCCGGGGCGGAAGGTGCCGGTGGCGCCGGGCTGCTCTGCACCCGCGTGACGGTGCGTGCGGGGCGCTGCCCTCCTGGCGCCCGTGGGCCGCTGGGGGGGGGGGTCCGTGGGAAGACACCACCTCGGGGCCTGGTCACGTCTCCCTGGGTTCCTGGGGGTTTGCCCACAGAACTGCAGAGCTGGCATGCCTTCCCCCGGGCTCTCCCTGGACCCCGACAAGGGCCGTCGGGGACGGGGGGGCGTACCCTTCTCTCCGTGAGAGTGTTTGCTGCCGCGAAGAAAGCTCCTGGCTGATTGGACCGCAGGTCCCGGTGCCGCGCCTCGGCGGGGCCGGACCCAAGGGTGTCGCAGACTCGGTGCGGCCCTTGGGCCGGATGTCCCCACCTCGACCCAGAACATGGCGCCCACGGTCTCTGCAGGGGACTCACACGCTCCCTCGGGCCCGAAGCCAATGCCTCTGGGGAGCTCTCCCTGGTTCCTCCTCCCCGCACCCACCGCAGGCCCGGCCTCTGGGGGGGCGTCTTACCTCCTCTCTCGCTTATCCTGCGCCCCGTCCCCCCTTCTCGTAAGAGGTCAGGTTTCCTTGGGGCGGGCCAGCGTGTGACCTCGGCGAGGCCGAGCCCCACGCGGCCGGACACACAGCTGGATCAACAGCCGTCGGGGGACTCCGTGCCTGACTGAACTTCCTGGGTGTCAGGTGCCGGGAGCCCCTCACCCACACATGCACATGTCTCTCGTGTCCCCCCGAAAGGCACCAGGTGCACCAGCCAGCCTCCGGGGCTGGACCAAGGACCACCGTCCCCCTCAGAGCCCGGGTGGCCAGCCTCCCGCCAGCTGGTGTCCACTGCCTCTCACCCTCCGTTCTGATGCCCTGACTCCCGGGGGGGTGCCGGGGGGTGGGGGGAGGGCTGTTGAGCTCACAGGGACGGACCTCCAGGGTCGGCTGAGTCCCGGAGACAGAAATCCACGCCCCCAGGAGCATATCTCTCAGATGCAACCCCCTCCAGCCCAGAACCCACGCCCAACCCTCCTCGAGGGGCTCCCACATCGGGGCCAGGTTTCAGACAGCGAGGGGCCGCCCGGTGCCCAGACCCCCCAAAGTGACCCCACCGGCCAGCCCTGGGTGACCCCGCCCGCCCGCTCCTCCCTGCGGAAGACACCGCAGCCTGGGCACCCCCCTCTGCCTCCGCTCCCGCTGCTGCCCGGGGCCCCAGGCACTCCGCCCCGCAACGGTTTCCTCCAGGGAAGACGCCACCCAGGCCTCGCTCCTGGGGGTACGGGGCCCGCAGCTCCGCGGCTGGAAGAGCGGCAGGAGCGCCCCACGCCAGCTCCCAGCACCCCCTGCCCGGAGCCACTCACCTTGTTCCCCCTTTACCCACAACCCCCCTCCCCCCAGACCAACCCACGGCACGCGGTCCAGAGCAGCTGGGAATGTGGGCCGGCCTGGCTCCCCAGCCCTGGCCTCGATCGCCCATCGCACTGAGGGATGACCGCCCTGAATGGTGTGCGGTTTCACCCCCCCTCTCCCGCACCCCTTGTGATTTCAGGCCGCCCTCCGCCGCGGCTGCGACCTAGTTTGTCACCGGGAAATATGGGGGCCGTGCGTTCGCTGAGCACACTCCGCGGAGACGAGGCCCGAGGACTGATGGGCCGTAAAAGCGCGGCCGAGTCGTCCCGGAGATGGATGGCTGAGCCGGAGCCCGCCGGCCCTCGCCTCCGGCCGGGGGTGTGAGGTGGGGGGCCCTGGGGGGCGGTGCTTTCAGCTGGGACGCAGCCGGAGAGGGGAGAGGACCCTATGTGCCGGCCCCTCCTGGGGGGGGGGGAGACAGCTGCTTGTGAGACCCCTGTCCACATACATGTCCGCGTGCAGTGCTCGTGCGACGCACCTGGGCCGGCTTCAGGGTCCCGGTCACCCGTGAGCAGCACAGGCTCAGCGGGGAGAAGCCCGGAACGGGGGACACACAGACCCCCCAGCTCGCTCTCCCCGGGCAGCAGCTGCGGCGGCTGAGCCGCTCAGACTGCGGATCAAAGGTGGCCCCTCCTGCCGAGACCGGTGTGGCTCAGTGGGTAGAGCGTCGGCCTGCGGACCGAAGGGTCCCGGGTTCGATTCCGGTCAAGGGCGTGTACCTGGGCTGCGGACACATCCCCAGTGGGGCGTGTGCAGGAGGCAGCTGATGGATGTCTCTCTCGCGCCGATGTTTCTGACTCTCTCTCCGTCTCCCTTCCCCTTTGTGAAAAATCAATAAAATTTATTTATAAAAAGACAGGGGCCCCTCCTTCCTGCCACCTCGGGGCGCAGACGGCATTGACAGCGCCCCGGGGCCCAGGTCCCAGCCGACTCAGACGCCCTCCCGAGAGACCCCGAGTGGATGCAGCTGCTGCCCCTCCCTGTGCGTTTAGCCCCCACCCCCCCCGTGGCCGAGCCGTGGGGAGCGCTGGGCCCCAGAAACACAGCGAGGCTGGAGCTGGCTCTCCGCCGCCGGAGCGGCGCCCAGCACAGAGCGTGTTCACGGCGGGAAGCTCACGCCGGCGTTTGGAATTGATTTGGCGCCTCGGCAGCTGCGAGCACATATGCCGTGTGTCTGAGTGATGCCCGTCCCCCCGCCCCGCGTGTGCCCAGTGGAGGCGGCCGCGGGGTCCCGTGTCCGGGCGCGGGGCGTGTGCTGGCGGCGATCACAGCCCCCGCCCGCACCCGTGCCCGCGCCCCCTCGTCTGCAGTCCTCGCCTCGGAGGTCGGCGGGCATAGGGCATGCGTCTCAGGTTGGCACCGGGCGCAGGACGTGCCGGGCAGAGCGGCGGGGCCTCTTGCCGCCTCCACCCCCACGCATGGCACTGCCCGCTCCCAGTGAGGCGGGCGCCTCAGGGACCCGGGGCTGTGGGAACCAGCCCGGGTGGGGGGCACCCCGTTCCGTGGCCCGCAGCCCCGTAAGAAGGCAGCTGCTCGCGTCCGGGGGCTCAGAACCAGAAACTGCACCCGCCGGAGACGCCGCTGCCGGGGCAACGGGGATGGAAATGCGGCGGCGGGGGGGACGGGGGACGGGGGATGCAGCCACAGGGGGATCCGGGGGGGCAGCCGCTGGGGAGGAAGCCGGGGAGAGCAGCGGCCGCCCCCCGCCAGGAATGCGCCCACGGCTCCCGGGTGCCGGACACAGAGAAGCCCGGAGCCCTCCCCATCCCCCGTGGGGCCGGACCCGGCTCACTCTGCACTCAGCAGAGCCCTACAGCCCGGCCAGGTCGGTCACACACAGACCAGGAGCCGCCCGCCGGGAGGGGCCGGCTTCCCAGCAGGCGGAGGGGTCAGCGGGCTCCATAGCAACACACCACAGACACGCGTCCTCTCGCAGCCGGGGGCCGGGCGGCCAAGTTCAAGGTGCTGTCGGGGCTGGTGCCCAGTGAGAGGCTCCTCCTGGTGCGCAGTCGGCCACCTCCTGGCTGTCCCTCACACGGCCTCTCCGTCCTGCACCTGCAGAGGGAGAGGGGAGAGGGGGAGGGGAGAGGGGGAGGGGAGAGGGGGAGGGGAGAGTGGGAGAGGGGAGAGGGGGAGGGGAGAGAGGGAGAGGGGAGAGAAGGAGAAGGCGGGGTGGGGGAGGGGAGAGGAGGGAAGGGGAAGAGCAGAGGAGGGAGAGAGGGAAAGGAAAGAGAGAGGGAGGGGGAAGAAAAGGGAGAGGAGAGGGGAGGAGGAGGGAGAGAGGGAGAGGGAGGGGAGGGGAGGGGGGAGGGAGAGAGGGAGAGGGAGGGGAGAGGGAGGGAGAGGGGTGGGGGAGGGGGAGGGAGAGGGGTGGGGAGGGGGAGGGAGAGGGATGGGGAGGGGAGGGGGAGAGAGGGAGAGGGAGGGGAGGGGGAGGAAGAGGGTGGGGGAGGGGAGAGGAGGGAGAGAAGGAGAGGAATGGGAGGGGGAGGGAGAGGGGTGAGGGAGGGGAGAGGAGGGAGAGAAGAATAGGGAGGGGGAGGGGAAAGGGGAGGGGGAGGGAGAGAGGGAGAAGGAGGGGAGGGGGAGGGAGAGGGCTAGGGAGGGGAGAGGAGCGGGAGGGAGAGAGGGAGAGGGCTGGGAAGGGGAGGGGAGGGGGAGGGAGAGAGGGAGAGGGAGGGGAGGAGGAGGGAGAGGGGTGGGGAGGGGAGGGGGGAGGGAGAGAGGGGGAGGGAGGAGAGGGGAGGGGGAGGGGAGAGGAGGGAGAGAGGGAGAGGGAGGGGAGGGAGGGGGAAGGAGAGAAGGAGAGGGAGGGAGAGGGGTGGGGGAGGGGAGAGGAGGGAGAGGAGGAGAGAGGGAGAGGGAGGGAGTGGGGTGGGGGAGGGGAGAGGAGGGAGAGGGGTGGGGGACAGGGAGGGGATGGGGAGCGGGTGTGGCTCTCAGGCAAACCCAGGACGGGCACCAGGGCCAGGCCCCACAGACCGCCCGGTGGCCCCGTGTGGAAAGCCGCCTCTGGCTCCCGAGCAGCCTGCAGACAGACAGCAGTTGGCGTGAGGGTCTGGGAACGGCTCCGGCCTCCCCATCCTGTCCCCAGAGAGGTGCTGACCTGCAGCCCTGGCCCGGGAGCCGCACCCGGGAGCCCTCGGCGGCTCTCCAGGAACTATCGGAGCAGGCGGTGCTGGGCGGCCAGAAAGCTCTCCGCCCCTCCGTGGTTTTGTTCTGCTTTCCCTCTCCCTCCTGCTGGAACCTCTGCCTGCACCAGGGGGAGGGGGGGGGGCGGGGGCTGGGCTTTGGGCAAGGGTCCCCCATCAGCCCCAGCCGCTGTGGCTCAGTGGATAGAGCATCGGCCTGCGGACTGAAGGGTCCCAGGTTCAATTCCGGCCAAGGGCACAGGCCCGGGGTGTGGGCTCGATCCCCAGTAGGGGGCGTGCAGGAGGCAGCCGATCCACGGTTCTCTCTCATCCTGGATGTTTCTCTCTCCCTCTCCCTTCCTCTCTGACATCCACGAAAAGATATGTATTTTTAAAAGAGGCCCCCATCCCTGTGAGGGGCGGCACTCGGATAAACCTCTTTCCCTCCCTGTCTCACAGGCGTGCATTCGTGGCGGCAGGCGGTCGAACCTGGGCTGCGGGGACGGTGCTGGGAAGGGGACTGAGTGGGACACAGCCCGAGGTCCCCCGGTGACTCCACCATGAACAGCCCAGCCAGCTGGCCACCAGCCGGCACACCAGTGCCCATCGTCCGTCCTCACTCGGAATTCCAGAGAGAGGCTCCGAGCTGCCCCGTGTCAGGCTCTGGGTCCAGAGGACACGACGCGGAGCTCGAGGGCCGGTTCCGGCGTCCCCGTGCAGCGCGCTGGGGCGGCAGCTGCCTCTGGAGGGGGACGGGTGAGCCCGGGGGTGGCCCGTGTCCGCTCAGTCTTCTGCCTTCGCCTGAGGCGTCCAGGCCGGACCTGCGGTGAGCGCACGAGTGCGGGCGGCTTATGGGGCGGTGGTCCCGCCAGCACGCGTGGGGCGGGGAGAGACGGGAGGCAGAAGAGGACGCGTTACCATGCCGACCGCCGGGGCAGCTGCACCGACCCCCGCTGGTCTCGGGGAGTCGTGCGCCTCAGTTTGCCCTCCTGGGGGTGGGTGAGATACACATGTTGACTCTATGTTTCATGTACAGATTCTGTTTATATACCGTGTAATTTATCAGGCACACATATGTGTATGTGTGTATACACATAAAACATGTGTATGCTGTGTTTCATGTACAGGTTCTGTTTATATTCTGTGTAATGGATCAGGCACACATATGTGTATATGTGTATACACATAAAACATGTGTATACTGTGTTTCGTGTACAGATTCTGTTTATACTCTATGTAATGTATCAGGCACGTGTATATGTGTATACACATAAAACATGTGTATGCTGTGTTTCATGTACAGGTTCTGTTTATATTCTGTGTAATGGATCAGGCACACATATGTGTATATGTGTATACACATAAAACATGTGTATACTGTGTTTCGTGTACAGATTCTGTTTATACTCTGTGTAATTTATCAGGCACAGATATGTGTATGTGTGTATACACATAAAACATGTGTATACCATGTTTTATGTACAGATTCTGTTTATACTCTATGTAATTTATCAGGCACATGTATGTGTATGTGTGTATACAGATAAAACATGTGTATACCATGTTTTATGTACAGATTCTGTTTATACTCTATGTAATTTATCAGGCACATGTATGTGTATGTGTGTATACAGATAAAACATGTGTATACCATGTTTTATGTGCAGATTCTGTTTATACTCTATGTAATTTATCAGGCACACATATGTGTATACAGATAAAACATGTGTATGCTGTGTTTCGTGTACAGATTCTGTTTATACTCTGTGTAATGTATCAGGCACATGTATGTGTATGTGTGTATACACATAAAACATGTGTATGCTGTGTTTCGTGTACAGGTTCTGTTTATACTCTATGTAATGGATCGGGCACATGTACGTGTATGTGTGTATACACATAAAACATGTGTATACTGTGTTTCGTGTACAGATTCTGTTTATATTCTGTGTAATGGATCAGGCACACGTATGTGTATGTGTGTGTACACATAAAACATGTGTATACTGTGTTTCGTGTACAGATTCTGTTTATACTCTATGTAATGGATCGGGCACACGTATGTGTATGTGTGTATACACATAAAACATGTGTATACTGTGTTTCGTGTACAGATTCTGTTTATACTCTATGTAATGTATCAGGCACATGTATGTGTATGTGTGTATACACATAAAACATGTGTATACTGTGTTTCGTGTACAGATTCTGTTTATACTCTGTGTAATGGATCGGGCACATGTATGTGTATGTGTGTATACACATAAAACATCTGTATACTGTGTTTCGTGTACAGATTCTGTTTATATTCTGTGTAATGGATCAGGCACACGTATGTGTATGTGTGTGTACACATAAAACATGTGTATACTGTGTTTAGTGTACAGATTCTGTTTATACTCTATGTAATGGATCGGGCACACATATGTGTATGTGTGTATACACATAAAACATGTGTATGCTGTGTTTCGTGTACAGATTCTGTTTATACTCTATATAATGGATCAGGCACACGTATGTGTATGTGTATAAAACATGTGTGTACTATGTTTCGTGTACAGATTCTGTTTATACTCTGTGCAATTTATCAGGCACATGTATGTGTATGTGTGTATACACATAAAACATGTGTATACCGTGTTTCATGTACAGATTCTGTTTATACTCTGTGTAATGTATCAGGCACATGTATGTATATGTGTGTATACACATAAAACATGTGTATACTGTGTTTCGTGTACAGATTCTGTTTATACTGTATGTAATGGATCAGGCACACGTATGTGTATATGTGTATACAGATAAAACATGTGTATACTGTGTTTCATGTACAGATTCTGTTTATACTCTGTGTAATGTATTAGGCACACGTATGTGTATATGTGTATACACATAAAACATGTGTATACTGTGTTTCGTGTACAGATTCTGTTTATACTCTATGTAATGGATCGGGCACACATATGTGTAGATGGCGGTCATGGCTCAGGCCTCAATAGGAGGGACCATGAGTCCTTGCACTTTGGGGCTCCGGGCTCAGGGGCCCCAGGGAATGGGGCGCAGGTGCCGTGCGGCTCAGGACCCCCGGGGCACGAAGCAGGTGACTCACGCGGACACGGAGGTGCCGGGGAGAAGGAGGGAGTCGGTGCTGCACGCCCTCGGGGCCCCCCGGCCACGCAGGCGCAGCGGCCGCTCAGGGTGGCTGTGGGCGGGGCCAGACAGCCCTCCTGTGGCCCCGGGAAGGAGCAGGCCAGGCGGGGAGCAGGGCAGCGCCGTCCCTCGCGGTCGGGGACTCGGCCTGGGTGGGAAGCGGGGACAGAGGCCCGAGTGTGGCCCACAGAGGGGTGACCCAGGTCCACACAGAGGAGGGTGGGTGTGACTCTTGTGGGTGGTGTGGCTCTCTCTCTCAGGACTCAGGTGCCTGCAGGGACGGACGGCCCTCCCCTCTGGAGGCCCCCGCTGTCACCCGGGATAGGACGACGGAGCCCCGTCCCGATGGGGGCGCCGGAGCCCGTGCGAGAGCGCTCCCCCCACCACCACTCTCCCTGGAGCCTCTGGTGTTAAGGCCGCCGGGCTCCCGCCTCTCAGGCGTGTGACCCGGACCCATGGCCTCTAGCTGGCAAGGGGCCAGGAGCCCTCCCTGCAGGTGGGGTGCCCGAGGAGGACAGGACCGCCTCCCCTGGCCCCGGTCTGTCTGTGCCAGGAGCGGGCACCGGGGCGCTGCTTCCAGAGCCCATTCCGGAAGCTGCTGGGCGCACATAGCTCTGTGCCCCCCGCCAGGGCCAGCGGGGAGCGGGGGGGGGGGGGTGACACCGTCTGCTGGCTTTCTAGGCCGCGCTGCTTCCTGCTGCATGAGCACTAAGGACCATTTGGGGATCTGGGGGTGCGTGGAGGGGAAAGGGAGCAGAAAGGCCCTGTGGTGAGGGCCGGGAGGTGGGGGCTGGGGGGCTGGGACTGGGAAGGTGAGGGCTGAGAGGCGGTGGGGGCTGGGGGGATGGGACTGGGAAGGTGAGGGGGCAGTGGGGGCCAGGAGGGGCCAGAGGGGCCAGGGTGGTGGGGGCCAGGAGAGGGAGGGGCCAGGGGCAGTGGGGACTGGAACAGTGGGGGCTGGGGCAGTGGGAATGGAGGCCGGGCCAGGAGGGGGCGTTTGGAGCGGTGGGGACCGGCAGGTGGGGGAGGTGGGGCAGTGGGGGTCTGGGCAGTGGGGGCCGGGTCGGTGAGGGCCCGGGGGTGCGTAGCCACATGGAGAAGACCGGCCTCCGATGGGCCCGGGCTGGCTCTTTGCAGGGGGAAGACCTGCCATTTCAAAGACAGAGCCTCCTGAGCAGCAACACCCAGACCCTCCCGGAGGCTTTAACTGTCCCCCGTGAGCCCCGCTCCCCAGCGCAGCGCTCTCTTCAGCAAGCCCCCCCCTCCCCCGAGCAGCACAAGAGGGGGAGGCGGAGCTGGAGCTCAGGCGGGCGGCTCCCCAACATCCTCTGGGAAAGGATCTCGCTTCCTTCCCCCTACAGGCGCTCCCGGAGGAGGGGTGGACGCCCCCTTTCCAGGTGCCCTGCCCCTCGCCTTGGGGGAGTGGACAGGGATGGCAGGCCCTGCGGACCCCCGCCCCCCGCAGGCTCCAGGGCGGAGAGGGGTCGGGCCACAGCCTCCTGCAGCCAGAAGCCCAGGACGAAGCAGCCTCCATCCCATTTCCCCGGCGCTGAGCTTGCTCATTAAATCATTAAACTGCACCTGCCCTGAGCCGGGGTAACGCCGCCTGGGACGTTAATCGGCACTGGCCAGAGGGGGGCCGCAGGTCCGGTCGATCGGGGGGGCGGGGAGGCCGGCTGAGAGAGGGAAGAGGGCGGAGGGTCATGGACGAAGGGACCTTCGTCTGATTAGAGGGCAGGGCACGCAGACCCGCTGCCCTTTGCTCATGACTGTGCCTTCGAGAGGGGCCCTCCCCGGCGCCTGCCTGTGCACCCCGGGCTGAGGTGGGGGGGGGGGGAGAGGAAGAGAGAACCGGGTGGAACTCTCCAGGGCTCTTGCCTCAAACATCCAAATCGCATTTTAGAATTTAACCCGTTTAGCCCAGGTGGCCGGGCTCCGTGGCTGAGGGTCGACCTGTGAACCAGAACAGGGTTCGAGGCCTGGCCCAGGCCCGGGTTGCGGGCTCGATCCCCAGTGGGGGGCGTGCAGGAGGCAGCCGGTCCGTGATGCCATCTCAATGGATACTTCTCCTCCCACCCCCACCCCCGTTCCCTTCCCCTCTGACATCAATTTAAAAAAAATCCTATCTAATAAAAGGCTAAAATGCAAATTGTCCCCTCGACTGCGAGTTCAAACAGGAGTCCAAATCGGGGGGGGGGGGGGCGGGGCTGGCCAGCTAACTGCCAGCAGCCTCTCCCCCTGGCCGGCCCCACCTCCAACTGCCCCTTCTACTGTAATTGGGGGCGGGGACAGCCCACCAACCACCTGTGGCCCCTCCCCCCAGCTGGCCCAGCCTGATCACCCCCCTCGGGTCAGGCCGGCAGGACCCTCCCCTCGCACAAATTCGTGCACTGGGCTCCTAGTGTATTTTTTAAACGCGCGTCCGTTTGCATCGGGGTCTCTGAGGCCCCTGCCCCCCGCCCTGCCCTCCCCCAGCCAGCAACGTGTCAGTGGATCCATCCCCTTATCCGTGGTTTCATTATCCATGGCCCAGGGACATAACATGGAACATTCCGGAAGGAAACAATCCCATGTTTGCCATTTTGAGCTGTGCTGAGCCGTGGGATGAGCTCTCGAGCCGCCCGGCTCCCCCGCCCGTGTGAACGGCCCTTTGCCCAGCGCCCCACGCCCGCCCTGGCTGCCGCGGGCAGACGCAGAGTGGCCGCTGGTCCCCAGGCTGACGGCGGGGTGTCGCAGAGCCGGTGCCCGGGTCTCCCCTCCGTCGCTGGGCTGTGCCCCGAAGCACCAGCGCTGTGACGGGACGACAGGAGACGACAAGGAGAAGCCGGGAGTCCCCGTTTTAACCTCCTGCCGCGCCGGATGCGAGAATGAAACGTGAGTGACACGTGGCCCGTGGCCCCTGTCAGAGGAAGCAGTGTCCACGGGGCTGGGTGGGGTGTCAGGTGGTTTCAGACTTCCCCGGGGGGAAAGGGGAGTCCTGGAGCAAGTCGCCAGAGGATAAGGGGGGGCTGTTACAGGGTGACCCCCAGGGTCAGGCTAATGATTAGCAGGTGGGAGAAGGCCCGGCCGGGGGGGAGGGGGAGGGGGGGACAGAGGCAGCCCGTCCCGGCTGTGCCCGGGCCCGCGGTTTGCTCAGTGGTGGTTTTGTGGGTTTAATGGTCCTGCCTGAGCCCAGGACCCCTGAGGGTGGCCTCGTCACCCCCTGAGCGAGACACACACACACTCACACTCACACACACTCATACACACACGCTCACACACACACACACTCATACACACTCATACACATTCATACACTCACACTCACACGCACACACACACACTCACACTCACACACATACACATACACACACTCACAAACATACTCACACACACACTCACAGATACACACACACTCACACTCACTCACACACACACACACACGCTCACACTCACACACACACACACACTCACACACACACACACACACTCACACACACACACACTCATACACACACGCTCACAAACACACACATACACATTCATACACACACATTCACACACACTCACACACACACACACACTCATACACACACAGACACACACACACTCACACACACACACTCACAGACACACACTCACACACACACTCACACACACACTCACATACACACACACACACACTCACATACACACACTCACACACACACACTCACATACACACACACACACACACTCATACACACACACACACACTCACACACACACACACACACACACTCACACACACACACACTCACACACACACACACTCTCACACACACTCATACACACACACACTCACACACACACACACCCCGTTTCCCTGGGGACAAAGCCCAGAGCCGGTGGCGGAGAGCACAGGCACGGATCCTCTCAGCCTGGAGACCGGAAGTCGGAGACCCAGGAAGTGGGGGCGCTCCCTCGGGGGCCTGGAGGGGGGCTCCCGCCGTCTCCCTGCCTCCTGGTGGCCCCAGACCATCTGTCCCGTTCGCAGCCGCGCCGCCCCGTCCTCCCTCCGCGCCCTCCACACTCTTCACACGCCCTTGCCAAGGCGTGTCGCTGAGCCCCGAGCCCCTCTCACAAAGACACCCCGAAGGAGCACACCGATGCCTGGTCGCCGGCAAAGGCCCTGTCTCCGAACCCGTCGGCGGCCGGGGGGCCGGGAGGAGCTCGGCGCATCCTGGGGGACACGGTGACTCGCAGCGATGGCCGATCTCCCGTCCCTGAGAGGTCACGTGCTGGTCACACCGGATCTGACCTCGGCGCCTGGCTCGGGCTTCTGCCCCGCCCCCCAACACACACCTGAACCGTCCAGGCCAGGCAGCAGATGAGCCCTGAGCACCCCCCACCCCCCATCACGGCTGTTTGTGGGGTTTTGGGCTCGCTCTGTGAACAAATCTTATGAGCAAGGTTTTTGGGGGATTCTTCCTGGTGAGGCCACCCCACCCCTGGGGTCCCCTGCCTGGGACATACCTGGCTTTGTGGCCAGTGGGGCCCCAACAGGACAAACCGTGGGGCCCTCCACCTGGCTGTGGCCTGGGGTGGAGGAGTTGGGGGGCCTTCAGACCCTCCTTCGTGTCCTGGGCCCGATCGCCAGCCCAGCTGTCCTGGCTCAGGATGGCCAGGAGGAGGGGCCTGGCACACCCCCCTGATGCCCACCCCCCGGGACCTGTCCCTGTTGCTCTCACCTCCCTCCATCCTTCCTAATGGGGTGCAGCCGGTGCCAGCCAGAGGGACAAGGCTGACGGAGGGCAGTGGAGGGAGGAGGGAAGGGTCCCCACGAAACATAGTTATTATCAAAGTCCTCGGGGACAGCTCCCCGAGAGAGGATGTGAAACATGTGGGAAACTTCTGGGAGCACACGCTCTCATGCCCTCAGGGTGTGGGCACGGACATGGACGTGAACACGGACACGGACACCAGAGAAGAGAGAGTGTGGGAGGTCAGCATTCAGGACACAGAATGGCCAGGGGCACGGACACACACAGACACACACACGGACACAGACACGGACACAGACACACACATGGACACACACAGACACACACACAGACACACACACATGGACACACACACACACACGGACACACACACACACGGACACACACAGAGACACACACGGACACACACAGACACACACACGGACACACACAGACACACACGGACACACACAGACACACACACAGACACACACACGGACACACACACACGGACACACACACACATGGACACACACACACGGACACACACACAGACACACACACGGACACACACAGATACGGAGGACATACACACAGACACACACACACACGGACACACACACACATGGACACACACGCGCGGACACACACACAGACACACATGGACACACACACACGGACACACACACAGACACACACACGGACACACACAGATACGGAGGACATACACACAGACACACACACACACGGACACACACACACATGGACACACACGCGCGGACACACACACAGACACACATGGACACACACACGGGGACACACACGGGGACACACAGACACACACACGGACATGGGCATGGACGCACGCACACACGGACACGGACACACACCCACACACACCAACGCGAATACACACACCGACACACACCGACACGGATACACACAGACACGGACACACACGTGGACATGGACACACACGGGCACGGACACACACAGAGACACATAGACACACACGGACACGGACACGGGGACACACAGACACACACAGAGACACACACGGATACTGACACACACGACATGGACACACACACGGACACGGGCACACACTTGGACATGGACACACACGGACACGGACACACACAGACACACACGGACACACACGACATGGACACACACACGGACACGGGCACACACACAGACACCGGGGGAAAGAGTGTGGGAGGTCAGCGCTGCGCACGCAGAGTGGCCCGGGGTGCGGGACCGGCCTGTTCGGGAGGAGACGGTGAGAGGGGGCGATGCTGTGGTGTCTGCGCACGCCTTGGGGGTGTCGCCCTTTGCCGGGAACCGGCTCGGGCAGCAGGGGTGTCTGATTGCCCAGCCGCTCCCCTGCGGCCGCCCTGCTGGCCGTGCCCGGATCCCCCCGGGGCGGAGGGCCGGCAGGGTGCCCGCGGCCTGACCCTCCAGGGACAGCGAGGGTGTCAGTGAATTCCCGAGGTTTCTGGTTTTTAACAAAGAGGCACACTGTCGGAATTTTAAATACTGTTTTCTAAAAATATTTTGTATTGATTTTCAGAGAGAGGAAGGGAGGAGAGAGAAACATCGATGATGAGAGAACCGTGGACCGGCTGCTCCTGCACCCCCACCCCCACCCCGCACCGGGGACGGGGCCTGCAACCGGGCCTGTGCCCTGACCGGGACTCGAACCCTGACCTCCTGGCTCCTAGGTCCACGCTGAAGCCTGGGGCCAGGCCACTGGGCGTCCAGAGGTTTCTCACAAGAGCCGGGGAGCCAGTGAGCCGGGAAGGGCCACAGGCTGAGGCGCACAGCACCGGTGGCCCCCCATGCTCT
Organism: Antrozous pallidus; assembly: GCA_027563665.1. Taxonomy (NCBI): domain Eukaryota; kingdom Metazoa; phylum Chordata; class Mammalia; order Chiroptera; family Vespertilionidae; genus Antrozous; species Antrozous pallidus. Next base: position 1,294,526 of record CM050516.1, on the reverse strand, counting down.
CCCCTCCCCCGCAGCACACCCCTCACCGGGAGCAAGGGTGTGGACGAAGGGGATTCCGGGGGGCTCCGGGGCCGGGGGAGGGTAGTCGCACTTTGTTCCCCTGTCAGGAGGACACACGACACAGAGGAGAAAGCAGAGAGGTCTGTGCGAGCCTCCGGAACTTTCCGCTGCCCCCGGCACTCCCTGGGGCTTTATTGACCCCCCAGGCAGCCCGGGGGAGCGGGCTCTGCCGGGATCCGAGTGGAGCTCCTAATTGGTGCTGCCGGCTCCCAAGCTGCTTCCGCAAACACCGCCGCCGGCTGAGCCCCACACCCTGAACCGTTATAACCCCCACCCTGAACCGTTATAACCCCACCCTGAACCGTTATAACCCCCACCCTGAACCGTTATAACCCCACCCTGAACCGTTATAACCCCACCCTGAACCGTTATAACCCCCCCTGAACCGTTATAACCCCCACCCTGAACCGTTATAACCCCCACCCTGAACCGTTATAACCCCCACCCTGAACCGTTATAACCCCCACCCTGAACCGTTATAACCCCCCCTGAACCGTTATAACCCCCACCCTGAACCATTATAACCCCCACCCTGAACCGTTATAACCCCACCCTGAACCGTTATAACCCCCACCCTGAACCGTTATAACCCCACCCTGAACCGTCATAACCCCACCCTGAACCGTCATAACCCCACCCTGAACCGTTATAACCCCCACCCTGAACCGTTATAACCCCCACCCTGAACCGTTATAACCCCACCCTGAACCGTTATAACCCCCACCCTGAACCGTTATAACCCCCCTGAACCGTTATAACCCCACCCTGAACCGTTATAACCCCACCCTGAACCGTTATAACCCCCACCCTGAACCGTTATAGCCCCACCCTGAACCGTTATAACCCCCCCGGAACCGTTATAACCCCCCCCCTGAACCATTATAACCCCCCCTGAACCGTCATAACCCCCCCTGAACCGTTATAACCCCCACCCTGAACCGTTATAACCCCCCCTGAACCGTTATAACCCCCCTGAACCGTTATAACCCCCCCCTGAACCGTTATAACCCCCCCTGAACCGTTATAACCCCCACCCTGAACCGTTATAGCCCCACCCTGAACCGTTATACCCCCACCCTGAACCGTTATAACCCCCCCTGAACCGTTATAACCCCCACCCTGAACCGTTATACCCCCACCCTGAACCGTTATAACCCCACCCTGAACCGTTATAACCCCACCCTGAACCGTTATAACCCCCACCCTGAACCGGTTACAGCCCCCACCCTGAACCAGTTAAAGTCCCCACACACACACACACACACACACACAGTTCCATCCGTCCCTCGGCCTGGGCGCGGGCTGGGGGAGGGCAGGATGAACCCACGGACCCCCCCCCCCCTCCGTGCTGGTCAATATTCAGAAAACAAGTGGGTGGGCACCTCACCCCCCGAAAGGCCACGGAAGGACTTTTCCTCTTTAAATGGATTTGTGTTGATCTGAGAGCGAGAGCGAGAACGAGAGTGAGAGCGAGAACGAGAACGAGAGCAAGAAACGTCGATGACGAGAGAGAATCGTGGATCGGCTGCCTCCTGCACGCCCCCCGCTGGCGTGGAGCCCACATCCTGGGCCTGTGCCCTCAACCGGAACCGAACCCGGGACCCCTCCGTCCACAGGCCGGTGCTCTATCCCCTGAGCCACACCAGCCAGCGCTTTGTTCTCCTGAAGGACCACGATGGCGTGTGACAATCTGACCCGTCTCCCCCCGTGGCCCGAGCTGTCCGGAAGGAGGCCGAGTCACACACCCACTCCCGCCTGGGCCAGGCGGCTCCCGGCACAAGAGCCAGCGGGCTGCTGGGAAAGACAGAGCCCTCCCCCTGCCTGGGCTGCAGCACCCCCCCCCCCCCCCCCGTCACCAGGGCCTGCCACACGCAGGGGCTGACTCAGAGACAGAGCCGCCCCAAGCCGAGAATGTTCTAGAACCCGGGCAGCAGGTGGGAAGGGCCAGCCACCATTCCTGGTTGGGAGTGAGAAATCTGGACCCAGCTTCCCCCGACGGGGATTGGGGCTCGTTGGGCCGTGGGTAATGCAGACACCGAGTCCACGCCTTAAAATACACACGTGTACACGCACGCACGTGCGCACGAATACATGTGTGCGCGCACGAATACACGCATACACGCGCGTGCATGCGCACACATACACGCACACCACGGCTGCACACGGGCGAGGCTCCGGGCTCCTGGCCCGCCTCTGAACACAGGTGCCCTCTCCTCTCCGTTGGCCTCCGCAGGCGCCTCGATCGAGGAGGGTCTGCCTTAGAGGCGCAGCGCCCCTGTGTCTGTGGGTCTCCGTGCCCCCCCCAGGTCCCCACCTCAGAACCCAGGCCGCCCCTGAGCACAGACCCCGGCCCACCCTCCGCTGCCGATGGACGCGGCTGCTCACGCGCTTCGGAGCCCACAGACACCCCCAGGCCCTCTCTCTGCTCCGTTTGTGCCAACCTGGCTCCGAGGGAGCTCTGGCGGTGGGTTATTTACGCCCCGAAGCCGAGGCCGGAGGAGGGGGGCGCCCCGCGCGAGCAGGAAGAGCGGTTGGGGGGGGGGCTGCCTGCAGGCTCCGGCTCCTCACGGAAACCCGTCTCGTTCTCCCGCGTTTGAACGCGTACGTGAGCCGCCGGAGCAGGTGCTGATGTACCGGCGTGTTTGTGCGGGTTCCGCACCGGAAGCCACGCGTGAGGGGGGAGGGGAGAGGGGGGGAGGGGGGGCGGGAGCGGGGCCGGTGTTGGATCGGGAACAGGAGCTCAGGGCGCGGCGCCCGCACCTGTCCACCCGCGGTAACGGCTCGCACCTGCCCAGCCCCCTGCGCCGGCTGCACTCCTCCTGCCCTGATGAGCGGGGGAGCCGCACCCCCACTGGCCCAGGAACGGGACGCTGAGCGGCTCTCCCCCAACAAGAGAAGGCTGCATGCGTCTGGGGCTTCCCGGTGTCCCCCAGCGGCCGGTCCCTCCACCCCGGAGGCTCACTGGGTCCAGGTCGGATCCAGCTTTCCCGGCGTGTTCCCCGCAGACATCCCTCTCCGGCGCGTGGGGACCAGCCACAGGCTGTGTGGCCTCGGGCCGCTCCCTCGGCCTCTCGGAGCCTCAGGAATACACAGTCGGTCCCGTCTTGCTGGGGAGGCAAAGCCCTTGGGCCGGGACAGGTGCTCCACAGGCCCTTATTCCCACGGCCGCTGCTCGGTGAGCCCCCATGTTCCTGACCCCCCCCCCAAACTCCCCACCGATGTTCTCGCGGTGCGAGCTCAGGCCTGACCCTCCACAACGCCCCCTGTGGTCAGCAGGCGGGAGCCCCGGGCCTGCGGGTCCCCCAGTGGGGACTCTGTCTCTCCTGACCACCTCCCTCCCGTTCCCCACGCCCCGGCCTCGCCCCCGGTGCCCACGGTCCGAGCTCCTTTGCTGTGAGTGGGGGGTTTGCTCTGTCTGATTTCACACCAAAGGGTGAGCACACAGTGTGTCTCCCTCCGACGGAGCTCAGCGTGACGGCTTTCTGCTCTTGGGACGCAAATACCCTGTTCCCCCGAAAATAAGACAGCGTCTCGTATTAATGTTTGCTCCCAGAGATGCGCTAGGTCTTATTTTCGGGGGGGGGGTGCCTTATATTAGAGCGGGTAGGTCTTATTTTCGGGGGACGTCTTACTTTCGGGGAAACGGGAGTAGCAGGGTGAGTTCTTTTCTGCGGTTGAACCGTGTTCCCCCCGCACACATCCCACCCCGGCCCCTGGCCCCTCGCCCGGTGGACCCAGCTGCGAGGCCCGCATCATGGACTCGGGGTGAGGGGGGCAGGGCTTCCTCTCCCAGGTGAGGGGGGCCCACGTCTGTGCTGGCTGAAAGCAGGAGCCTGCAGCGGGTTGCGTGGGGCTGTGTCCTCGTGGGGGCTGGGGGGTCGAGGAGGGTCGGGGGGGCTGGGGGAACTGGGGGGCTGCAGGAGTCTGCCGTTACGAGGGAGGACCTGCCTGCAGGGGCGGCCCCTGTCACACCCCCACCAGTGGCGCACGGCTCCCTTTCCTCCACGCCCGGGCGGGACGCAGGCCCTCGGAGCCGGGTCTCCCCCCCGGGGCTCCGTCCTCGGGGCACGCGGTGTGTCTGAGGATGTGCGGCTGTGGGGGCAGGAGCACGGGCGAGCCCCAGCCTCCTGTCCTGGAGGAAATGGGGGCGGCCGAGGGCGCCGAGGACTGTGTTTAGGGGGGGGGGGGTGGACACGCCTGCATTTGGCCTCGGGGAGCGGCTGAGGGCACCGCCCTTTAGCCCTTTAAAAGCGGGAAGGTGGTTGCGGGAGGTTGCGGGGGACACTGAGCTCCTGGCCGAGAAGCGAGGTAGACGTGGGCACGCGGCCCCCCAGGCCGGAGGACAGGGTCCGGGCTCGAGAGCCGCACTTCGCCGGCGGGGAGGGCAGCGCCAGCCCAGGCTCCCGCCCTCGCTCCCCTCGGGCACCCACAGCCTGGAGCTGGGGGCTCTGCCTCACCATTCACCCCTGCCGCCCCCACAGCGACCTCCGCCTCTGGCCAGGCGGCCTCCTGGGGTGCCCGGGCTCAGGACGGGGGTTTGGGTGAGTGGTGCCGGGGCGGGCACGCGGAGGGCAGAGGCAGGGGCAGGGGAGCTGGGAGCCCGGAGGAGGCACAGCCCCACCCAGCCAGCTGCTGGTCAGACACGGGGGGTAGGTAGATCTTGGGGGGACAGGTAGATCTGGAGGGACAGGTAGATCTGGAGGGACAGGTAGATCTGGGGGGACAGGTAGATCTTGGGGGGACAGGTAGATCTGGGGGGACAGGTAGATCTGGGGGGACAGGTAGATCTTGGGGGGACAGGTAGATCTGGGGGGATGGTAGATCTGGGGGGATGGTAGATCTGGGGGGCAGAGAGATCTGGGGGACAGGTAGATCTGGGGGGATGGTAGATCTGGGGGGCAGAGAGATCTGGGGGCACGGTAGATCTGGGGGCAGAGAGATCTGGGGGGACAGGTAGATCTGGGGGGATGGTAGATCTGGGGGGACAGGTAGATCTGGAGGGACAGGTAGATCTGGGCAGAGAGTTCTGGAGGGACGGGTAGATCTGGGGGGACAGGTAGATCTGGGGGCACGGTAGATCTGGGGGCAGAGAGATCTGGGGGGACAGGTAGATCTGGGGGCACGGTAGATCTGGGGGGACAGGTAGATCTGGAGGGACAGGTAGATCTGGGGCAGAGAGTTCTGGGGGACAGGTAGATCTGGGGGGTAGGTAGATCTTGGGGGGGGCGGGTGAGGGCAGGCACACCCGGGGCTTTCCTCGCTGGGCATGAGGGACAGGAAGTCGGGGTGGGCCCGGACCGCAGGCGAGGGTGGCCGGCAGCACCGGGATGTGGTCAGCCTCAGCTCTGCCGTGTCGGGGGGTCCGGCCTCGCTCATGGCGCGGCAGCAGTGGACAGAGCTGTGCCTCGGGGACCCGTCCCGTCCCTTCCCGGGCGCACGCGAGTCAGAGGGGAGTTAAAGGGCGGACTTTTCCAGCTGGTGTGAAATCAAAATACACGGATGGTGCCTCGGTTGTGGGCGCAGTCCCAGCCCTGGTCCGGGCAAGGGGGGGGGGGGCAGCAGAGCGATGTCTCTCTCTCTTTCTCTCTCTCTCCCCCCCCCCCCGATCTCTCTCTCTCTCTCCCCACTCTGTCACTCTCCCTCCATCTCCCCCCTCTCTCCCCAATCTCTCCCCCCCTCTCTCTCTCCCTCTCTCTCTCTCTCTCTCTCTCTCCCCACTCTCTATCTCTCCCTCCATCTCCCCCCTCTCTCCCCGATCTCTCTCTCTCCCTCTCTCCCTCTCTCTCTCTCCCCAATCTCTCTCTCTCTCTCTCCTCTCACTCTCTCTCTCTCTCCCTCCCTCCCACTCTCTATAAAAAATAAAAAATAAAATCCAATGGAAAACTATCCCTGGGTGAGGCTCACACAAACAAACAGGAAATGACCCAACGGACACTTAGCTCAGAGCGAGTGGCCCACGGGCTGCTGGGGCCGTCGGCGACGAGGGAAGGTGCGACGGGTGAGACGCCGCAGGAGACAGCTGGGAGCATGTGTGTTTCGCCTTAACATACACACGTGTTAGACACGCAAGACCGGGACCTCCCTGCAAAGCAGAATGAACCCCCCAGTGGAAAAATCCTACGTCATAAAAGCCTAATATGCGAAGTGTCCGGTCAGCCATCAGCCGTTCAACCAATCAAAGCGTCATATGCTAATGATATGCTAAGGCTGCTCAACTGCTTGCTATGACATGCACTGACCACCAGGGGGCAGATAGTTGACCGGTCGACCAGTCGCTATGACAAGCAATGACCACCAGGGGGCAGACGCTCCATCTGGTAGGTTAGCTTGCTGCTGGGGTCTGGATGTTTCGGACTGAGTGAGACGGGCCAGGCACGCCCTGGAGCCCTCACACAGTCCCCCCCCACTGGCCAATCTCCCACACCCCTCCCTGCCTGGCCCTGGTCGTGCACCAGTGAGGGCCCTCGACCTGGGCCGCGCCCTCTCGCAATGCAGGACCCTTTGGGGGATGTTGGAGAGTCAGTTTTGGCCTGATTATGTGTGTATGTGTCTCTGTCTGTGTGTGTGTCTGTGTGTCTGTGTGTCTGTGTGTGTCTGTGTGTGCGTCTGTGTGTGCGTGTGTGTCAGTGTGTATGTGTCTGTGTGTCTGTGTGTGTGTCTGTGTAAGTCTGTGTGTGTGTGTCTGTCTGTGTGTATGTGTCTGTGTGTGTGACTGTGTCTGTGTGTGTGTCTGTGTGTGTATGAATGTATCTGTGTGTGTGAGTGTGTGTGTGTATGTGTGTGTGTGTGACTGTGTCTGTGTGTGTGTCTGTGTCTGTGTGTGTATGACTCTGTGTATCTCTCTGTGTGTGTCTGTGTGTGTCTGTGTGTGTGTGACTGTGTGTGTGTGAGTGTGTGTGTGTGTGTATGTCTGTGTGTTTGTGTGTGTATGTCTGTGTCTGTGTATGTCTGTGTGACTGTGTGTATGTGTGTGTGTGTGTCTGTAAGTGTCTGTGTGTGTGTATGTGTCTGTGTGTGTGTCTGTGTGTGACTATGTGTGTATCTGTGTGTGTGTGTGTGTGAGACTGTTTGTGTCTGTGTGTGTGTCTGTGTGTGTGTCTGTGTGTGTATGTCTGTGTGTATGTGTGTATGTCTGTGTGTATGTGTGTCTGTCTGTGTGACTGTGTGTATCTGTGTGTGTGTCTGTGTGTGTGACTGTGTGTGTGTGACTGTGTGTGTGTATAACTGTGTGTGTGTGTCTGTGTATGTGTCGGTGTGTGTGACTGTGTGTGTGTGACTGTGTGTGTGTGTATAACTGTGTGTGTGTGTCTGTGTATGTGTCTGTGTGTGTGAGTGTGTGTGTGTGTGTAACTGTGTGTGTGTGTCTGTGTATGTGTCTGTGTGTGTGTCTGTGTGTGTATCTGTGTGTGTGTCTGTGTGTGTGTGACTGTGTGTGTGAGTGTGTGTGTATGACTGTGTGTGTGAGTGTGTGTGTGTCTGTGTGTGTATGTCTGTGTGTATGTGTGTCTGTCTGTGTGACTGTGTGTATCCGTGTGTGTGTCTGTGTGTGTGACTGTGTGTGTGTGACTGTGTGTGTGTGTATAACTGTGTGTGTGTGTCTGTGTCTGTGTGTGTGAGTGTGTGTGTGTGAGTGTGTGTGACTGTGTGTGTGTGTAACTGTGTGTGTGTATCTGTGTATGTGTCTGTGTGTGTGAGTGTGTCTGTGTGTGTGTATGTCTGTGTGTTTGTGTGTGTATGTCTGTGTCTGTGTATGTCTGTGTGACTGTGTGTATGTGTGTGTGTGTGTGTGTAAGTGTCTGTGTGTGTGTATGTGTCTGTGTGTGTGTGTGTGACTATGTGTGTATCTGTGTGTGTGTGTGTGTGAGACTGTTTGTGTCTGTGTGTGTGTCTGTGTGTATGTCTGTGTGTGTGTATGTCTGTGTGTATGTGTGTGTGTGTCTGTGTGTGTGTCTGTCTGTGTGACTGTGTGTATCCGTGTCTGTGTGTGTGTGTCTGTGTGTGTGTGTCTGTGTGTGTGTGTATAACTGTGTGTGTGTCTGTGTATGTGTCTGTGTGTGTGTGTGTGTAACTGTGTGTGTATCTGTGTGTCTGTGTGTGTGTGACTGTGTGTATGTGTGTGTGTCTGTGTGTGTGTCTGTATGTGTCTGTGTGTGTCTGTGTGTAACTGTGTGTGTATCTGTGTGTCTGTGTGTGTGTGACTGTGTGTGTGAGTGTGTGTGTGTGACTGTGTGTGTGAGGGTGTGTATGTCTGTGTCTGTGTGTGTATGTCTGTGTGTATGTGTGTCTGTCTGTGTGACTGTGTGTATCCGTGTCTGTGTGTGTGACTGTGTGTGTGTGAGTGTGTGTGTGTGTGTATAACTGTGTGTGTGACTGTATGTGTGTAACTGTGTGTGTGAGTGTGTGTCTGTGTGTGTGTCTGTGTGTGTGAGTGTGTGTGTGTGTGAGTGTGTGTGTGTGTGTATAACTGTGTGTGTGTGTCTGTGTCTGTGTCTGTGTGTGTGAGTGTGTGTGTGTATAACTGTGTGTGTGTGTCTGTGTCTGTGTCTGTGTGAGTGTGTGTGTGTGTGTATAACTGTGTGTGTGTGTCTGTGTCTGTGTCTGTGTGTGTGAGTGTGTGTGTGTATAACTGTGTGTGTGTGTGTGTCTGTGTATGTGTCTGTGTGTGTGAGAGTGTGTGTGTGTATAACTGTGTGTGTGTGTCTGTGTATGTGTCTGTGTGTGTGAGTGTGTGAGTGTGTATAACTGTGTGTATAACTGTGTGTGTGTGTCTGTGTATGTGTCTGTGTGTGTGTATAACTGTGTGTGTGTATCTGAATTTCTCCACCTTAGGACACCCCCTCGAGGATTCTCCGAGGCCCAGTGAAGTGGCGAGGCCGGCTTCTACAGTGCGGTCACAGGATGACAGCAGCGAAGGGGCCCCCCAGAGGCCAGGACCGGGTGTCGCGTTAACGTTTGCCGACAGCAGCGGGCGGGGCTGGCAGCGGACGCCTCCTGTGCGGGCGACGGTGAGGACGGTGCCTCCGTCCCGGCCCATCGGCCCAGAGCAGCCGGGCTGCCCGTGACCCGGGGAGCAGGAGGTGCCGGGCTGGGGGGGAGGCTGACGTTGTCGGACTGGACCCGCCTCCGCGGCTCCGCTTCCAACCGTCCCTCGTCGTCCTCCCCTCGGTCACGTCATTCAGCTCAGGCAGCTGGGCCCCTCCCCCATTGCAGACTCTGGGCCACCTGACGCTGAGCGAAGGGCTCGGGCCCGGCCTCCCGCACGGGGCGTGTCTGCTGGGAGCTGAGCTGTGACGGTGGGACCGTCTCGGCCCCCTTGGGGAGCGGGGACCCCGTCAGAGGAGCAAAGCCCTGGCCGGAGAGGCGCACACAGCACCGAGTCCTTTCCCACAGCCCGCCCGAAGGTCTGGGCCAGCGGTCGGCAGACTCACGGGTCCACAGAGCCAAACACCAACGGGACAACGACTGAGATGTCTTCGGAGAGCCCCATTGTGTCAACGTAAACTTCCTCTAACGCCACTTCTCCAACATAGACTCGCCCGGGCCGTGGTGTTTTGTGGAAGAGCCGCCCTCCAGGGGCCAGAGAGCCGCGGTTTGCAGATCACGGGTCTGGGCGGTGGCTGCAGGTTCGGTTCAGGGCCCAACACCGTCAAAACCCACCTCTTGGCAGATGTCTCGGCCTTTCCCTCAGAATCGGCCACCGGGGCCTCGCTCGAGTCGGGAAGGTTGGGGACGGGTGTGCACGCACACCGTTCTCTCTGGGGGGGCAGGGGGGGAAGAACCCCTTTCTCAGACCTCCCCGTCACTGGCCTTCCCGCTGGGACACTGTGCCGCTCAGCTGGCCGCATCGCCGCTTCCTTCCAAAGGGCAGGCGGCTGCTCGCCCACAGCCCGTGCAGGTTCCTCAGAGGCCAGAGGCAGCCGTGGTCTCCGGCCAACAAGGGCTCTCGCCATTTCTCCATCGAGATCGAGCCTGAGAGGAGCGAGAGGTGGCTGAGGGGGCTTTCCATGGAGCAAATGACAGATCTGCAGGCCAGGGACCCGCAGCGGGCGGCGGGGGGTGGGGGGGTGGGGGGGTAGGCAGACGGGGCATCTGACAGGCCAAATCACTTCCCATCCCTTTTTTAAAAAAATTATATGTTATCGATTTTTTTACAGAGAGAAAGGGAGAGGGATAGAGAGTCAGAAACATCGATGAGAGAGAAACATCCATCAGCCGCCTCCTGCACACCCCCCACTGGGGATGTGCCCGCAACCAAAGTACATGCCCTTGACCGGAATCGAACCCGGGACCCTTCAGTCCGCGGGCCGACGTTCCGTCCACGGAGCCGCACCGGTTTCGGCATCCCTTCCCATGTCTGTGAACGGCTGGCTCCAAAGGCGTCTGGAAGGCAGAAGTCAGGAGTGAGGGTTAAGAAGGGAGTGCCAAGCCCAAGCTGTTCAGTGAACCTGAGCGGGGCTAGGGGGCGGGGTGGGGAAGGATTACAGAAGACAGACACAAGAATAAAGCTGGGGCTCCAGGATGGGGAGACAGCGCCACAGCCTGTCAACTGAGTCTTTATTTTATACCAGATCCCACGAGGCAAAGTAGGGCGTGGTCAAGAGTAGAGGGTTTCCAATCGACTCAATTCCGTGCACCTGAGAACTCTACCGAGCTTTGTTTCGGCAGCACTCGCTGCACCTCCCGCAGCCTTCCTCACTCGGCCACCTGGGACCACAGGTGCGGACCACACGGCCAAGCTGACACCCACAGCCTTTGGCTACAATTGTGCTGGGGGAGCTCTGCCCTCAAGCTGGGACCTGCACGTGGCTTTGCCACGAGGGGACCCGTGCTCTCTCATCCCTGAGAGGCTTGAACCCGTCCAAACGCTGTAGCCGCTCTCCACAGTTTAGCTTCAACATTTCTTTTGAAAAAAAAAACAACAACAACAACAACAACAAAAAGAAAACTGTAAGAGAGAAAAAGAGACACAGGACTTTCTCCAGCCGACTCCCCAACAAGGAGAGTAAGTCACGTGGGAACATGGTCTTTGCCGGCCATGGTTTCCCTCTTTGCACCTCAGTTTCATTACCAGTAAAATGGAAAAGGTGCTGTTTGGGGGTTCGTGGGGGGTATATGCTTAGTGCCTGTCATTACGGGGCGCCCAACAGGCGTAACGCCCCTTCTGTGTGCACTTAGTACACATTTGAACATGTATGTTCCCAACATTGGAGCGCCTACAAGTTATAAAGCAAATAACCTCAGACCTGAAGAGAGAAATGGACAGCAATGTGATCGCAGTGGGGGGGACGCAGACCCCGTGTTCAACAAAGGATTGCTTATCCAGACAGAAGGTCAGGAAGGAAACACTGGACCGAGCGTGTTCGGTCAGATGGACGTAACCGGTACCCATTCGTCTGGAGCTCACAGGGGGCGTTCTGTAGGCCACAAAACAAGTCTGAATCCGTCTGAGAAGATCGAGCTCATCTCAAGCATCATTTCCAACCCCGTGGTCTGAGACCGGAAATCACTCACAGGAGGAAAACAGAGCTCTTCCCGTCTGCGTCAGCGTCACCACGCCGAGCGACCGGGACCCCCAGCCGCACGCTAAGGACGGACGGGTGGGAGGCAGCTGCCCCCGACATAACTGACGACGTGCAGATGGGTGACGTCTCCAGGCAGGACTACCTCGCGGCGGCGGCGGAGGAGACGTCTGCCAGGCACCCGCCCCACAGCGCCGGGCGCTACGCCGCCAAGCGCTTCGCAAGGCGCAGTGCCCCGTCGTGGAGCGCCTCGCCAGCTCCGTGGTGAGGCACGGCCGCAACCACGGCGGGAAGCTCGTGGCCGTGCGCGTCGTCAGGCACGCCTTCGAGGTCACCCACCTGCTCACGGGCAAGACCCCCCCGCAGGTCCTGGCGAACGCCATCATCAACAGTGGCCCCCGGGAGGACTCGATCCACGTCGAGCGCCCTGGGACCGTGAGTCGACAGGCGGCGGACGTGTCCCCTCTGCGTGGCGTGAATCAGGCCGTCCGGCTGCTGTGCGCGGGGCCCGCGAGGCTGCCTTCCGGAACATCGAGACCATTGCTGAGTGCCTGGCCGGTAAGCTCAACGCGGCCGAGGGCTCCTCCAGCCCCTGCGCCGTCAACAAGAAAGACAAGCTGGAGTGCGTGGCCCCGTCCAACTGCTGATCCCCGCTGCGGCTCTAATGAACATCTGCCTTCAGGCAGCACTGCCAGGAGAAGAAGAAGGAGGAGGAGGAGGAGGAAGAGGAGGAGGAGAGGGGGAGGAGGAGGGGGAGGAGAAGGAGGAGGAGGAGAAGGAGGAGAAGGAGGAGGAGGAGGAGGAGAAGAAGAAGAAGAAGAAGGAGGAGGAGGAGGAGGAGGAGGAGGAGGAGGAGGAGGAGGAGGAGGAGAAAACAGAAACCTTCATAAACATGTTGGAGATTAAACCACCGATGCCTCAAAGAAGAAAACAGAAGGAAGTTCAAAAGATACCGTGAGACAAATGAACATGGAAATACAGCACACCAAAACTGACTGGGTGCAGCAAAAGCCGTTCTAAGAGGGAAATTCATAGCCATCACGGCTTACTTAAAAAAAATAATTTGAGCACAGAATGAGCTGCCCTCCGTGGGTGGTTCTGACATTCCCAGCAAGCTTAGAGCCGCTGCCGTGACAACAGCTCCCTTTTCCTGCACACCAACCAGCACCCTGCACAGGACTCGGTGTGTCCATCAATGCAGCCAGTGAGCAGCCCCCCACCCGACCCGCCCGCCACCCCAGCGCCGCCCTGGGATGCGTTCTCAGTGGCAGGAGCCCGGCGCTTACCGGGCGCTCGGTGAACGCTCACTGCCTTTCCCCGTCCCTTTTCTCTGAGGGAAAGTGGGGTCTGCGCGGTGGGAGGTGTGGGCCTGGGCCTCCTTTAGCGTGTGGCCACGCCGGGCTGGCGGTGCCGGTTCCGCTCCTTACGGAGACCTGGTCCCCGGGGTGCTGCCGCGCCGGCCCCGCCCCTCGTTAAGACCTGGTTAAGCCCGTCTGGAACTTGGATTGTTCTTCCCCCATTGAGGTGGTAACCAATCGGATTTGAGGGGGGAGGTAAACTAAAACAAGCTTGAGGAGGCCTGCCCGGCCGGATCCGTCGGCTTCACCGTGACAGACAGAATCAGCCCACAGGCTGCGGCTCTCCTTCCCGCGCGGACGGGCCTTGGGCCCCGGTTACGCGGGCCGAGGCCACCAAGCCTGCCTTTCGGCTGTAACGGACTCACGCCGCCCGCCCACCCGCCCGCCGCCGGGAGCTGCTGGGAAAAGAGCCCGTTGCCATGGCGATGGGAGGCAGCCCCTGCCCTGTTCATTGACAGAAGACCTTCAGCGCTGTCTTCACTCGAGCAGAGGACGGGGGGGGGGGGGGGGGGGGGGGGGGGGGGGGGGGCACGGAAGGAGGAAAGGCAGGAATGAAGGAAGGAAGGTGGCCCTGGCACCCCGCCTCTGATCCCCCAAAAGGGCAGCTGTGTTGGGGGACCCGGTCCCCTCACTGTGACCCATGTCAGCTCTGCGTCCCAGCCTCCGCCCTCGGCCCTTGGCCCTCTGCGGGTGCCCTCTGGGCGGGGTGCCCCGGGCCGACGGGGTGTCTGTTGACCTGGGTGTGGGCCGGGCCACACAGTCTAACGGTGTGATGGGGTGGGGGGGGCGCATTGGGTCCCAGGGAGTCAGCTGACCTCGGGAGGAGCCGGAGCTGAGGGCAGCCCCCTGGGGAGTCAGCCGTGTCCGGGACGGAGCCCCGGGAACTCTGCCCACAGAGCTGGGGGGCCGAGGCCCTGAGCCCTGAGGTGCCCTCCGCATTGGGGGACACCAGTTCCCCCACGTCTCTTCGGGGGGGCCGGACGGGGTGGGACGGGGCTCCTCCGTGTCTCCCGCACCTGTCCCGTCCGCCCGGGGCTCCCCCTCCTGCCGGAGCCGGGGCGGAGGGAGAGCGGCTCCCTGATTGGGCCGCTCACAGCCCGGCGGCCTGTGGCTGGCGCTGCGGCTCCTGGCACCTCCTCCCACTTTCCTCCCAGACTCGGTCCCACAAGGTCGCGGGGCCGGTGCTTCGTTTGCAGACGGGACACCCCGCAAGGCGCCCCCACGGCCGCCAGGCTTCCAGACCCTTCTCCGCAGACTGGGTTCCGGGGGAGCGTGTCTGACGGTGCCCCGCTCCGCGGCTCCGCTGAAGACGGGGGGGGGGGGGGGGGGGGGGGCAGCGAGTCACCTGCTGGGCGGCGAGGTCAGTGGCCCGGGCAGCGCCTGGCGGCTCCGCCCCCCTCAGCTGGCCGGGCGCCGGGTGGACCGGCTTCTCACTCCCGAGGTGGGAGCTCCGGGGCCTCGGCCGCTCCTCTGTGAAGCGGGGGCACCCAGCCTCCCCCTGGGCGGCGGCGGTGAGAGCGGTTAGGACACAGTGGGGCCTGGCCGGCGTGGCTCAGGGGCGCCCCAAAAGGTCGCCGGTTCGATTCCAGTCACGGCCACGCCCAGGTTTCAGGCCCGGTCCCTGGGGGGGGGGCGGCTGGTCCGAGTTCCACTCTCACACTGATGCTGTTCTCTCTCTCCCTCCCCCCTCTCTGTTCAAGTCAGGAAAGCAATGAGAGAGGGGAGAGAGAGAGAGAGAGAGAGAGAGAGAGAGAGAGAGAGAGAGAGAGAGAGGGAGAGGAGAAGAGGGAGGGAGGGAGGGAGGGAGGGAGGGAGGGAGGGAGGGAAGGAAGGAAGGAGGGAAAGAAGGAGGGAGGGAAGGAGAGAAGGAGGGAGGGAGAGAAGGAGGGAAAGAAGAAGGGAGGAAGGAGGAAGGAAAGAGAGAAGGAAGCAGGGAGGGAGGGAGGGATGGAGGGAGGGAGGGAGGGAGGGAAGGAAAGAAGAAGGGAGGAAGGAAAGAGAGAGGGAGGGAGGGAGGGGAGAGGGAAGGAAGGAGGGAGGAAGGAGGGAGAGAGGGAGGGAGGGAGGGGGGAGAGAAGGAAGGAGGAAGGAAGGAGGGAGGGAGGGGGAGGGAGACAGGCAGAGGGGCCGCCCTGCGCCTGCCCAGAGTGACCGGCGCCGGAGCTCAGGGTCCCTGCTGCCCTCTGGTGCTCCCTCTGGTTCGGAGCCCAGGGCTTTGCACCCTCAGGGGGTGATCGACTCAAACCGCCTGCAGAGCCTCCAGCCTGCTGCCCCCGGCCCCCGCCCCACGCCCACGCCCCCCCACGCCCCCCCACGCCCCGGGGAACCAACCCCTGAGAGCCCCCCTGCGGCTCTGGGACTGGGGCGGGCGGGGCTCGCAGGGAACCGTCGCCGCGGTGACACTGAGATCGCCGGCAAGAGCCGGGGGAGAGCCGCCTGAGAGCGGGAGCGGCGGCCGGTGTTGGGAGTGACTCCTGTGTCAGGCGCTCCCCGGGCCGCCCTGTCCGGCCGGGACAGAGCGAGGGTGGACACCCCTTTCTGGAAGAGACAGGACCTTTCTCAGCCTGGCTCCCTCCGAAGACGGGGGGGCAGGGGGGGGATCTTGGCCCTCACAGTGCCCTCGTGGCATCTGACCGCTCCCTCTGGCCGGAGGCAGCTCTTCCTGGCGCCAGCTGCTCAGACCCCCCTCCCCGGAGACGGGGGACAGGACTCCCCCAGACGCCCGCCTGCGAAGTTCAGGTTCCACGTTTCCTGAGAGCGGCCCCTCTGCTCACGCGCCAGCTACTGAGACAGGAGGCCAGGCCGTGCGGGGCCCCTGGGCCTGGGGGCTGGGGGGCGGGGGATGGTGGGACAGGGGCGGGGGGGGACGGGGGGAGCTGACTGTGGGATGCGGTCCTGGAGGCGCAGGAGAGCCGAGCACAGACCCGTGGTCGCCGTACCCGCTGCTTCCTGCAGCCCTGCAGCCCGGGGGGGGGGGGGGGGGGGGCCGCTCCTGAGCTGTGTGCACAGACCAGCTGACACCCCACAGGCCGGGCCCTGCAGGAAGCGCCCCGCGGGCCCCAGCCGCACCCCTGCAGCGGGCGGACGTGGGACCCCGCCCTTCTTCCTCTCTCAGCAGCGGCCGGGCCAGAGGCCCGCTGTTTCCCACACTCGCCCGCACGGGGTTTGGGGTTCGCTGTATTTCCCAGCGTCTGAGTCTGTCCGGGGAGCATGGGCATGGGCACGGCGTCCCCGTCTGTCCCGGCAGTGCCCCTCACCCGGCCCGGCGGGCGCTCACTGGCTCAGGTCGGCAGCCCGAGGTCGGGGGTCGCAGCCCGAGGTCGGGGGTCGGGGTGGACAGGTGGTGAGGGAGGGTCCGCCCCAGGCCGCGCTCTGCCTTCCTGGGCAGCTGGCATCCCCGGTCCGGGGCCTGCAGATGCACCCCCCCCGCCTCTGCTCGTCCTCCCAGCGCCCCCCCCTCCCTGTGACCATGTCCGTTCCCCCTGGGGGAGGCCCGGGCACAGGGGAACGGGGCACCCCGACAGCCTCGCCCTCACCCGATCGCCGGCAAAGCCCAGTTTCCCACGAGGTCAGGTCCGTGGGGCCTGGGGCTGGGACTCGGCCAGCTTTGGGGAGAACCCAGTTCAACGCGGGACAAGTCACCTCTTCTCCTCCCCGGCCCCCCGTCAGCCCCCCAGCTGCCGGCCCGACTGGGGACCACCCTCCCCATCGCCGGCCCGGCCCGCTCCGGCTGGGGGTCGCAGGCTGGGGGCGCGGGAAGCAGACTCCGAGGACGGAGTGCACAGGCGCTCTGCAGGGGGGTCCGGAGGGATCCGGCAGGGGGCGCGATCGAGCGTGACCCCGCCTCGAGGAAGGCCTCGCACCGCCCTGCCGGGGGCTCTGGCGATGGGGGACCCCTGAGCGGTCTGGGGGTAGTCGGCACCCGCCGCTGGCTCTCCCGGGGAGGGGTGCGGCAGGTACCACCCCGGAAGGGTTGGGTGCGGGGGGCTTCCTGGCAGCAGCTCTCCCGGAGTCGGGGGAACAGGCCTGTGTCCGCAGGGCTGTGTGGAGGCGCGTGGCAGGCCCACCACAGGCAGGCAGGGAGGTGGCACTGACACAGCCGTGGCCACAGTCCCCCTGATCTCCGGGGGGTGTGCTGCTCCCGGGACAGTGACTCGGCTTCTCGGCTCAGTCCTCTCTGCCTGTGCAGACCCCGTGCGGGACGCCCCACCCCCCTGCCCACTGCCCGCCTGCCACAGGGCCTTTGCACATGCCGCACTCAGGTCTGCTCTCCACCTTTCACCTCCATCTGCAGGCGGCACTTCCTCCAGCAGCTCCTGACCCCTCAGATCCTCCCTCAGGCCGGTCCCAGCCCCCACCCCACGCAGTCCGTGTTTTGCAGTCAGTTCTTTCCAAACACGCCAGCCACGCGTGACGGAGCGTGTGCCTGCCCCCCCCCCCCGCCCCTCCGCCACGCGCAGCTCAAGCTCACACTCTTCGGGGCGCTGCGGGCGGGCGCAGGGCAGCCGGGGGTCTGGGGAGACGTGGGTCCGGGTCCCTGCCGGCCTCCCCGGGGGAAGAGGGACCCCAGGGGCGGGACAGGCTCCTGGCTCTCCGTCGCATTCGGGGGACACTGGCGGCTCCTGCCCGGGTGTGCTGGGGTCAGCAGGTCACCGTGTCCCCCGCGGTCACCCACGGCCACAGGCGTCCGGCGGAGTGCCGGCTCGGCCAGGAGCAGCGGCCCCGCAGACCGGGCGCCGATGCCAACAAGCAGGTGAGCCCGACACCAAAGGGCGGGGACGCGCGGTGCGGGGAGCACAGGCCCTCCGGCTCCTGCGGCCTCGGGCGAAGCTGTCGCCTCCGGCTGATGGGGGCGGGGGGGAGGAACAGGGCCCGGGGCTGTCGCCTCCGGAGCTGATCAGCGGGAGGAACAGGCCGGGCCGCCTTCCCCCATCCTCAGACCCGGCTGTCAGCCCGTCTCCAGGGAGCCCCCCGCCCCCTCCCCGCCCGCGGCGGCTCGTCTCCTATCGGGGCCTCTCACACGCGTGACATTGAGGTCCTGGGAGAGGCTCCGCGGTCGCGGTTCACTAAACCGGCAGGTGACACCGTCCGCTGCTCCCGGCCCAGCCGCCGGCCTCACACGTGGAGTCCCGATCCTCAGACACGCCCGGCTCCTGCGCTGGGGGGCCGGACGGCAAACACCCGCTTTTCTGTGGCTGCTGAGGCAGGAGGGAGGGGGAGGGAGAGACGGAGAGAGGGAGGGAGGGCACTGAAGGAGGGGGAGGGATAGAGGGAGGGAGGGAAGAAGGGAGGGGCACTGAGGCAGGGGGAGGGAGGGAGGGAAGAAGGGAGGGAGGGAGGGAGAGAGGAGGGAGGGTGGGGGAGGGAGGAGGGAGGGAGCCGTTTCTCCTCTATGCAGGGGAAGCGTCAGCGAGGACTCCAGCTGACCGTGACCTTGACTCGCAGCATTGTGGTGGTCGGTCTGCCCGTCACTCCCAAGGGACGTCCAGGTGTCCCAGCAGGACCCGTCCTCCGTCCCGCCCGAGGTGGACAGGCTACACCCGGGGCTGGGCTCTGGGTCTGTGTCCGTTAACCCCGCCCCCGGCCCGGGCTCTGGGGTCTGTGTCCGTTAACCCCGCCCCCCGCCCGGGCTCTGGGGTCTGTGTCCGTTAACCCCGCCCCCCGCCCGGGCTCCGGGGTCTGTGTCCGTTAACCCCGCCCCCCGCCCGGGCTCTGGGGTCTCTGTCCGTTAACCCCGTCCCGGCCCGGGCTCTGGGGCCTGTGTCCGTTAACCCCGCCCCCGGCCCGGGCTCTGGGGTCTCTGTCCGTTAACCCGCCCCGGCCCGGGCTCTGGGGTCTGTGTCCGTTAACCCCGCCCCGGCCCGGGCTCTGGGGTCTGTGTCCGTTAACCCCGCCCCCGGCCCGGGCTCTGGGGTCTCTGTCCGTTAACCCCGTCCCGGCCCGGGCTCTGGGGTCTGTGTCCGTTAACCCCGTCCCCGGCCCGGGCTCCGGGGTCTGTGTCCGTTAACCCGCCCCGGCCCGGGCTCTGGGGTCTGTGTCCGTTAACCCGCCCCGGCCCGGGCTCTGGGGCCTGTGTCCGTTAACCCGCCCCGGCCCGGGCTCTGGGGTCTGTGTCCGTTAACCCGCCCCGGCCCGGGCTCTGGGGTCTGTGTCCGTTAACCCGTCCCGGCCCGGGCTCTGGGGTCTGTGTCCGTTAACCCGCCCCGGCCCGGGCTCTGGGGTCTGTGTCCGTTAACCCGCCCCGGCCCGGGCTCCGGGGTCTCTGTCCGTTAACCCCGCCCCCGGCCCGGGCTCCGGGGTCTGTGTCCGTTAACCCCGCCCCCGGCCCGGGCTCTGGGGTCTCTGTCCGTTAACCCCGTCCCGGCCCGGGCTCTGGGGCCTGTGTCCGTTAACCCCCGCCCCCGGCCCGGGCTCTGGGGTCTCTGTCCGTTAACCCCGTCCCGGCCCGGGCTCTGGGGTCTGTGTCCGTTAACCCCGTCCCGGCCCGGGCTCTGGGGTCTGTGT
This sequence comes from Antrozous pallidus, assembly GCA_027563665.1. Lineage (NCBI taxonomy): Eukaryota > Metazoa > Chordata > Mammalia > Chiroptera > Vespertilionidae > Antrozous > Antrozous pallidus. Next base: position 1,275,085 of record CM050516.1, on the reverse strand, counting down.
CCGTTAACCCGCCCCCGGCCGTCCACGAGGGCCGACACGAGGTCACGGACGCGTCTGAGAAGTGTAACCGGCCGGGGCGCAGGGAGAGGCCAGGCAGCGTGCCGGGTCGTCTGGTTTCCCTCCTGTTCACAAAGTGCTGGTGTGCAGGACCCCGACCACTGACTGGACGGACTTCCTCCATCCGTTCCAGATCCCCGGGCACGCGGGTCACACGTGATGCCACTCAGGTGCCCTGGACATGCCTGTTCACACGTGATGCCACTCAGATGCCCTGGACACACATGTTCACATGTGATGCCCACTCAGATGCCCCGGACACGCGGGTCACACGTGATGCCCACTCACATGCCCTGGACACACATGTTCACATGTGATGCCCACTCAGATGCCCCGGACACGCGGGTCACACGTGAAGCCACGCTGCCGCAGGGGCCCAGGCAGACGCCGGGTCAGGCTGGCAGAAACCCCTCTGTCGCCGGAGCCTGCGCTGTGCCCTGGGCCCTGAGCACGGGGCTCACTGTCTCCCCAACTCCCCCCGCCCCCCGAGCCCCAGCTTGCCTCCCGGTGACAGTCCTGCAGACAGCGACGCCCCACGTGCTGCCCTCTCCGGGCGCCGAAACTCCAGGTCCAGCCAGGGTCACGCTAAGTGTCCCGGTGTCGTCCGCGGCCCCCGCCCCAGCCTCCTTCGCCCCGGACCGGGAGGTGTGGGTCCGGGTTTTCCGCTCCCGCCTCCGCAGAGCTGGCCCCTGACCCCAACGGCCAGACCCCCGCCAGGGCCCAGCCCCCCTTGGTCATCTCTCCCTGAAACACCCCAACCGCCGGTGCCCCCGTCCCAGGACACCCAGCCCCACCCCTGCCCGTCTCAGCGGGACACGGGGGTGTTGCCTCTACGGTCCCCACAAACCTCAGGCTCCTGTCCACAGAGATGTGCCCCTCCGAGCGTCCCCTTCACCCGGAACTGCCCGGCATCCGCACCTGCCCAGGCAGGGGAGCGGCCCTCCCTCTCCCCCCCGCCCCGTCCCGTCCATTCAAGCCCTGCCTGCTGCCCCCAGGCGTCATGCCTGTCCAGGCTCAGACCCCCCCCCCCCCCCCCGTTACGCCCCGGCCCCTGGGCCCGCGCCCTCCGTCGCAGGCCACAGCTTGGCGGGAACTCAGCTCTGCCTCCGTCCCTGAAATGGGGCGCCCCCGCGCTGCTTGCATCGGCAGGGAAGCGGGGATCAGCCCGGGAGCGCTTTGCCACGCTTCCCGACAAGCGCTGGAGAGAAATAAATGGCCGGGCACCGTGCCGCCCCCCCCGCCCGCCCGGCCCCCCGCCCGCCGCCCGCAAATTGCTATTCTTGTCCGACCGCGGGCTCCCTCAGCCTCGGAATTACTTTTCGGGCCCAGAGCGGCTCCCAGCAGCCCCATCCCCTGCAGAAGGGTCTCATTTACCAAAGTTAATTGTGCCCACGCCGCCGCACGCCTGAAAACAAGGATGAATCTTGTGGGTTTCCATTCGCGGGTCCCCGGGCCGGGGGCAGTCGGAACGAGATTACACGTGTCGGCGGGGTGTCGCCTTGTGTCAGAGCCGCTGACAGGCATCGGGCCGGACAGAGTCGGGTTCAGACCGAGCCATAAACCACCCTCCGCCGCGACAGGACCCCCCAGAGAGCGAGGCCCGGTGCCGCTCAGGCCTGAGGGCGGGGGCGTCGGGGAGCGAGGGGGCTGTTTGTTTTCATAGCAAACGCTGGGCACGGCTCCGCCATCCGTCTCCCCGGCATCCCGGCGGGCCGGCGGGGATGGCATTCCGGAATGGCTCCGAGCCCGTTAGAAATGCAACCCTTGTATTTCCTCGGAAATAAATCTCTGCTGTCCCCCAGGCCGCCCGAGAGGAATGGGGCTGCCGACGGACCCCGGACTCCCTCCGCAAGGTCATCTCCCCTGCTCTGGGCCCGGGGAAGAGCGGGAGACGATCGGCAAATCTGGAAGGTGGGCCTCTCCCTGCCTGAGTGTGGGGCGGTGCCCTGCGGGGAGGGGTCGGGAGGCTCTGAGAGCCCAGAGCAACGACACCCCGACAAGGGCTTTCGGGGCCGTGACATTTCAAAGGGGCGGAGCGCCCAAGCTTGGGGTTTTCTGTCGGACGCAAACCTGGGTCCCCGGCATCGTCCTACGTATCGTGTGCAGGTCTCCCGGGGTACGACCCAGGCCTCGAACCCCGTGTCGCTGGAAATTGGGGAGATCGGCTCCTGCTCTCCATCAGCCTGCACGTCAGGACCTCCCGCCTCTGCTCTACAGGGACCCCAAACTCTTCATTGCGAGGGTTTCTGTCCCTCAGAACCACTCCCACCTCGCTCAGGCTGACGTTAGATTCTCGCCTTCAAAAAAGAAACAGCTGCCGAAACCGGTGTGGCTCGGTGGACAGAGCATCAGTCTGCGGACTGGAAGGTCCCAAGTTCAATTCCGATCAAGGGCACGTACCTTGGTTGCGGGCAGATCCCCAATAGGGGATGTGCAGGAGGCGGCTGATGGATGTTTCTCTCTCATCGATGTTTCTGACTTCCTATCCCTCTCCCTTCCTCTCTGTAAAAAAATCAATACTATATATATTTTTTAATGAAACAGCTAACCCGGCCGGCGTAGCTCGGCGGGTAGAGCGCCGGCCTGCACACTGAGGGGTCCCAGGTTCGATTCCCGGTCAGGGGCACAGGCCCAGGTTGGGGGCTCCATCCCCCACAGGGGGCGGCAGGAGGCAGCCGATCCAGGACTCTCTCTCCTCATTCATGTTTCTCTCTCCCTCCCTCTCCCTTCCTCCGAAATCAGTAAAAATAAACAAAGAACGAAATACCTAGGAAACCTCTGGGTGGATTGCAAAAGTGACCCTGCTTCCCCGCCCCTCCCGGAATCCATCCCTCCGCCCCTCCACCGTTCCCCTCCGCCTCCCGCCTGTGGCTGGTCACCTGACTGTCTTTGGCCAATGGGACGCACACAGGTGCGGGCCCAGGCCTCAGATGTGGGTGCACTGATGCCCCTCCCTCCCGTCCCTGCCATCCCGCCAACACCCCACACCCCCGGGCTCCCCGCTGGAGCAGGAGAGAGCACAGGAGCCCCGCTGCGGGCCGCTCACCTGGCCTTGGCCACCAAGGCCCGGACACCCCGCCCGACACGGGGACTCCGCTGGGACCCGCAGGGCCGCCCGCCGTTGCAGCCTGAGCCAGTCCGGGGGCCGGGGGCCTGTCAGCGCGGGGGCCGCAGACTGGGGCTCGGGGGCCTCAGACCGGGACTCGGGGGCCACGGACCGGGACTCGGGGGCCGCGGACCGGGATTCGGGGGCCGCAGACCAGGGCTCGGGCAGACGCTGGTTTTCTCCAGGCCGAGCCAAGGCTGGTTGCTGCCATGACCTCTCCTCGTGCAGATGGCCGCCCCTCCTGGCCCCCCAGGCCCCCCTCCTGCTGAGCTCTCCCCTCCTCTCCCGTGCGGCGTCCCCCAGGCCCCGGGGGAGCCTTCATTCCGTCTCCGGCCCTCCTCCAGCAGCCCCCGGCGAGGGCGTGCGGCTGGCCAGCCGTGGACGTGGGGGACGGGGCCGCATTACCGTGCCAATGGGCGATGGCACCCCAGCGGGTGCCCGCACGGTGCTGGCACTACAGAGGACGGGCGCCCGCCCAGGGCCGAGGCACCCCGCACCAAGGCCGGCCACACGCGTGTGCACACGCGTGCCCGTCTGGACCCGCAGTCCCCGCTGGCGGGCTCGGCTCTGTCTTGCCTGCGCGGACTCCAGGACCCACGGGCGGGAGAGCAGGGGCCCCTCGTGTTCCGGCTCCCGCCACGCGCGGTGGCCCTCTCGGCCCCAGGCTCCCGCTGGCTCTGTGTTGTTGAAATGCCTCGTATTGAGCTTCCACATCGGTCGCCAGCGCGGAGCACCCCTGCCGCCAAGTCGGGACCACAGCGCACGCACGGCTCGCGGGGGCCGGCACGGGGAGCCCGAGCTCAGCCAGGCATTTCTTTGCCGTTTGATCCAATGGGGCGCAGGCACCGGCGCCGCTGGGGTGGAGCGAGGGGAGGAGGGGAGGAGGGGAGGAGGGGTTCGGAGGGGGGGGCAGGAGGAGCCGGGCCATGGGCTTGGGGAGGCCTGAGGGACAGACCGCGTCGCCCTGGCCACTGCGTGTGCCGCGCTTTTTCGGGAGCTGCTCTGGCGTCAGAAAAGCCCGTGGCCACGACCACTTCCAGGGCCGGTGCCCTCTTCACCGGCCCGCGGCCATTTGTAAGGTGCCCTCTCACTGGCGCATCTTTCATCCTTAGCGCTCTGTGCTTCCCGGCCCCGGGCAGCCCTCGTGGTTGGCCAGCGCGGAGCCGGGGCTCAGGCCGCGCCCTCAGTGAGGCAATTGTGGCTCCAGCTCCAGCTGGGTCCCCGCCCGCCTGCTCCCCCACTGGCCCGTTTCCCTGCACAGGGGGCCCCTGGTCTGTGCTCGGACGGGAAGCAAGCACGCAGACATGTGTGCACGGTTGTACATGGTGTGTGTGTGTGTGGATGTGTGTGCGTGGGGGGTGTGCATGTGTGTGCATGGTGTGTGCATGGTGTGTGCATGGATGTGTGCACGGTTGTACATGGTGTGTGTGTGGATGTGTGCATGGACGTGTGCGCATAGATGTGTGTGTGGGTGTGTATGCATGATGTGTGCGTGGTGTGTGCATGGATGTGTGTGTGTGGTGTGTGCATGGATGTGTGTGCATGATGTGTGCGTGGTGTGTGCATGGATGTGTGTGTATGGTGTGTGCATGATGTGTGTGCATGATGTGTGCGTGGTATGTGTGTGTGTGGTGTGTGCATGGATGTGTGTGCATGGTGTGTGCGTGGTGTGTGTGTGTGTGGATGTGTGCATGGTGTGTGCATGATGTGTGCATGGATGTGTGTGCGTGGTGTGTGCATGGATGTGTGTGCATGGTGTGTGCGTGGTATGTGCATGGATGTGTGTGCATGTTGTGTGCATGGATGTGTGTGTGTGGATGTGTGCATGGTGTGTGCATGGTGTGTGCATGGTGTGTGCATGTTGTGTGCATGGATATGTGTGTGTGGATATGTGCATTGTGTGTGCATGATGTGTGCATGTTGTGTGCATGGGTGTGTGTGCGGCAGGAAGACGGGCCCCTTTCCTCCTCAGCACCCACACGGGGGCAGTGGGCACCTGAAGCCTCCCAGTAGCTGGGCCAAGGGGACAGGGATGGAGCGAGGATGCCAGGTGTGCCAGGCGTGAGTTGGGCTGCCCCTGCACTGCCTGCCCCGCCCCGTGCCCTGCAGAGAGGCCAGGCTGGGGCGCTCGAGCCAAGGTGACCCACAGCCAGCGCAGGTGCCCTCCTGCTGGGCGAGACTGTGGTGGACACACACACCGGGAGAGGGGTGTCTGTCACCCGGGAAGGCGAGGTGGTGGCAGCCTGGCCTGCAGGATGCTGTCCGGACCCTGAAGAGCCACAGGTCAGAGCCTCCCCAGGGCCCCAGGCCCAGGTCTCCTCTCACACGGCACACACAGAGCTCAGAGCCTCCCGGGGTTCCCCCGGCCCAGCTCTCCTCTCACAGGCTGGGGAGGGGGTGTGGGAGGGGGCTCACAGCACACACAGAGGTCAGAGCCTCCCTGGGGACCCCCCGGCCCAGCTCTCCTCTCACAGGCTGGGGAGGGGGGGTAGGAGGGGGGCTCACAGCACACACAGAGGTCAGAGCCTCCCGGGGTCCCCCCAGGCCCAGCTCTCCTCTCACAGGCGGGAGAGGGAGGTCAGAGCTCCCCTCGTGGCAGTGTGAGTCTGGCCGTCGCTCCCAGCGCATGACGGGCAGGCGGTGGAGCCGGCCGGAGCTCAGAGGCCCACGGTCCGCTGAGCCCGAGGGCGCGGTGCGATGCCGGCTCAGGGGGCAGGCCGGGTGGGGGCTCCGTTCCCTGCAGGGGGCGTGCAGGAGGCAGCTGATGGTGATTCTGTCTCACCGCGGATGTCCCTCTCCCTCTTCCTTCCTCTCGGAAACCAACAAAAGAACGAGCGAAAGGTGCCCTGGACTGACGTCTTCGAGGTGGCTGGAAACGTGTCCCGAAAAGCCAGGCCTGATGCCGGAGGGACGGAGGGCACCCAAGTTCAAGCCAACAGCGCGCAGGCTCGGCGCGGCTCTTGGAAGGGGGGAGGTGAGGGGAGAGGGACGGTGTTCCCTGTGCTCCCCCGCGCCTCCAGCTGCGTGCGCTCAGGGCGGGAGAGCCGGCTGTGTGGCCACCATCCCAGGGAGGGGAGGGGCCGAGGCAGCGGGAGGCCCGCCCCTGCTCCGGGTCCTGGCGGCTTCAAACGCGACGGCGATGGGCCGAACGGCTCTGCCCTGAGAGGTCAGACCCTGTCACCCGCGGGTGACGACAGGGGGCCGGCGAGGCAGCCCTGGGGCGAAGCTCTGGTTTGGGGCTTGTGGGGTTCACAGGCCGTGTTTGCTCGGGAACCCCCCACCGGCGCTTTGGCAGAAAGTGTGCTCTGAGCTACAGGTGGCTCTCAGGTTAGGGTTAGGGTCAGGGTCAGGGTCAGGGTCAGGGTCAGGGTCAGGGTTAAAGTTAAGGTTAGGGTCAGGGTCAGGGTCAGGGTTAGGGTTAGGGTTAGGGTCAGGGTTAGGGTCAGGGTTAGAGTAGGGTTAGGGTCAGGGTCAGGGTTAGGGTTAGGGTCAGATTTAAGGTTAGGGTCAGGGTCAGGGTTCAGGTCAGGGTCAGGGTTCGGGTCAGGGTCAGGGTTAGAGTTAGGGTCAGGGTCAGGGTTAGAGTTAGGATCAGGGTCAGGGTCAGGGTTAGGGGTTAGGGTCAGGGTCAGGGTTAGGGTCAGGGTCAGGGTCAGGGGTTAGGGTCAGGGTCAGGGTTAGAGTTAGGGTCAGGGTCAGGGTTAGGGTCAGGGTCAGGGTCAGGGTCAGGTTCCCGCCCCCACGAGGCTGGCACTCAAGGGGGGGGGGGAATCCGCACCTTCACAGACTGCCCCCTCCAGGCCCAGGACCTCTCCCCGGCCCCCAGAGCAGGGGCAGGGGCAGGAGGGGCGTTCTCTGGCAGGGGGAAGGCAGGGAGGGGAGAGAATGGTGAACTGAGGCCGGGCAGACGGAGAGGGCCACAGGCGTGGAGGCCCAGAACCCAGCCTCCCTGGTGCCGCTGGGTCGGGGGGTGGGGTGACAGCTGAGCCCTCGGACCTGTAGGAAGGGGCGGCCACCCAGGTCTGGCATTGCTGGGGGACAAGTCCTGAATGAGGGCGGCCACAGATCCCAGTCCCCCTCACAGGCGGGGGGGCGGGGGTGGGGGATGGGGGGGGGCCTCTGGAGCCACGCGGACCCAGCCAGCCCCGGGAGCCGCTAGAACAGAGGGTGAGGCCGGGAGGAGGCAGGAGTGTCCGGCCACCAGGCTCCGTGCCCCCCACCATACTGGGGGCCCCTCCCCGGGCCACACGAGCCCGGCGGGTTTCAGAACTGGGAGGGGCTGGCGGGGCCCATCTCCCCCCAGGCAGGCGGCCCGGCCACCGGGCCCACGGGAGCGGCCACGGGGCCCGCCCCCGCCCCGCCCAGGGCCCACCCACCGCACCCACCACCTGTGGCGGCTCCCGGCCCGGGACCCGGCCCGCCCCTCCCCCCTCCCTTATCTCCTTTTCGAACTTTTTGCATTTTCAGCCTCATTTCCTGTCGGGTTTGCATTTCCCTCCCCCGCTGGGTCCGTGACACACTTTCTCTTCTTTTTTCTCCTGCCTCCTCCGGTCGGGACTCCTGCCTCCGGGAGTCCTGCCCCCCAGCCCCCCGGCCCCCCCGGCCCCCGGCCCGAGCGGGCGCTGGACGGTGCGGCCGGCCAGGGGGGCTCCAGGAGGAAGCCGAGGCCTGCGTGGAGGAGGCGCCCGCAGCTGGCAGAGCATGAGCGCCCCAGGTAGGCTCGGAGGACGTGCTGGGGTTGGGGGACGGGGGCAGAAGGGGAGACGGGGGCCGGGGGGAATGAGGGGACGCGCTGGAGATAGAGCCTGGTCGCGGTGGGGGTGGGGGGGGGTATTTAAGGGCACAGGGTCCCCTGTCGGGATGCCTGGGGTCAGGGGTGGGGCTGTGAGTGGTGGTGGGGGGTGGGGAGTGGCTGGCTCTGCTGGCCCAGTGCTGGGCCCTCCGCCTCTCCCTCTCTCTCTCTCTCTCTCTCTCTCTCTCTCTCTCTCTCTTCCCCCATCTATCCATCTCTTCCCCCATCTCTCCATCTCTTCCCCCTTTCTCTGCCCCCCTCCCCTTCGAAGCGTTTCTCTTTCTTCACGTTGCACCTCCCTGAGACTCCCCGGTCCTCTGACCGTCCGAGTGCCCACCGGGCAGAGCGCCAACCCCTCAGAGAAGGGGTGACCCCCCAGAGCGTCCCCCGCCCCGAAGGAGGAAGGGAGGGAGGGAGGAAGAGAACCTCTTCTACCACCTGAGGGGACAGGAAGTGCCAGACCTCAGCCAGGCCTGACTCAGAGGCTCCTGAGAGCTGGAGCCTGGGCAGGGGGGAGGGGAGGGGGGCTGGATGGGAGGCTGTGGCCAGGCCAGGTCCCCAGTGAACAGAGGATGAGGTCCTCGTGGCCTCAGAGGAGAGGGGCCAGTCCCCCGCCCCCCAACCCACCCCCGGGCTCCACAGCCATCAGTGGTGCCCCCGGGAGCCGCCTGCGGGAGCCGTGTGGCCTCCTGCAGACCCGGCCCGGGCCCTGCCTTCTCCGCAGGCCTGACTTGTAATGAAAAATGCCCCCCGACATTCATGGCCTCAGGAGGTAAGGTCACCCCCACAGGAAGCAGGAAGGGCTGGTGGGTCCTGGGCCTGCAAACTCCAGCGCAGCCAGGCGGGGCCCGCACTCCCCTCCGCCTGAGTTTCCACCCTGCCGCCCCCCCCCCCCCGTCACCCCGCACTGTGGGTGGCGTGGCCGTGGCTGTGGCCTGGGTGGTCTGGGGGGGGGGAACCTGCCCGGCCTCCTCCCCGGCTCAGCGTGGCTTTACCAGGCCCCCCTCTCCCTGCGGGTGGCGTGGCCGTGGCTGTGGCCGTGGCTGTGGCCGTGGCCCGTGGCCCGGGGGGATCTAGGGCGGGGACCTGCCCGGCCTCCTCCCCGGCTCAGCGTGGCTTTACCAGCGGCGGCGACACGGAGGGCGGGGCCCACGCCGGGCTGCACAGGAAGATGCGTGTGGTGTAAATGGCGGTGAACACGCACGCACAGGCCGTGCCGTCTGAGCCACAGGTGCGGGGGGGGCTCATTCCCGGGACCCCCACACGGGGCTGCCCGCCACCCAGCGCAGCGCCCTCCCCCCACTTCTGGTGCCCCAGGGCCGGGGCGGGTGGGGGACAGTGTCTGTCTGAGACACCGGGCTCCCCGCGGTCACTCCAACACCTGTCATCCGTCACGTGGCAGCAGGTGTGGCCTCTTCCTTTTCGGGGCTGCACACCGTTCCGTGTCAGCCGCCTGTGTGCCCCTCCGCACCCCCTAAACACGGCCACACCGCGCCCCCCCGAGAGTGCTGCCCGTCAAACCCCCGGCTGCTCGGTGACGCTGTGGGGCGTGGTGAGCGCTGTGGGGCGCTGTGGGGTGCTGTGAGGTGTTGTGGGGTGCTGGGGGGTGCTGTGAGGTGTTGTGGGGTGCTGGGGGGCGCTGTGGGGTGTTGGGTGCTATAGGGTGCTGTGGGGTGTTGTGGGGTGTTACGGGGTGTTGCGGGGTTCTGTGGGGTGCTGTGGAGTTCTGTGGGGTGTCGTGGGGTATTGTGGGGTTCTGTGGGGTGCTGTAGGGTTCTGTGGGGTATTGTGGGTGCTGTGGGGTGTTGTGGGGTTCTGTGGGGTGTTGTGGGGTTCTCTGGGGTTCTATGGGGTGTTATGGGGTATTGTGGGGTGTTGTGGGGTTCTATGGGCGCTGTGGGGCACTGTGGCATTCTGTGGGGCGCTGTGGGTGCTATGGGGTTCTGTGGAGTACTGTGGGGTGCTTTTTTTAGGATATATTTTATTGATTCTTTACAGAGAGGAAGGGAGAGGGAGAGAGAGCTGGAAACATGGATGAGAGAGAAACATCGATCAGCTGCCTCCTGCACACACACACACACACACACACCCGGGGATGTGCCCGCAACCCAGGTACACGCCCCCCGACGGAATCGAGCCCAGGACCCTTCAGTCCGCAGGCCGACGCTCTATCCACTGAGCCGAACCGGTTTCGGCTCCATTACCTCCTTGATCCTCTGCTTACAGTAGATGTTCTCATTGGTTTCAGACAGGAAGGGGAGAGAGAGACAGCGAATGAGGCGACAGGAGGACGCACACTAGGTGGGGGGCTTGCGGGGGCCTCGTCCAGCAGCTCTTTTCTTCCCTTAAACTGTGTCTCGGAGCTCTTCCCAGGCAGGTGCAAACCCTGCCCCATTATTATCATCATTATTATTTTATTATTATTGTTATTTAATATATTTTAACTGATTTCCAGAGAGGGGAAGAGAGAGGGAAGGAGAGATAGAAACACCGATGATGAGAGAGCTAGAAACATCGGTGGGAGAGAAACACCGGTCAGCCGCCTCCTGCACACCCCCCACCGGGGACGCGCCCGCAGCCAAAGTCCATGCCCCCGACCGGAATCGAACCCGGGACCTTTCAGTCCCCAGGCCGATGCTCCATCCACGGAGCCACACCGGCCAGGGCGCATTTGTCCCCTCGAAAGTGTGTCCCCTGAAGCCCCGATCTGTGCGCGTCTGTCGGGTGTCGCGTGTGATGGCTGGTCAGGGGGTGCCGGTCCGGTCCGGCAATGGCGCGCCCCGCCGGGCCCTGTGGACCGCCCCGTCCGGCCGGGTCGGGAGAGCCACTGAGAGTGCAGCCTCGCTGCAGAGATTCATCCTTTCAGCCCCGCGGTTTCTGCCCGCGTCCCGGGGCTGTGGTCAGCCGCGTCTGGGCCGTTCCACCCATCAGTCGGTCCACCCGTTTATCGGTCCGTGACGTCCCTCTTTGTGTCCCGTGGGAACCCCTTTCCCGTCCCGTGTGACTCAAGGTCCCCGGTTCAGGGTTTCGGGTTCTGGAGAAGGCCGCACACAAATGAATAAAGAGACTCAGAAAAACATTAATTTGGGAAATGGGGGCCAGGCAGTAGTCCAACTCTAGTGGGAGGACTACTCCCCGCTCTGGCTTTACCATCCCTTTTATTAAGATTAAAATCACAAGATACACCCGTCTCCCCCAGGCAGGAAACACCAGTAAAAGCCAATCAGTGAATCTATTAGGACTGACAGGTGGGGCTGCTCCAACCACCAACATCCCAGCAACCAGCTCCGACCCCTCAGAGCAGTCAGGTGGACCAGCCCCCGGACTCCCCGTCCACAGCTCTCCGTCGTTAAGACAATGACCGGCTTCCGGCAGTGTCTCACAACAGTTTTACTCCAGATCTCCGAGGTCTGGTGTCCGCAGGGCCCGGCTTCCTTTCGTGACTCCCCAGGGACACCCTGTGCGATGGCCTCCCCAGTCCCAGCACAGCCCCCTCTTCCAGACTCGGCTGTGAAGATCCTTGCGCTCCGGGATGCAGGGCTGGGGCGTCAGCATGAACCCGGGGACGCCGTGCGGGTCCCACGCAGCAGGCAGCACCATTGCCTCTTCTGCCCGCTCCTCCCCTGCGTGGGGGATCCTGCGCTTCTCCCCCCGCCCCCCTGTGCCGCCTCCCCCTGCACCCAGCGCTCTGGAAGCATCGCAGCTTCGGACAGGCCCCCTTCCCTCCGACTTCACCTCCCTCTGCCTGGCCTGTTCCCCCGACTCTGCTGATATCGCCTTTCTCAGCCCCCCTCTGTGGCCACCCCCTGCCATCCCTGTGGCCGCCCTGCCAGGGGTCCTTGGCGGAGTCTTGGTTAAAGAAACCCCATGTGATGGGAGGCAGCGAGGAAGCAGGTTATTTATTGCTGAGGGCAGGAGACATTTGCATGTAAAAAGCGGGGATTAATCACGCAGGGGAGGAGGAGCGGAAAGTCACCTCTATCTTGGCTCCCAGAGTAGTTATTCCCCATGTGCCCCAAGGCTCCGCGCTTCCCTGGGGGGTTTGCACGAGGAGAGAGCACCCTGCTACCTGGTGCTGGGAAGTGGGTGTGGGAGCTGCTGGAGCTGGAAGGGGGGTTGAGCTGCTGGAGCTGGGAAGGGAGTGCTGGGTGAGCTGCTGGTGCTGGAAGGAGGTGTGGGTGAGCTGCTGGAGCTGGAAGGGGGGGTGAGCTGCTGGAGCTGGAAGGGGGTGCTGGGTGAGCTGCTGGAGCTGGAAGGGGGGGTGAGCTGCTGGAGCTGGAAGGGGGTGCTGGGTGAGCTGCTGGAGCTGGACGGGGGTGCTGGGTGAGCTGCTGGAGCTGGAAGGGGGTGTGGGTGAGCTGCTGGAGCTGGAAGGGGGGGTGAGCTGCTGGAGCTGGAAGGGGGTGCTGGGTGAGCTGCTGGAGCTGGAAGGGGGTGGGAGCTGCTGGAGCTGGAAGGGGGTGTGGGTGAGCTGCTGGAGCTGGAAGTGGGGGTGAGCTGCTGGAGCTGGAAGAGGGGGGTGAGCTGCTGGAGCTGGAAGGGGGGGGTGAGCTGCTGGAGCTGGAAGCGGGGGGTGAGCTGCTGGAGCTGGAAGGGGGGGTGAGCTGCTGGAGCTGGAAGGGGGTGGGTTGAGCTGCTGGAGCTGGAAGGGGGGGTGAGCTGCTGGAGCTGGAAGCGGGGGGTGAGCTGCTGGAGCTGGAAGCGGGGGTGAGCTGCTGGAGCTGGAAGGGGGTGGTGAGCTGCTGGAGCTGGAAGGGGGTGCTGGGTGAGTGACGGTGAACTGACCTCGATCCGGTCCCGCCACGTGGCTCAGAAACCGCGGCCCCCACCGCTCACCTGAGGCCCCGGCACTGGGTCCCCTGCGCTCCGTGCGCCAACTGTAAACCCTCCCGCTCAGCCCTGGCCGGTGCGGCCCCGTGGACAGAGCATCCGCCTGTGGACTGACGGGTCCCGGGTTCGATTCCCAGTCCGGGCGCAGGCCTGGATTGCAGCCTGATCCCCAGTGTGAGGCCTGCAGGAGGCAGCCAATCCATGATTCTCTCTCCCCATGGATGTCTCTCTCTCTCTCTCTCTCTCTCCCTCTCTGTTTTCCCTGAAATCGATAAAACACGTTTGAAATGAGTAAACAAATGACATTCTCACTGCACAGGAGGAAGGAATCCTCCTCTTTGCAGTCGTCCTCCGGTTTGGCTGGAGGGTGTGCGGTCGGAGAGCAGCTGTGGGCGGGGACGCTCCCCGAGAGCCGGGGCGGCTGTGGCTGCGGGCCCGGCACCAGGCAGGGCTGGCCACAGGAAAGGCCGGGAAAGCGTCCTCCCTGCGTTTACGGAATAGGTGGTGTACGATGCGCCGTTTCTTCCTTAAATGTTGGGTAGAATTCGCCGGTGAAGCCATGCACATCCAGAGCTCTCTCTGTGGCTCTCTGATACCGACGTCAGAATGTGCTGGTGTGTGAGCCAGGCTCACTCCGGTCTCCGTTTCTTCTGAGATCAGTTTTGGGAATGGGTATCTTCCAAGCCATTTGTGTCCGTACCACTTATGTTGTAGAATCTGTTGGGCACAAAGCTTTCGACGATCCTATACAACAAAAACCTGATATGCTAAGTGCCCGGTCATTCGGTCATCCGTTCAACCAATCAGAGCATAGTATGCTAATGATATGCTAAGGCAGCTCAACCGCTCGCTATGACATGCACTGACCACCAGGAGGCAGATGCTCCAACTGGCAGGTCAGCTTGCTGCTGGGGTCCAGCTGATCAGGATTGAGCCAGATGGACCAGACACGAACACCCTGGAGCTCTCCCAGGTCCCTCCCCTGTTAGCCAATCTCCTGCGTCCCTCCCCGGCCCCGATCGTGCACTGGTGGGGTCCCTCGGCCTAGCCTGTGCCCTCTCTCTCACCATCTGGGCTGAGGGACCACCCCTGCCTCCCTCCTCCCCAGTGCACAAATTTCATGCACCGGGCCTCTAATATTTCCCATAATATCGCCCCAATGCCAGGAGGGTCGGTAGTTATATCGCATTCCTCATCCCTGATATTGGTAATTTCATTTCATCCCTTTTTTTTTTTCTTTCTTACTCGCTCTAGCTAGAAGTGTATCAATCTTGTTGATCTTTCCAAAGAACCAGCTTTAATTTCATTGATTTTCCCACATTGCTCTGAATTTTCTTTTTTTATTGCGTTCCCCCTCTTTATCGCCTTTCCCCTGCTCTGGCTTTTCCGCGTCTTCACGTAGAAAGTCGGAACACTCATTTTAAATCGCCCTTCTTTCCTCACAGAGGCATTCGGACGTATACCTTCCCCTCACAGCGTCGGGTTAACGGCACGCCACACATTTTGGTGCTTTGTTTTTATTTCTATTCCGGTCAGAATGTCTTCCGTTTCCCCCGTCTGCGTCTTCTTTGATCGATGGGTTTATTCAGGACTGCCGTTCAGCTTCCCAGTATCTGGGAATTTTCCAGGTGCCTTTAAATTACCGCTGCTCATCGAGTTCCCTTGTGTCCCGAGGACATGTTTTTTTATAATTTCGGTCTTTATGGAGCGGTGGAGACTCGTTTCATGGCCCGGCAGAAGGTAGGTGCTGATGAACGTTTGCTGGGCGTTGGAAATGCCTCTGTGTTCTGCAGGGTCTGCAGGTGTTGGCTGCAGCGTTCTGTAAACAGATGCCCGCTGGGGAAAGTGCCGCTCGTGCTGTCCAAATCTTCCATCTCCCTGGTTTTTATCTATCTGTTCTAACCATCAGGGAGAGAGAGGTGTTGGAATTACATTAAGGGCCCTGGCCAGTGGGGTTCTGCTGGCTGGGCATCGCCTGTGGTCAGGGCACGTGTGCGGGTCGCAGGCTCGATCCCTCGTGGGTGGGAGGGGTGGGAGGGGCGTGTGGGAGGCCGCCGCCGATGGATGTCACGACGTTTCTCTCTCCTTTCCTCTCTCTCTCTGAAAATCAATAAACTATGCTTTTAAAAAAAAACAACAATGAATAATTACAATGAGAAAGAAATCTATCACTCTAATTGCGGGCGTGGCTAATCCCTTCAGCTCTCTCTCTGTTTGTTTGGGGTTTTGTTTTGTGTTGTTTTTGCCCCATTACTCTATAATTAGGTTCCTACGCATTCAGATCGTTGTGTCTTGTTGCTGAACCGACGCCATCGTTATAATAAAACTAGAGGCCCCCGTGCACGGATTCGCACACCAGTGGGATCCCACCGCCTGGCCTGCACCTTCTCACAGTCCGGGACCCCTCGGGGGATGTCAGGTAGTCAGTTTCAGCCCAATCCAGGCAGGAGGGAGCTCGAGCCTGTGCCTGGAACGTCTCTCCCCCGGTGGTGAGTGTGATTCATAGCAACCGGTCGGCCGTTGACCGGTCATTCAGTCCCTTAGGCTTTTATCTATATAGATGTCCCTTTTGGCCTTTGTTAACACTCCTTTCCCCCAAGTCTGTTTTTCTAACGTCCATGGCCCCGGTTTTGACGCACAGTTTTACTTTTTCCCTGTCCGCGTCTTTAGATTCGAAGAGTCTCTTGTAAGCAGCATATTGTAATCAGCACTTTTTGACCCCCTCTGACCATTTCTGGCTTTTCACGGCAGAGGGTAGCCCATTGGCATGTACCGGTTAAGTCTCGGTTTCCTTTCTGAGGGGCTGCTCTCTGTCCCGGTTCCCCTCCTCGCCGGCCGCCTGCCTTTGGGCTGATCGGGGCCTCTGGGTTCCCACTTCCTCTCTGCTGGCCGGTCAGCCTCCTGCCCGTTCTCTCCGCGCACGTGTGCAGTTGCTCTGTGGCTTCCGAAACGCATCTTTACCTTGACCACAGCCTGCCCATGTTTCACGATATCTGCTCTGCCGTTCCGTCCCATCCGCCTTGTTTTTTTATCTTGCTTTGTTCTTTAATCCTCAGGATATTTTTAATCCTGAGGATATTTTTTTCCTGTTGATGTTTAGAGAGGGTAGAAGGGAGGAGGAGAGACACAGAGATTGGTTGCCTCCTGCACTCCCCCAACCAGGGCCGGGAACTGCCACCGAGGTCCATGCCCTTGACCGGAATCGAACCCGGGACTCTGGTCTGCAGGCCGGCACTCCACCCACTGAGCAACACTGTCTCCTGGTTTTTACCTGTCGTTTCACGCACCGTGTAGAGACGAGCAGTCCCTCTCCCTGAGCCCCTCTCACGCCTTGGGTTACTGTGCTCTACGTTTTACTTCTGAGCATTTTCCGAACTGCACGGTAGACCACCGTTATCTTTGCCCTCCGCCATCAACGATCTTTTAAAGAAACTGCAAATAAAAGTCTGTTCTATTTGCTCACGCAGCTGCCGTGTCGGGCTCTGCCCCGTTCACGCAGATCTGGGCCTTCGGGCTAAAGAATATTCGTTCATATTCTTCCCGGGCCGCAGGTGTGCTGGGGGTGGATGTTCCCAGCTTGGGGTTTCTCCGAGAAAGAGCCTTTATTTCGTTGTATTTTTGAAAGGGATTTCGGTGGGTAAAGCAGTCCATGTTCGATGCTTTGTTCCAGCACTTTCCAATGTCTTCCTCACATTGCTTTCCGGAAGGAGTCAGCGGTGTTTCTTATCACAGTCCGTGGCTTTGAATGTGTCTTTTTTTTCCCCCTCTGTCCACTTTTAAGATGGCTCTTCCTATGGAATTTTCAGCAATTTGGTTACGGCATGCTTTATGTGTGTGTGCGGGGGGGGGGGGGGTTGTTTACTTTGCTTATGATCGACGGGAATTCTCGGGCCTGCGGGTTGCTATAGTTCATCAAATCTGGGGAAATTTTTTTTTAATTGATTTTTTACAGAGCGGAAGGGAGAGGGATAGAAAGTCAGAAACATCAATGAGAGAGAGACATCGATCAGCTGCCTCTTGCACGCCCCCTACTGGGAATGTGCCCACAGCCAAGGTACATGCCCTTGACCAGAATCGAACCCGGGACCCTTCAGTCCGCAGTCCGACGCTCTATCCACTGAGCCAAACAGGTCTCAGCAAATCTGGGGAAATTTTAAAGCGTTCTCCTTCACCATTTTGCTTTCTCCTCCCCTGGGACTCCAGGTCTGCCCCACAGTTCACTGGTCCTTTGTTTTACCCCCCTCTGTCTTTCTGTCCCCCTCTGTGTCTCGGTTGTGTCGCTCCCTTTGCCCTGTTTTTAAACTCCCTGTGGTTCGCCTGTGTTTGCTTCTACAGAGTCCAAGCGAGGGCTCAGCCCATCGATGGGATTTCTGGTTCCTATGTCTGACGTGTAGGCCTAGAATTCCCACCTGCTTCTTTCTGGCTTCCTCTCTTTTGCTCTACGGTGTTCATGTTTTCTTTAAATCGTCAGCGTGCTGATAGCACCTGCTTTAAAGTCCTTGCGTGCACATCCCAACATTTCTGTCACCCGTGGGTCTGTTCCGATGGACTGGGTTGGCCCCCGATTATGAGCTATGGGTGTTGGTTCGTATGAATCTGGTGAAATGCGACTGAATTCTGGTTGTGATGAATGCCGAGTGCCTGGACTGCGTTGCCCCTAAGCTGGGATCACTTTTTTTTTTTAATCTTTATTGTTCAGTTTATTAATTACATGTTTCCCCCTTTTTATCCCCCTATATCTCCCCTCCACCCTGTACCCATCCCACCCTCCACCCTCACCTCCCCCTCCCCACTGTCCTCTCCCATTGTTGCAAGATTTTTGTCCAGTCTCTTGCTGCACTTCCAACAACCCTTTTCTCCCCAAGAATTGTCAGTCCATTCCCTCTCTATGTCCATGTTTCTGTTATATTCACCAGTTTATCCTGTTCATCAGCCTATCAATTCACTTGATTTTTATGTTCATTTGTTGATAGATGTGTATTTGTTGTTCATAATTTATATTTTTACCTTTTTCTTCTTCTTCTTCTTAAAGAATATCTTTCAGCATTTCATATAATATTGGTTTGGTGGTGATGAACTCCTTTAGCTTTTTCTTATCTGCGAAGCACTTTATCTAACCTTCAATTCTGAATGATAGATTTGCTGGATAGAGTAATCTTGGTTGTAGATTCTTGCTATTCATTATTTTGAATATTTCTTGCCACTCCCGTCTGGCCTGCATCGTTTCTGTTGAGAAATCCGCTGACAATCGTATGGGTGCTCCCCTGTAGGTAACCAACTGTTTTTCTCTTGCTGCTTTTAATATTCTCTCTTTGTCTTTTGCTCTTGGCATTTTAATTATGATGTACCTTGGTGTGGTCCTCTTTAGATTGGGACCACTTTTGATCTGGCAAATAGTTAATTCACGTGTCGATAGGCTCGATTCATTTCCCACTTGATCTTAGGGGTTTTTGCTGCCTCTAGGGTGGTCCTTATTCTGGAACTGGACTCGCCGGCCCTGTGGGTGGCCTTTCCAGGCCGCTGAGGGGAGCTCAGGGGCTGAGTGCCGACCTGTGACCTTGGAGGTCACGGTGTGATTCCCGATCAGGGCACATGCCCCGGTTGCAGGCTCCACCCCCCACGTGGGCCGTGCAGGAGGCAGCAGATGAATGATTTCTCTCAGCACTGGTGATTTTTTCCCTCTCTCTTTCCCTTGCTCTCTGAAATCAATAAAATATATATATATATATATATATATATATATATATATATATATATATATCTTTTTTGTTTTTTAAAGAAGTAGAAACCAGTTTGGCTCAGTGGATAGAGCATCAGCCTGCGGACTGAAAAGTCCCAGGTTCGATTCTGGTCAAGGGCATGTACCTTGGCTGCGGGCACATCCCCAGTGGGGGTGTGTGTGCAGAAGGCGGCTGATCGACGTTTCTCTCTCATCCATGTTTCTGACTCCCGGTTCCTCTCCCTTCCTCTCTGTGAAAAATCAATAAAATATATTTTTAAAAAGAAAAAGATAAAACACAGCAAGGAGGTGAGCGACCTCAGAGGCCGCACCTCCCGCCGTGAGCCCCTTCCCGGGCGCCGGACGGCAGGGGAGTCGCGTTTGGGATGCGGCTCTGCAGGAGGGGGCGTCCAGCAGGCGCTCACGTGCGGAGGGGACGCGCGGGGTGTGTGCAGAGCCGTGACCTTTGCACGTGCAGGGGACGCGCCCTCGCACCCTCCGCACACGCCCCGGTCGTCCCGCCGAGGGCCGGAGATGACCGCCAGGTTCAGCGTCAGCCTCTGGGGCGACCCCGGGGGGCGGCCCTTTCCCTGAGAGGCGCCAGGCCCAGGCGGCTCGGCTGGAGCTGAGTTCCGGGCGATGAACGCTCCCAGGTTCTGCACCTGCTGTTCGCCGGGCGCCGGCATTGGCGAGGCTTCTACCGCCACGGAGACGCCACCGCCGGTGCCGGTACCGTTAGGGGGGGCGGCCGTTTACGGACGATTTCCTGGGGAAACAGAGGCCGGGTGTGGAGGGGCAGAGTGTGGGCCGAGTGCCCCGCATCTCGGAAGCCTTGCCCTCCATGACGGCGGCATCAGGCAGGGTGACCACTTCTCCCGGCTCTCTCGTGACCTTTCCTTCGCTTCTGGCAAAGACCCGGGGATCTCCCGACCCCTCCATCCTCCCCCCACACCCCCAAGATTCTCCGCCCGAGGGTAGGACCTGCGTGTCCGTCCGGGCCAGCGGCCGCTCCCTGCTGCTGGCTCTCAGGGCCGCGGAGGGAGGGGAGAGCGAGCCGGGCAGCGGGCCCTGTTCCCCGGCGGCACGCGCCCCCCCCCACCCCACCATGTCTCCAGGCCGCCGACCACCGCGACTTCATCAGCAGCAAGCTGCTAATTAAACGTCACATTTATGACCAGAAAATAAAGTCACTGGACCCGTTTCAAAAGGGGGTTGATGAGTTCTGGCTGCAGCAGCTGAGTCGGCAGGCTAGGCCCGCGCCGTGTGGACCCGGCGTTTCGGGGCGACGCTAAATGAAGCCACACGGAGGAGCCGGCCCCTGGTTCCGGGTGGGCCTGGCCCCGGCCCATGTCGCCCGCAGGACAGACCCGGTCTCTCCGGGGGGAGTGCTCCCGCTCCCAGGCTTGGAGAGGCCGGGGTTCGGGCTGAGCAGGGAAGGAGGGGGCTGATGAGTGGGTAGGGCGTCGGCCTGAGCACGGCAGGGCCTGGGTTCGACTCCGGTCCAGGGCAGGGGCCTCGGCTGCAGGCTGGACCCCCACCCGTCAGGGTGTGTGCGGGAGGCAGTCATCGGTGTCTCCGGCGACGGTTCCGTCCCGTCCTCTCTCTAGAAACAGAACTGACCGAGACGCACCCTCTGCGGGGGGTGAATAGGGCACAAGGAAGTCCCTTTGGGGGTGCTGGTCCCGCACACCTGCCCGGCTGCCTCCCCAGTCTAGCAACCAGGGGCAGACCCGGTGACACCGCTGCTGCCCGGACCCCTCCCGTCCCCGGCCCCTGACAGACCGGGCTCCCTGCCGCACCCGGGGCCCCCTTCTCTCCTCCCGGCTCCCCCTTCCTGGACAGCCACCCACAGACCCCGCTCCCCCTTCCTGGACAGCCACCCACAGACCCCGCTCCCCCTTCCTGGACAGCCACCCACAGACCCCCGGCTCCCCCTTCCTGGACAGCCACCCACAGACCGCCGAGAGCAGAAGTAGAAGGGGAAGTGTGGTCACCCCGCTGCTGCCCGGCTGAGAACAGAGGCCCTGCGTAGGGGGCAGGCAGCCTCAGCGTGTGGGGGCCTGGCGGGCCACAGGCGGGGAGCGGGGAGCCGGAGGAGCCGGAGGAGCCGGAGAGCCGGCCGGGCCGGGCAGAGCCGTGCGTGAGCCTGTGAGTACATGCCCCCCACCTCCCAGCCTGCACCCCGCCGGGGACCCTCGGCTGGCTCTGAGGGAACAGCTGCGGGTCGGGGTGCGGGCACCCCGCTCTGCCATTCCTCTGGCGCCGCCCACGCCGCCGGCCGAGCGCGATCCTGTCCCGTCCTCACCCCCGCCACGCGGCCCCCGCTCTCCGGCAGCCGGGGGGGGGGAAGGGGGGCCCTGCTTCGGGCGCTTGGGGCGCGGAGCCCCCGTACGGATCGCCACAGGCGGAGCCCGCTGCCCCCGCCGCCGGCCTTCCTGTGCTTTCCCGCGGGTTTGTGTCGGCGTCAGACGGGACGGGGAGGGAGAAACACCCCCGAGGAGAGAATCACGGACCGGCTGCCTCCTGCGCCCCCCACTGGGGACAGAGCCGCACCCGGGCCTGGGCCCCACCAGCGTGACCTCCGGTTCGGAGGTCAGCAGTCAGCCCTCCTGGAGGACGGTGTCCGGCCGAGGCCCGAGGGTGTCCCTGGGGGGTGGAGTGGGTGCCCGTGCCCCGCTGGGCAGAGAGGACTCGGGCTCAGCGTCTGTGTCTAGAAGCCGGCCCCCGCCCCGTGCCAACCTCACTCACGCCCCGCAGCCTCGCCCCTGCCCCCCCCTCCTGGTACCCGCCCCCTGGCACTTGCCCCTCCTGGTACCCGCCCCCTGGCATCCGCCTCCTGGCATCCATCCCCTGGCCCCGCCCCCTGGTATCCCCTCCTGGCCCCCACCTCCTGGCCCTGCCCCTTGGCACCCAACCCTGGCCCCGCCCCTGGCTCCCACCCCCTGGCACCCACCCACTGGCACCTGCCCTCTGACCCCCACCCCCTGACCCTGCCCCCTGACCCCCACCCCCTGACCCTGACCCCTGACCCCCACCCCCTGACCCTGCCCTCTGACCCCCACCCCCTGACCCTGACCCCTGACCCCCCCCCCCTGACCCTGCCCCCTGGCACCCACTCCCTGGCACCGCCCCCTGGCACCCCCTTCTGGCCCTTGGCCTCGTCCCCTGGCATCCATCTCCTGGCCCCACCCCCTGTTACCCCCTCCTAGTCCCCACCCCCTGGCCCTGCCCCCCTGGCATCACCCCCTGGCACCACCCCCTGGCACCACCCCTGGCCCCACCCTCCCAGATGCCTTTCCATCAGCCCCACGAAGGTCGGCAGCTCCGGATGCAGAGGCATCAGTGAGGCCGGCCCTGCCCCGCAAACTGGATGAGAAGCCGGTGCTGGGGGCCGAGCCGGGAGTGACCCAGGCCCGCGAACAGGGACACGGCCCCTCGAGGGGGAGGGCTCACCCCAGGGC
The DNA here is from genome assembly GCA_027563665.1 of Antrozous pallidus. NCBI lineage: Eukaryota > Metazoa > Chordata > Mammalia > Chiroptera > Vespertilionidae > Antrozous > Antrozous pallidus. Next base: position 1,253,120 of record CM050516.1, on the reverse strand, counting down.
AGCGGGGCCAGGCCCCCCCCGCCCCCCCCCCAGCAGCTCTGGTCTCCTCCTGAGACACGGCAGGCCTGTGGGCGGCACACACGCCTGTGGGGGGTGCAGGAGGTGGCCGGGGGAGCTGCCTTGCTCAGTAGGGACCCAGTCTTCTCCTCGGGGTCACACTGAGGCCGCAGGTGTGAGGAGGTGACTCAGGTGCAGAGCCGTCCTTGACCCCCTGGGGGCAGAAACGTCACCTCGGTCACACACAGCCCCGGCCTGGCCCGCAACACGTGTGTACGATGGGGGCGGCGGCCCTGGAGCCTGGCTTCCCACAGGGTCCTCACACGGGGGGCGGGGGATGGGGAGGAGGAGGAAGAGAGAGAGACGGCGGGGGGGGGGGGGGGGGGGAGGCCCTCGGAGGCAGCCTCGGCTCCCAGCAGCCCCAGCCCAGGGCCTTCGGGAATGACGGGGACGGTCTCATTGGCACCCACCCGTCCCACGGCTTCGGGGCCGGAGTGCACTGCTCCCCCCTGGCGGGGCGGGTGACCCCTGACCCGCAGGGGCCTGAGCGCCTCTCCCGGTGAAGTCAGCGAGGGGAGGTGTCCGTCCCGCAGGACCGTGGGGGGCGAGGAAACAGCGGGACGGCCCGGCGCCAGGCGGGGGGCGGGTCACGGATGAAGCGAGGTCACCCCCAGCCTCCCGCCGCCCTCTCAAACCAACACCCTCTCTGCTGGGGGGAGGGGGGGCGCCGAGGCCCCACTCCCCGCGGGGAGCGGTGTGTGCAGAGGGTCTGGGGACACTTGGCGGGGCTGGGGGATGAGAGTCCCACGTTGTTACGGGGCGGCCTTCGGGGAACATGTCTGCTGGTTCCTGGGCGGGTGGCGGGGCGCTTGGGGCGGCCGAGGACAGGGAGGCCCGAGGCACAGCCCCCTGGCGGCTGCCCTCTCCTTCTTGTCCTGCACCCGGTGTCGTCCCCGCCCCCCCACCCCCCACCCCCCCCCCCCCGCTGTGACTCGCTCGGCTGCGCTTCCCTTTTCAGCCCTGCACCTGCGGGCACTAAATAAAACCCAGTCCCTGTTCCCTTTTCCCATCTCCCGCCCCCCACCCGCCTCTCCTCTGCAGCCTGGCGCCCCCCCCACCCCTGCACAGCCGCTCCCCCAGGCCCACGGGGCCCCACGGTGCCACCGGGACAGGTGAGTGCCGGCCCCGGCCCCCCCGTCCGCCGGCTGGACTGCCTCTGAGTGTGAAGGTTCCCGATCCCTCTCGCCGGTGCCTTTGGGGGACCCGGGGCCCGGGGCCGTGCCCTTCACGGCCGTGGGGGAAGCGGGGCGGCTGCGTGGGGCGGGCGCGTGCGGCCGGGCCCGGCGCGGGTGCTGAGAGCTGTGTCTGCTTTCACCCCCGCCCCTTACTCATCGAGGTGGCACTCCCGTGTCATGACACGCACCGTTTCGGAGGGGACGATCGGGGTTCTTGTAATGCATCTCCGTTGATGGCAGGGAGGAAGGGAGAGGAAGATGGAAACATCAGGGATGAGAGAATCTCTGATCACTGCCTCCTGCACGCCCCCCACTGGGGACGGAGCCCACAACCCCGGCCTGGGCCCCGACCGGGACTCGAACCCGGACCGCCTGGGTCATAGGTCAGCGCCCAACCACTGAGCCACGCCGGCCGGGCCAATGGTTTTTATTTTTATTTATTATTTATTTGTAAATATATTAGTTTATTGATTTTTTTATTGATTTTTTTATTGATTTTTTACAGAGCAGAAGGGAGAGGGATAGAAAGTCAGAAACATCGATGAGAGAAAGACATCGATCAGCCACCTCCTGCACACCCCCCACTGGGGATGTGCCCGCAGCCAAGGTACACGCCCTTGACCGGAATCGAACCCGGGACCTCTCAGTCCGAAGGCCGACGCTCTATCCACTGAGCCACACCGGTTTTGGCAGCTTATTGATTTTCTACAGAGAGGAAGGGAGAGAAATAGTCAGAAACATGGATGAGATAGGAACATGGATCAGCTGCCTCCTGCACACACCCCTAACTGGGGATGTGCCCGCAGCCAAGGTACACGCCCTTCACCAGAATCGAACCCGGGACCTTTCAGTCCGCAGGCCGACGCTCTGTCCACTGAGCCACACCGGCCAGGGCATGTCCAGGACATTCATCGTGCTGTGCGAGCACCCCTCCGCCCGGCTTCGAGCATTTCCGTCCCTGAACGCAGGAGCGTCACCCCCGCCCCCACTCCCCGGGCCCGTGCGGTGGGTCTGCCTGGCCCGGCGCTTCCGGACGGAGCCCTCGCTGCGCAGCCGAGCGTCTGCTTCCCGCGCAGCAGCTGCGTTCCCGGCCCCGCTGCCGGACGGGGCGTGTCCCCGCTCGTTCCTCTCCCGCTGCTCAGCGCTCCTCCGTGCAGACGGGGGTCTGTGTTGGGGTCACTGCTGGGCGTGCTCGGGGTGCCGGGCCTGGGCGGACGCTGGCAGAGAGGGTGGGCAGAGACGCCAGAGGCTGCCTACGAGGGTCCCGCCCATCGCCTCGCCCACCCCGTGATGCGGGGTTTGTGGACGGTCCCCCCTGAGCTTCAGCAGCTCCCTGTGCAGGTGGGCCGCCAAGCCTCCTGCCGCTGCGGCTCCTGCTGCCGCCCCCCTGCCTCCAGGCGGCACCTGTGACTTGGGGCCATCACCTGGTCCCCTTCAGGTTGACTGAACTCATCAGCAGAGCTGTTTGCAGACACATGGATGGATAATGGATGATGGGTGGGTGGGTGGATGGATGGATGGATGGTTAAATGGAATGGATGATGGCTGGCTGGCTGGATGGATGGATAAATGGTTAAATGGGATGGATGATGAATATATGGATGGATGAATTGTTAAATGGGATGGATGATGGATGGATGGATTGATGATGGATGGATGGTTAAATGGGATAGATGGTAAATGATGGATAGATGGATTGATGATGGATGGATGGATGGATGATGGATGGATGGATGGATGATGGGTGGATGGATGGATGGATGGATGGATGGTTAAATAGGATGGATGATGGATGATTGATGGCTAGATTGATGATGGGTGGATTGATGATGGATGGATGATGGATGATTGATGGCTAGATTGATGATGGGTGGATTGATGATGGATGGATGATGGATGATTGATGGCTAGATTGATGATGGATGGATGATGGATGATTGATGGCTAGATTGATGATGGGTGGATTGATGATGGATGATTGATGGCTAGATTGATGATGGGTGGATTGATGATGGATGATTGATGGCTAGATTGATGATGGGTGGATTGATGATGGATGGATGATGGATGATGGATGGATGGATGATGGATGGATAGATGGATGAGTGGGGTTCCCAATCTCCCACTTTACGTCTGCCCTGAAGTACCCTCACCATCAGACTTTCAAATGTTGCCCCACTAACCATCCAGAGGCTTGGCCCGCCTCGTCTGCCATTTGCCTTGGTCTGTCTCCTGCCCCGTGGGACGGTGTAGCCCTGTGAGGTCAGGGAAGGTGTAGAGGAAGTGCAGCTCCCACAGAATCTTCCCGTTCTCGTCCGTGGCTGCTCTCTGGGTGGGGCTCCGGTTTGAGGACGCCGGTGACCTTTCCTGAAAAACGTGAGAGGGCCGACCTTTTCACTCCACAGGTTCTCGGGGCGGCGGGCCCCCAGGGCAGGTTCCTCCTGTCGCTGCTGCGGGTCAGACCCAACAGCCCACATCATTTCCAAACAGGCTCCCCTCGTCCCAACGCCTCTCTCCTGGGCCGGAATGGAGTCCCCTGCGATGCAGGCTCCCGATGGGTGCTCCGTGCCCCCGTGGGGTCATCTCTGTGTAGCAGAGACTCCAGGTCTCTGGCCCAGAGATCCGGGGGAGATTGGGTGGAGGTGGGGAGAGGTCACCGAGGGTCTGGCCGTGCACGTCCCCGGTGAGTGGGACATAGTCCCCCTCCCGAGGAACCCACAGCGGCGTGGGAACACAGAACAGCCAAGGATGGAGGCGGGACGAGGCATATTTCCTGCTCTCGCTGCGTCCTTCTTGGTGGGCCAATGACCGGGGACAGTGAGGTGGCCATGGGATGCTTTTATTGTAAAACCGGAGGTCATCAGAGCATCCCGTTCGCACACATTTTCACGAGCTGCGTAGCGTGACTGCACCCCGCCTGGAGACAGGCTGGCGAAGCCACAGGGTGCCGTGGGCTCTCAGTTTCTCCCAACCCAAATGGGGAGCCCACCGTGGCCAGGACGAGGAAGAGGTGCTGCTGAGGGGTGTCCCAGGGGCCCCGGGTGGAGCAGGGCTGCCGTGGCGAACGGGTGTTTGCTGACCGGGCTGCCGGGGCGACCGCGGGAGAGGGCGCATTTCCCTGCGGTCGAGGCCAGAGGCTTCTTGTGCTTCCCAAGAGGGGGAGAGATGGCCTCGCGCTGGGTGGGCGGGGGGGGGGAATGGGAAGGGCTGGCAGAGCCGCACAGCCGTGTCCCCAGAGACCTTGGGGGCTGTCCCGTCCCTCCGCTACGTGCGCGGCTCTGGAATCAAGACGCAGCCACCGGTCACGAGAGCCACCGCGATGGAGGGACGCACCTTCCGGAACAGCGTGAGCCTGGCTCTGCGAATGTGCTTTCCAGAAGCTTCCCTGAGGCAGGAAGTTGAGAGCCGCGGGGCACAGAGCGGAGACCTAACACCCGAGGCCGCCCCGCCCCGGGTGCAGGCAGGCCTTTTAAAGGGTCTGAACCGTGAATGCGATCGCCCTGCGTTTGGCGAACAGCCCCCGAGGCCGCATCTGGGGAAGGGGCGCCCACAGACTGTGAATGACCCTGTTGCTCGCTCCTGGTCTTCTAACTGTGTGCCTGCTCGACTCGGGAAAGGGGTCCCATCTTGCGAAAACAGGCGATGTAGCTTCCAATTTGCGCCCACCGGTGACTCCTCAAAATTCTGGTCTCCAAAGGTTTTCTGTTGTTGTTCTCTAGCCTTCAAGGTCTCAAGCTTGACATGAAGCGAAAGCAATTCTTCTTTTGTTTGAAGCAAGCGGGGTGCCCAGTGGCCGAAGTTTCAGAGCAGCCGTTTCCCCCTCGATAAATGTCCTTACGGCCTTATTTCATATCTTACTCCCCACCCCCTTCCCCAAAACCCCGGGTCTGTGGGGGTGGTTTTCCCGACCGCAAACGACAGAAACAGAGTTGGGATTCCGTACCCACGAGGGATTTTGTTCTTCCGTGGACCAAGCGCTCGGCGCTGAGCTCGAACCCGACGGCCGGCCGGCAGCACCCGGCAGCGCAGGTCGAGGACGGCCTCTGTCCATGCTCACCGGGCAGCTGCCGGGCTTCGGGGCATCGCGTCTGCACCCCGGGAGCAAGACGGGCACCCAGAGGCCCTTCTCGAGAGCCAGACTCTGCCCCCCCCCCGCCAAGGCGCCCCCTCCCCAGGTCTCACCGGAAACCCCCATCACCCCGCAGAGGCCGCCCCTAGCTGCAAGCGAGGCCCAGCGACCCCCACAGAACGGCCCGCAGCGGAGGGAGGGAGGAGAGCACGGTGGGACTGGCAGCGGGCAGGGCCTGCACTCCCGCACACGGGGAGGACGGGGGGAGGGAGCCTCGGGTTTGAAACGGTGATCGGTGATCGCTGCTTTCTTAACACGGACGGCGAGGCACCGCCAGGGCTCCACACGGCGATTGTGGGAAACGTCATCGCCCTCACATCCCGGCTGCGTGAGCCGGACAGACGGGCGGAGGGGAGGCCGTCCACGGGGGGTTCCGGCTGCTTCTCTGAGGCTCCTGTCCGCGCCACGAGGGGCGGAGGGGACGCGAGGGAGGCCTGAGTCGGCTCTTTTCCACCGGCTTCCCTCCGGGCCCGGCCGGAGAGCTGCTGTGTCCCCCGCGTCCCCAGTGCTCACAGGTTCTAGATCATTCTTTTAAATAATACCCCCCTTTCCCCCCCCCCCCAGAACTCCTTTCAATTAAGTGGAGGTGCCGTTGGGATCATTAAACCCTCCATCTCAAGCCGCCCACTGCAATCACCAGGCAGATCAATTAACAGAGATCAATTATCTCCCTGCCTGCCTGCCAGGGTCTGCCCCCGCCCCCGTCCTCCCCTCCCCCACCCCCACCCCCAGGGTTTGCTGAGAGCAGAAGCTTGTCCCAAAGGCAGCTCCTCCCTGAGGGCCTCAGGGCAGCCTCAGGACCCGTTCCATCCCATCCGACTTGACGTTTATTTACCCGCCCGACACACAGATTCGGGGTGCCCACTGCGCCTAAGGCTTGGGGGGGGGCTGTGGGGGCGCTGAGCGGGATGGACATGGGCGGGGCGGGGGGCCTCTGAGCTCCTCTCTGTCGGGGTGGGGAGGGGAGGACTGGGGCCTCGTGGGGTGGCTGTGTCTAAGGAGATGACCCACAGCGTGTCCGTCTGCAGCAGCGACCGCGCCCCTCGTCCTGGGCAGCTGCTGGAGGTGCTCCGGCAAACGGGAGGACCGGAGGGAGGGAGCCACGGAGCCCAGGGAGCAAGGGCTCTGGGGGGGGGGGGGGGGGGGGGTGGCTGCTCTGCCTCCTACACGCTGCCTGTGAGGCGCCTGGCTCCCTCAGGCCCCGGGGACGGGGAGTCGGGGAGTCAGAAGCAGCTGTGGGATCTCACCGGGGCTTGCTTACTCCCTGCCCAGCGGTCGGCTAACTCATCCGTCAACAGAGCCAACCAGGACAACGATTGATATTTCTTTTGAGAGCCAAACTTTTAAAAGTTCTTCTTTTTTATATATTTTATTGATTTTTACAGAGAGGAAGAGAGAGGGATAGAAAGTCAGAAACACCGACCAGCTGCCTCTCGCACCCCCCCTACTGGAGATGTGCCCGCAGCCAAGATACATGCCCGCGACCGGAATCGAACCCGGGACCTTTCAGGCCAAAGGCCGACGCTCTACCACTGAGCCAAACCGGTTTCGGCTAACTTAAACTTCTTCTAACGCCACTTCTTCAACATAGACTCGCCCGGGCCGTGGCATTTTGTGGAAGAGCCGCCCTCCAGGGGCCATAGAGCCGCATGTGGCTCTCGAACCGCACGTTGCCGACCACAGCCCTAACCCTCCCTCGTCGAAACACGGGAGCCTTAAACCTCCCCTGCCACGCCCCGGCGAGGGGGACGGAGGGCGTCTGCGAGGCGCCCGCACACACTCTGGCTCGGGAAGGGGTGAGCCGAGCGGCAGGCTTTGCCAAAGGCTGGCATGGGGAGTGTGCGGAGAAGGGAGGTGGCCGGCCGTCCCCTCAGCCCGCCGTGCAGTGTCCGCATTCCCAACAGCCGCTGTGCGTCACTCCTATTCACAGGGCTGCCACGCGGAGCTGGCGAGGTCAGCAGGCTCGCTCCGGCTGCCCTGTGGTCAGAGCGTCGACCTGCACACACACTGCGGGGTCGCCGGTTGGATTCCCGGTCAAAGGCGTGTCCTTGGGTTGCAGGTTCCACCCCCAGCCCCGGTCCCGGTGGGTGTGGGAGGCGACGGATGGATGTGTCTCTCCCACATCCATGTTTCTCTCTTCTCAACCACTCTCTCCAAAAACCACTGTCGGGGTGGGTTAAGGGGATAAACGGTTACGTAGCTTGTAGTGAAAACCGTCGGCTCCCAGCCTGGCCAGTCCTGACCCGCAAAGGCAACCACTTCTGACTCTCCTTCATCACCATCGTCTTCCTCCGGCACCTGTCTCCGTGTGTCTGGGCGGTCGGTGCGGCTTCCCCGCGTCGCTGTGCCGGCTCTGTCGTTTCTGTGGGCGTGCCGAGAGGTAGATGCAAACCCCGTGTCCTCCGGAGCCCCGTGCGTGCCCCCCTCCACCTTCTCTCCGTGTGTGTGTGTGTGTGTGTGGTTCCGGGGGCCGTGTGCTACATTTCGTGATGAGGTGAACGCTGTTGTTAGTGTTGAGGCCGGTCGAGGGCTGTAATTATGCTTCCTTTCTTATCTTTTTATTTTTTCCTGGAGTTACTATCGCCTCTCTTTTTTTTTCATTTGCTGAGGTTTGGGGTTTTAATGTACCCGTTCTTAATTTTTTTCCATCTGACTCTCAGACCGGTCCTTTGCTTCACAATATTATGTCCTACACTAGTGGCCCGGTGCATGAAATTCGTGCACGGAATGGGGATTCCCTCAGCCCAGCCTGCACCCTTCTCCAATCAGGGACCCCTTCGGGGATGTCTGACTGTTGGCAGTCAGACATCCCTCTCGCAATCCAGGAACACTGGCTCCTAACTGCTCACTGGCCTGACTGATCGCCGCTAAGCACCTCTGCCTGCCTGATCGCCCCTAAGTGCTCCCCTGCTGGCCTGATTGCCCCTAACTGCCTCTGCCTTGCCCCACACCTGGGACCCAGGCTTCCCTCCCTCTGGCCAGCTATAGGCACCCAGGCCTGGGCCAGCTTCATTCAGGCCGGCCACAGCCACAGGCAGCCACAGGCAGCCACAGGCACCCAGCCCACAGCCCAGCCCGGTCTAACCCCACGGGGCCCCACCCCCCGCCCCCCCCGTGATGCCCTGGCCTGGGGAGCAGCGGATGCTGCCCTGCCACCACTGGCCAGCCTGCAGCGCCCGCTCCGTCCCTCCATGGGCCCCCAGCTGGGACCGCCAGCGCAGCAACCACTCCCCAGGCTGGGGCCCTTCCTGCCGCCACCCCTCGCCTTGCATGTGCCTTGGCCCCGCCCCCCGCTCCTGACTGGCTGACAGTGTAGTGAAGGTATGGTAATTTGCATGTTTCTCTTTTATTAGATAGGATGATCAAATACTAAGGCCTGGTGCACAAAATTCGTGCACTGGAGGGAGCGGGTCCCTCAGCCCGGGCCTGCACCCTCTCGCAGTCCAGGGAGCCCTCAGGGGATGTCTGACCGATGGTTTAGGCTTGCTCCCCATGGGGACCAGGCCTCAGTGCTGCTGCAGAGGCAAGAGGCTCCCGCCATGGCTGCTGCCCCCCGCCAGCCGTCAGCCGGGCTTCCAGCTGAGCGGTGCTCCCCGTGGGAGCGCACTGACCACCAGGGGGCAGCTCCTGCATTGAGCGTCTGCCCTCTGATGGACAGCGCACGTCATAGCAGCCAGTCGGCCCACCGTTAGGTCCATTTGCATATTAGCCTTTTGTCGTTCAGGCTAGGAGGTGGCCGTTCGGGGCGTTCGCCCTGGCAGCGTCTCTGGCCATTGCTCTCCGCAGCATCCCTGTCCTCCCAGAACTTTCCATGATGCCTCAGCCCATCACATCCTGTTTCCTGGGCTCCGTCCCTTCTTTCTCTGTTCTGCTCGGGCCCCTCATTCTGCTGGAGCAGGTCCTCGGGTAGCATGCCAAGAAAGGGGACTGGGAAATACACGTCGAGGGTCATTTCCGAAGAACTCTTCTGTTTTCATTCATCGCTGTGGGGACCCCTTTCACGTCCCATGCGATTCGGGGTTCGGGTTTCTGGAGGAGGCCGCACGCAAATGAATAGACTTAGAAAAAACATTAATTTTGTGCATTAAATGGGGGCCAGGCGGCAGTCCAACTCTAGGGGGAGAACTTCTGCTCGCTCTGGCTTTACCCTCCCTTTTATTAAGATTAAGATCATAAGATACACCCGTCTCCCCCAGCCCGGAAACACCAGTAAAAGCCAATCAGTGAATCTATTAGGACTGACAGTTGGGGCTGCTCCAACCACCAACATCCAGTGATTAGCTCCGACCCCTCAGAGCAGTCAGGTGGACCAGCCCCCCGGACTCCCCGTCCACAGCTCTCCGTCGTTAAAACAATGATTGGCTCCTGGCAGTCACGGTTTGGGGCGGGGGGGGGGGGGGGGGGTGGCGGTTACAACTCTAGATTTAACTGTGTTCCCATGGGGAATGTGAAGGTGTTGCCTCCCTGTCTCCCATCTTCCTTCCGGAGTTGCTATTGGAAGCCCGAGGTCAAACTCACTTCCAGACCTTTCTGATTCCCGGCGATGGAGCCGACGCGGGCGAGAACAGCTCTGCCAGCTCTGGGAGGGGCCGTGTCACCTGCGATGGGTCCTTCGGCCCAAGTCAGCGGGTTCCTGATGGAACAGGCGCCCAGCACCTCACTCCTGAGCAGGCGCGGCCTGAGCCCGCACAGGCCCGCGCCTGCCCAGGGCCGAGCCCCCGCTCCCGCTCCCCTGAGGACGGGGGTCCGTCCTTCCCTGTCCGCTGCGCCGGGCGGGCCCGTGAGCTCGGAGGCAGCAGCGTGTCCCGGGCAAGCTCCCGGGCGCCTGTCCCGCTGCCCCAGGCGCCGCAGCTGCAAACACAGCTCAGAGGAAGCAGCTCTGGGCTCGAGGATGCGCGCTGCCCTTGACCCTGAGCGAGGGCGGATGGGCGTGTCCGAGGAAGCGCTCCTCTGCCAGGGTGTCCCAGGGGCCCTCTGTCCAGCTCAGTCCGGGATCCAGAACGGAGCGGGGGGGGGGGGGGGGGGAGCACGGCTCTTCCTCCAGCAGCTCCAGGCGCGGTCACCCCACGCCCCCCACCCTTCCTGGGAGAGATAAGCTGCTCGGCGCCTCTGGTCCCCGAGTGGCCCCCGGCTCTGGACCTCCAGCGCCGCGCCAGTCCGCCTCTCCCCTCTTCCAGAGCTCGGCCGCCGCAGCGCCCCGCCCCGGAGGAGCCTGGCTCGGGGAGGGACAAGCCCGGGGCGCCAGGAGTGACGCGCAGGCCTCGGCCACAGGAGGCAGCCACCGTCCGGGCACCTGCCCCATGCCAGGTACGTCACCCTGCCTCCCTCCTCACTGAGCGCGCAGAGTGAGGGCGGCGAGGGAGGTCCCCCGCAGGGCGCGGGGAGCCGGCTCTGAGCCAGCAGCTCCCCCCCCCCGACACTCGGAGGAGGCGGGGCAGGGACAGGGACGGGCAGACAGGCCACACAGGGCCTGGGGTCAAGGTGAAGACTTGAACTTCACGGGGATGGCAGCATGGAGCTCCATGGCCGGTGTTTCGGGGAGTGAGGGGCGGAGGGGGGACGGGAAAGAGGTGAGCACCGTGGCTGCCCGTGGGGCCTGCCCGAGAGCCGGGAACTGGCTCTTCCCGCTATTGAGACAAGGACCAGTGTGGCCCGGGTTTGACTCAAGACCACGCCAGGCCCCGGTCAGGCCTGCCGGCGCTGGGTTCGAGGTGCCGCCAGCTCTGGTTAAGATTCGGGGGAGGGCCTGGCCGGCGTGGCTCGGTGGCTGAGCATCGACCTATGAACCAGGAGGTCAGGGTTCGATTCCCGGTCTGGGCACAGGCCCGGGTTGCGGGCTCCATGCCCAGTAGGGGGTGTGCAGGAGGCAGCCGATCCACAATTCTCTCTCATCACTTGATGTTTCTGTCTCTCCCTCTCCCCTCCTCTCTGGGATCAAAAATATATTTAAAAATACAGCCGAAACCGGTGTGGCTCAGTGGATAGAGCGTCGGCCTGCGGACTGAAAGGTCCTGGGTTCGATCCTGGTCAACGGCATGTACCTTGGCTGCGGGCACATCCCCAGTACGGGGTGTGCAGGAGGCAGCTGATCGATGTTTCTCTCTCACTGATATTTCTGACCTTCTATCCCTCTCTCTTCCTCTCTGTAAAAAATCAATAAAATATATATTTTTTTTAAAATAAAAGAATCGCTTATTGACATGAGAGCAAGAGGAAGGGAAAAGAGAGAAACATCAACGTGAGGGTGTGACATCCATCCGCTCCCCCTCCTCCCCCCCACCCCACCCCCCACCCCCTGCCCGAAACCCAGGCACCTGCCCCGACCGGGAGTCGAACCGGCCCCCTCTCGGTGCCGGGGTGACGCCGCCTGACCTCTCACGTCAGCCCACCGCCCGGAGGTCGCCGGAGGGCGTGAGCTCCCCCCGGTGACCCCGGCCCCGTGTGCAGGGGGCGGCGCCGAGATGGACGACTACACAGAGACGCTCAAGGACGAGGAGGACGCGCTGTGGGAGAACGTGGAGTGCAACCGGCACATGCTGAGCCGCTACATCAACCCGGCCAAGCTCACGCCCTACCTGCGCCAGTGCAAGGTCATCGACGAGCAGGACGAGGACGAGGTGCTCAACGCGCCCATGCTGCCCTCCAAGATCAACCGCGCCGGTGAGCGGCCGCGCGGGGCCCCGGGCGGGAGGGCCGGCGAGCGGGCGGGAGGGCGGGAAACCCCTCCAGCTAGAGTGCCCGCCCGGGTTTCTCCCGGTCGGGAATGACTCAGCCGGGCCCGCGGCGCTCTGCCCAGCCCGGGTCCCCCCCTCATGCCTCCCCCCCCCCCCCAGTGTGGCAGAACCTAGAGGGTCCCGGACTCAGAGCGGGGAAACAGTGTGACTTCCTGCCCCAGCCCGAGGCGGAGACCCCGCCCCCCCCTCCGGTGACGGGTGCAGGCAGTGACGAGCAGTGCCTGTGACTGGGTCCCCATCACCGTCCCCGAGGCCCCCCTCTCGCCCAGATCCCTCCCCGCACCACCGTGACACCCATCGAAACCAGAGTGGCGGCTAGGTCGGCCGAGAGACCAGGGTATTTCACGCGGAGATAAGCGCGTCTCCTGCCGAATCACCACCTCGCTGGCCGAGAACTGCGTTCTGTTCACGTCGACACGCTTTGGAGCCGAGCGCGTTTTATCTGTTTAAAAATACAAGGGGGCCCCCCAAAACGTGCGCACACGGTGACAGCAGGCAGCCCGGTTGCGGAAAGGCATTTCAGTGAACACGGCCTATGCGGTGGCTCAGGGGGCGTGCGTACGTTTTGGGGGACTCCCTCGGCTCTTCTGAGAAGGGGTCTGTCAGGCTGCCTGGGGGCGCCCGGCACTCCGGTACCTTCGGGTAAGGTGAGGGGGACACACAAGGCGAAGCGCGCGTGTCCTGCCCATCCTGGGGACACGGTCAGCTCGAGGGCCTCCGGGGAAGGGGCGTCTGGAGGTGCAGTGTGTAAGGGAGGCCCACGTTAGGGGGGCCAGCGGGCAGGGACCTGCTGGCACGTCCCACGTGGGTTGGAGATGTTTCCGGGCTGTGGGCTCCCCTGGAGCACGGCCTGCTTCCCGGACGCCTGGCTCCCGCCCAGGCTGTGTCTCTCTGCTCCGAAGCCGAGAGCACCCCACGCTGAGCGGCCACTGCACTGCACTCCGATCAGAGGAGCGAGGCCAGCCTGGCTCCTCGAGCCGGTCCCCGCCCCCCGACCCGGGAGCTCTGCGAAGCTGTGGCTCTTGCGGCCGTGGTGTGCCCGGTCCCCCCCGAGGACGGGAACGACAGCCACGCCTCCCGCTGAGGGCCTGGCAGGCGATCCCAGCCCTGGTCCGGGGGGCACTCGGAGTGACCGCTGTGGCCACAGAGGGACAGGGGTCGGGGGGCACTCGGAGTGACCACAGAGGGACAGGGGTCGGGGGGCACTCGGAGTGACCGCTGTGGCCACAGAGGGACAGGGGTCGGGGGGCACTCGGAGTGACCACAGAGGGACAGGGGTCGGGGGGCACTCGGAGTGACCGCTGTGACCACAGAGGGACAGGGGTCGGGGGGGCACTCGGAGTGACCACAGAGGGACAGGGGTCGGGAGGCACTCGGAGTGACCGCTGTGGCCACAGAGGGACAGGGGTCGGGGGGCACTCGGAGTGACCACAGAGGGACAGGGGTCGGGGGGCACTCAGAGCTGTGGCCACAGAGGGACAGGGGCCCAGGGGGCACTGGGAGTGACCGCTGTGACCACAGAGGGACAGGGGTCGGGGGGCACTCGGAGTGACCGCTGTGGCCACAGAGGGACAGGGGTCGGGGGGCACTGGGAGTGACCGCTGTGGCCACAGAGGGACAGGGGTTGGGGGGGCACTCGGAGTGACCACAGAGGGACAGGGGTCTGGGGGCACTGGGAGTGACCACTGTGGCCACAGAGGGACGGGGTCGGGGGGGCACACGGAGTGACCGCTGTGGCCACAGAGGGACAGGGGTCGGGGGGGCACACGGAGTGACCGCTGTGGCCACAGAGGGACAGGAGCCAGGGAGACGGGGCACGGGGACGTGGGCCGGTGTCCTGCGCCCTCACGCCGTGCCTTGCCGTGTGCCAGGCCGGCTGCTGGACATCCTGCACACCAAGGGCCAGCGGGGCTACGTGGTTTTCCTGGAGAGCCTGGAGTTCTACTACCCGGAGCTCTACAAGCTGGTGACCGGCAAGGAGCCCACACGCCGCTTCTCCACCATCGTGGGTGAGTGCCCGCCCGGAGCCGCGGGCTGTGGGGCGGGGGGTGTCCGCGGGGGGCGGGCATGGCCCAGACCGGTGACCCGCGGCCACTGATGGCTGCCCGATGACGAAAGAGAGGGGGTGTGCCCGGCAGGTCCCGTGAGTGGCGGTGGCCAGACAGATCTCGCCCCCTCTGGGTCCGGTTCTCGCCCGCTCTTGCGGCCTCCGAGCCAGAGCCCTGCCCTCCTCTCTGTGTCCCTTCCTCCACATCCGGCAGCCTCCCGCCGCCGCCCTGCCTGCCTCACACCTTCTCCACCTCGCAGACCCCGTGTGAACCCTCCCGAGCTCCCTCCTGAGACCCGGCCTTCCTGGGGCCCCAGGGCGCCCCAATCTCCCCCGCCACCCCACCCCCACCCCACCCTCGCCCCGCTCTGCCTCTCCCTGGGCTCCAGGCACTCGGTCTTCCTCTGGCTCCTGAGATGTGCCCCGTCCCCCGCCACCACGTCCCACCTTCCTGGAGCGTTTTCCTTCCACACTCACCTTGAGCTCCGCCGTCAGGAGCCTTTGCCCCCGAGGCTGCCCGGCCCCTCTCACCCTCCACTGCCTGCGCCTTCTCTCCCCGACACCTCTGTCTGCAGTTACGTGTCTGCCTCACTCGCTTTCCTGATGTCTGTCTCCCTGCCAGACCCGAGCTCAGCCAGGAGGAGCTGCTTTGCTCCCCTTGAGTCTGGGGCCCGTGGGGGTGAGAGCTCGGAAGGACGGGCGGGTGATGGGGGGCGGGCATCCTGACCCCCACAACCCTCCACCCCCGCAGTGGAGGAGGGCCCATGGGTGTGAGAGCTGGGGGGGGGGTGATGGGGAGCGGGCGTCCTGGCCCCCACCCCCCTCCCGGAGTGGAGGAGGGCCCGTGGGGATGAGAGCTCAGAGGGGCTGGGTGATGGGGAGCGGGCGTCCTGACCCCTGACCCCCACCCTCCGCACCCCGCAGTGGAGGAGGGCCCGTGGGGATGAGAGCTCAGAGGGGGTGGGTGATGGGGAGCGGGCGTCCTGACCCCTGACCCCCACCCTCCGCACCCCGCAGTGGAGGAGGGCCACGAGGGCCTCACGCACTTCCTCATGAACGAGGTCATCAAGCTGCAGCAGCAGATGAAGGCCAAGGACCTGCAGCGCTGCGAGCTGCTGGCCAAGGCGCGGCAGCTGGAGGATGAGAAGAAGCAGCTGACGCTGACGCGCGTGGAGCTGCTCACCTTCCAGGAGCGCTACCACAAGATGAAGGAGGAGCGCGACGGCTACAACGACGAGCTGGTCAAGGTCAAGGACGACAACTACAACCTGGCCATGCGCTACGCGCAGCTCAGCGAGGAGAAGAACATGGCGGTGATGCGGAGCCGCGACCTGCAGCTCGAGGTAAGTGCTGCTTGCGGGCCGGGGGCGAGGCCGGGGGCATCAATCCACCCCGCGCATGCGCACAGCCCTCCCAAGGCTCACCCTGCGCATGCGCACCGCCCTCCGCAGCCTGGCACCTGGCGCCTGGGGCCCAATCCCCACCGAGCACATGCGCACACCAAACCGGGTGGCTTCTCCCACCGTGCACATGCGCACACCGAACCCGGGTGGCTTCTCCCACCGTGCACATGCGCACACCGAACCCGGGTGGCTTCTCCCACCGTGCACACGCGCACACCGAACCCGGGTGGCTTCTCCCACCGTGCACACGCGCACACCAAACCAAGGGGGCTGCCCCCACCGTGCGCATGTGCAGACAGGCGCAGACCAGCCCACCACAGCTCAGGTCCCGCCCGAGAGCGTAGTTCCGTCGCAGCAAGTGCAGCCACGTGCTCACAGACCTAGTGGGGCCTCCCTCCCGTTCCGGGCCCAAGTTCGCCAGGCGCATGTGCAGACGGCGCCCACAGACCATGCACCGGGCAGGGGGTGGGGAGATGGAAGGGGCCGCACCCAGACCATGGCCCCCCGGGGTCAGCGGGGAGAGGGCACAGCGCCCGCTGCGGGAGGCACGAGGGCCTGGGCGCAGGCCTCCGCCCGGCCGGCAGAAAGGTCAGCGGGCAGGCCCCGAGCCAGGGCACCTCTCGGAGGCGAGCCGCCATCACGTAATTGAGGCCTTTAAAGACTTTGGCCTGGAAGTGGAGGCAGCGAAGGGCACCTGCTTAACCCATTGCGTACCGCACAGAAATCTCTAATACATACGCCAGGGACCGCACGTTTCTGGGCAAACTGCACGTTATTGAAATCATAACTACGGGCCATACTGCACTTTAGGTGTTGTTTTCCAATGAGATCGCTTCGATCGATGTGGACAAGACAGCGTGTGGACATCTAAGGTCCATCACAGATGACGCACGAAACACGAGAAAACTCGTGAGCGGTACGAAATGTGTTAACCCATTCGTTCCTGAGCACCAGGCTCTGTCCCAGGGATGCGAAACGCGAGCCCTGGCCCGTGCCCCGGCGCCACCCTCTCACCGGGGAGCAAACATAAACGCCGGGAGTGCCGAGCTCGGCTAGAAGAGCAGAGAGCAGGAGGCTGGCGGGTGGGTGCTGTTTTATGAAGGACTAGACGCCCGATGCACGAAATTTTGTGCACTGGAGTGGGGAGGGGGGGTTCCCTCAGTCCGGCCTGCCCCTCTCACAGTCCGGGAACCCTCAAGGGATGTCCTACTGAGAGCTTGCTCCCTGCAGTAGGAGCAGGCCTGAGCCACAGTCTGGCCTCCCTCTGTGGGGGGCGACGGGCAATCGGGGAGGTGCTGGCCCCATCACCCCACTGCTGCCAGTCCTCCACGGCCATCGCAGCTGCTGCAGCTTTGTCCAGGAGACGTCCGGTCTATCCGGTCTAATTAGCATATTATCCTCTTATTAGCATAGATGGTTCGGGAGGCCCGTGAGAAGGATGGGGGCAGAGCCCCCAGGACAGGGAGGGCCAGCCCTGCAGGTCTCAGGGTGCAGCTCAGAGAGATCAAGGCCCCACCCAGGGGGCATGCCGGGTGGTGTTTCTGGAGCCAAAGGAGCGAGTGGCGGGAAAGGAGGGGGGACGCGGTGAGACCTTGGCCGTCATTGCCGTTGTGACGGGACGCCGCGGAAGGATTGAGAGCTGGGGAGTGACAGCTGATTTATTTCTAGATGGATCGCTCTGGCTGCGGGTGGAAATAGACTCTGGAATATTTATTAGGCACCTGCCATGTGTAAGGCGGTGCGCTGAGCACTGTGGGGGACGCGGGGATAAATAACCTGATGTCTGGTCAGGTCACATGCCGTTTAGCTGAAGCAGACAGATCAGTAAACAACCCGCTGGAATCGGGAGGACGGGACCAGAGGCGGAACGGGCAGGAGGGTGTGTGTGTGAACAGCAGGAGCCTTTCCATGTGACAGATGGGGATTCAGACCTGGCGTCTGCTTCCCCGGTGCCTGGGCCCTCGGTCTCAGTTTCCTCATTGACGGTGGCAGTCACGGCGATAATGCCCACGCCCTCAGCTGGCCCAGGTGCGCCCCTCCGTGCGGGCACCCCATGCCCACTCAGGCACACCCCCCCGTGCGGGGACCCCATGTCCACTCAGGCACACCCCCCCGTGCGGGGACCCCATGCCCACTCAGGCACACCCCTCCGTGCGGGCACTCCATGCCCACTCAGGTGGGACTGGGGATCGGGCCCGGCACAGGGCACTCGGTTGACCTCCCAGGATGCTGACGAGGACTTTGCCCCCGGCCTCTAGGGAGCGGTGACTCCTGAGCCGAGTTGCCCAGCTCGCTGGACCGTGAACCTAGGGTGGGGCTCCCATGGTTCAGAGAACTTTCCCTCGTGAGATCCCTCCCCGAAGATGCGGTCCTAGTGACACAGCATGGTTAGCACCGAAAGGCCCATCTGGCCTGCGAGTCCCCCCACTCTCAGTCCCAGGCTGTCCCCCCGCAGCCTCTCCCCTCCCCCCACCCCGGCCGTGGGCAGGCGAGCAGAGCGGGCCCTCCCCCTGCCAGACACCTTGCCGCCCGCCCGCCTCTCCGTGACCCTGGGTCTGACGAGGGACACCCACCCGGTGCCTCCCTCCTTGCAGCCTTGAACACAAGCCCTGTGTTGGGTCAGGGGTCGGCAAACTCATCCGTCCACAGAGCCAAACAGCAACAGGACAAGGACTGAAATCTCTTTGGAGAGCCACATTTTTCAAATTTAAACTTCTAACGCCACTTCTTCAACATAGACTCGCCCAGGTCGTGGTATTTTGTGGAAGAGCCACACTCAAGGGGCCAAAGAGCCGCCTGTGGCTCTCGAGCCGAGGTTTGCCGACCACTGTTTTAGGTGTTCTGCCGAGGCCAGGGTCCGGGGCAGCGGACTCGCTTAGGCATCAGGTATGGGAGTGTTCTGCCCCCCGACCCTGACACTTGCCCTGAGGGTCACGCCCAGCGCGTCTCCAGCTGCCCCGGCTCCAGGTGTTGGCACTGCCCCCCTCCAGCAGGCCCGGGAGACGGTGAGCAAGAGCCCTTCCGCAGGAATGCTGTCCTTTCGAACGAAGCTGCTGTGAGCCCCCAGGACAGAGCCTCGGGGGGCAGGGCCGCTCGGGTGGAGTCAGGGTGACGAGTCCCCAGCTGTGTGGTCCCTCCCATCCAGAGCACAGGGCTCACGGGGAGCTCTGAAGACCGCTGTGAAAGGGCCTCAACACAGATCACGCCTCGGGGACACGGATGGGTATCTTTTATCCGCATCTGTCACCCGGTTCCGGTCACCCCGGAATCCTCTAAAGGACAGAGAGAGCCTTTGAGTTGTTCTAAACGGCGAACCGGGAACCCCCTCAGCCGGGAGGGGCAGCTGGTCTTGTGGGGGTTTTCTCTCTTTTGCACGTCCAGCGTGGAGAGAGACCGAGTCCAGTTTCTGAGTAGAGGAGCTGAGGATCCTGTCTAATAAAAGAGTAATTTGCAGATTGACCATCACTCCAACACACAAGAGGGCTGCCCCCATGTGGTCAAAGACCCTGCCCCCATGTGGACACAAGATGGCCACCACAAGATGTCCAGCAGGGGAGGGCCATTGGGAGGGACCAGGCCTGCAAGGGAGGGCAGTTGGGGGCAGTTAAGGGTGACCAGGCTGGCAAAGGATGGAAGTTGGAGGCAAACAGGCTGACAGGGGAACAGTTAGACATCAATTAGGCTGGCAGGGTAGTGGTTAGGGGGTGATCAGGCTGGCAGGCAGAAGCAGTTCGGGGCAATCAGGAGGCAGGCAGGTGAGCAGTTTGGAGCCAGCAGTCCTGGATTGTGAGAAGGATGTCCGATTGCCCATTTAGGCCCGACCCTACCAGGATCGGGTCTAAACGGACAGTTGGACATCCCTCAGGGGGTCCCAGATTGGAGAGGGTGCAGGCTGGGCTAAGGGACATCCCCTACCCCCTGCATGGATTTCGTGCACCAGGCCTCTAGTTGAGAAATAAAAGAATAGAAAAGACGCAGAAATAGAAATAGCTGGGGCTGGGTGGAACCTCTGTTCTCTCTGATGGAGAGACAGGATCTCTGAACCCACGAAGCTGTATTTATTTATATCCCCAAATACAAAGGGGTGTCACTGAAAACAACTTAGGATCGAAGGAGCTTGGGTGAGCCCAGGCCCTATTTATTCCTTCATTCCCGGGGCTAGACCGGATTTACATCTCAAGGCCCTCTCTCCCCGACACCCGGGGCGAAGTTAAGAGTCAGCACTGATCACGCCCCCAGCCTTCCCGGTGGGTGTGTTTCCGAGACGCCTCGGATTCTGCCGACGTTGGTTTACAGAATGCTCAGGTGCCTTCCCTGGGGACCCTGCACACAGTTTCACTGGGAAAAGGCTCTGTGGGCCCTTTGCCACAGGAAGGAGAGAAGGGCTGCATTCTGGGAGCCTGGGGAGCCGTGCCTCCTGGGGCCCCCGCCAACCCCGCCCCCTCTGCGCCCCCCTGCGCAGATCGACCAGCTGAAGCACCGGCTGAACAAGATGGAGGAGGAGTGCAAGCTGGAGCGGAACCAGTCCCTGAAGCTGAAGAACGACATCGAGAGCCGGCCCAAGAGGGAGCAGGTGCTGGAGCTGGAGCGTGAGAACGAGATGCTCAAGACCAAGATCCAGGAGCTGCAGTCCATCATCCAGGTGTGTGTGTGTGTGTATGTGGAGGGGGGTGGGGGAGACTGGAAGGGGGCAGCCGGTGAGGGCAGGGCAGGGCCAGGCAGGGTGCCGCGCCGGCACGGCCAAGGGTGAGCCTGAGGTGGGGCGGTGAAGGATTGAAGAGAAGAGAGACGAGAGAACACGGTGGGGGCCGGGTGGGTCTCCCGTTCCTGGATGAGGACAGGAAGGACCCACCCTGCAGGCCGACGCTCTGCGTTATAGTCTGTGGGGGTTTTCTCTCTTCTCCACGTCCAGCGTGGAAAGAGAATGGGTCCAGTTTCTGAGTAAGAGGAGCTGGGGACTGAGAAATAAAAGAAAGAAGAGGGGACACGGAAATAGACATGAAAAGCTGGGGCCGGGTGGGATCTCTGTTCTCTCTGGAGAAACAGGAATCTAAACCCAACAGCAGCGTGTGTATTTATATCCTAAAATACAGAGGGGTTTCACCAGGAAAAAAACTTAGGGTCAAAGGAGCGTGAGTAGGCCCAGGCCCTGCTCATTTCCTCGTTTCCCGGGGCTCGGCTGAATCTGCATTTCAAGGCCCTCCCCCCGACACCTGGAGCAAGTTAAGAGTCAGTACTGGTAACGCATCCAGCCTTCTTGGTGGGTGTGTTTCTGAGACGCATCTCTGCCTGGCGCCTCGGATTCAGCCGACAATGGCTTACAGAATGCTCAGGTGCCTTCCCTGGGGGCCCTCTACAATAGCCTGATTACAACAAGGGTAGACTAACATGTATGCAAATGTTCTTCTTTTGGCAGCACTTGCTGCACCTCCCACAGCCCGTTAGCTGCTTGGGAAGGAATCAGGGAGGGCTACCAGGTCAGGCTTAATTATGCTCTGCCCTCCGGGCTGGGACTTGTGAGTGGCCCTGCCCCAGGTCAGTCCGAGGCTTGACCCTAGAGCCGCTCCCTGCAGGGCAGGTGACTGCAGGACCACCGGCAACCCACATCACCAGGGGCTGCCTCAGTTTCCTCCTCGGGAGACTGGGGGTGCCCACACCGCCCCTTCTCAGACACGTGACAGTCCGTGACCTGACACTTGTGAAAAGCTTCTGTAACCGAGCCTCTCAACAGTCAGTGCCCTGAGCGCAGGGAGGCGAGTGTGACAGGGAGGCCTGCTTGTCCTGAGAGACGGAGACGCACTGTGGCCGGTGGCTCAGTGGTTAGAGCGCCGGCCCGGTACCAAAGGGCCGTGGGTTCGATCCCCAGCCCCTATCAGGGTATGTGAGGGAGGCAACCAATCGATGTTTCTCTCCCCACCCCCCTTTCCATTTTCTAAAAAAAATATATATCAATGGGAAAAATACCCTCAGGTGAGGATGCACCAAACAAATCCCAAGATCCTCCGTGTGTTTATTAGCGCTCCGAGCCCCTCCTGCCTCTGTCTGCACGGAGCGTGTGGGAGCAGAGGGCGTCTCTGCAGAGTGACGGCCCAGCACACACTTGAGGGAGAGAAGAGGCCGCCTGCCTCCCCGCCTCACCTTCCCTCCTCCCGATCCGCCCCCTCCCCGCTCCCCCCCCCCCCCGACTGGCTGCCCGGTGCCGGTGCTCTGACCATGAGCCGGTGTCCCGGAGCCGATTGGCGCCTATTTGGCGGGTGGCGTCCACCAGCAGGCCTGCCCTGCCTTTGTCGGCACCTGTGAAGTGTTGGGGAGCAGCTTCCAGGGCTCCGAAAAGATCTGGGGCGAACAGCAGGCCTCGGGGCAGCAGGGGCTTATGCTTCCTGCCCGGTGATGACATTCTTACCTGACCGGCCGCTAGGGACCCCCAGAGGCAACCGTTCCAGCCTCTGCTGCGGCTCCGCCCGGCGGCTCAGCGTGGTCTGCGGGTGTCCACGCCCGCTCTGTAGTCCGGCGTCCACCCTCTCTCCCCCCAGGCCGGGCAGCACAGCCTGCAGGTGTCTGTCTCTCAGATCAGTGTGGCCTGCGGTGTCTGCCCTGTGGCTCAGCATGGCCTGTGGGTGCCTGTGGATGCCTGTGGGTGTCTGCGGGTGTCTGCGAGTGTCTCCCTCAGGCCCCGCACCCACCCTCTCTCCCCCCACGCCGGGCAGCGCAGCCTGCAGATGTTTTCGGGTGTCTGCAGGTGTCTGCGCCCACTCCGTGGCCCCACACCCACCCTCTCTCCCCCCAGGCCGGGCAGCGCAGCCTTCAGGTGTATGCCGATGTCTGGGAGTATATGTGGGTGCCTGCACCCACTCTGTGGCCCTGCACCCACCCTCTCCCCACACAGGCCGGGCAGTGCAGCCTGCAGGTGTCTGGGTGTCTGCACCCACTCTGCGGCCCCGCACCCACCCTCTCCCCCCACGCCGGGCAGCGCAGCCTCAAGGTGTCTGCAGATGTCTGGGGGGTACCTGTGGGTGCCTGCGGGTGTCTGCGCCCACTCTGTGGCCCCACACCAACCCCATCCCCCACCAGGCCGGGCAGGGCAGCCTGCGGGTGTCTGTGGGTGTCTGTGGGTGTCTGCGCCCGCTCTGTGGCCCCGCACCCACCCTCTTCCCCCCCGCCCCCAGGCCGGGCAGCGCAGCCTGCGGGTGTCTGGGGGTGTCTGGGGGTGTCTGCGCCCGCTCTGCGGCCCTGCACCCACCCTCTCCCCCCGCCCCCAGGCCGGGCAGCGCAGCCTGCGGGTGTCTGTGGGTGTCTATGGATGTCTGGGGGTGTCTGCGCCCACTCTGCGGCCCCGCACCCACCCTCTCCCCCCGTCCCCAGGCCGGGCAGCGCAGCCTGCCGGACTCGGACAAGGCCATCCTGGACATCCTGGAACACGACCGCAAGGAGGCGCTGGAGGACCGGCAGGAGCTGGTCAACAAGATCTACAACCTGCAGGAGGAGACCCGCCAGGCCGAGGGGCTGCGGGACAAGGTGGGCAGGGCGGGGCGGCACCCTGCTCCCGGCCCCCCCTCTCCCTGACCCCGGGGGGTGCACACCCCACGTCCAGCACCGGCACCCCTGCTGCTGTCGGTCCCTGTCCGTGGGGTCCCGTCTCCCTTCCCGACAGCAGCCTCAGGGGACACACACCGGGTCTGCACGTCCCCACTCCATCCCCCGGCGCACAGTAGGTCTGAGCCCATCCCGGCTCATTGACTGACCCACTGCCGCAGTCCCTGCCGGTCCGATGGCTGCCACAGCGGGGCGGCGGCCTGGCTGAGGGTGACCTGGCGGCTCGCTGACCGCCACCTGCCTGTCCCCCCACCCCCGCCTGCCTGCCTGCCTGCCCCCCGCAGTACCTGGAGGAGAAGGAAGACCTGGAGCTGAAGTGCTCGACGCTGGGGAAGGACTGTGAGATGTACAAGCACCGCATGAGCACCGTCATGCTGCAGCTGGAGGAGGTGGAGCGCGAGCGGGACCAGGTGTGCCACCCGCCCAGCGGGGAACAGGGCCGGGGGACCGGGGCCGGGGGCACAGAGGACCAGGGGAGCACCCAGGGCCGTCGGCAGCAGAGAAGGGCCCACAGAGCCTTTTCCAGTAAAACCAGCCGTTTAGACTCGCCGTTGAGAACAATGCAAAGGCTCTCTGTGTCCCTTAGAGAGTTCCGAGGAACCCTGGGGTGACACGGGTGACAGATGAGATAAAAGATGCTCCTCCGGTGTCCCCGAGGTGTGAGCCGTGTCGATGTGCTTTCACAGCGGTGCTCAGAGCTCCCCGTGAGCCCGGTGCTCTGACGGGAAGGGGAGGCACAGCCAAGGACTCGGGGTTCTGGGCCCAGACCCCCTTCCCAGTCCCCCCCCTACCCCCCCCCCGCCTGGCGCCCGGCCGGCCCGGCTCTCCCGCCTCCATTTCGAAGGGGCATTGCAGCCGGAGTGTTCAGACACTCAGGCGTTGCCCGTGTGGGCCCGGCTGGACGCCCGCGGCCCTCACTGCTGGTCTCCGGGGGAGCGGGTCGAGCCCGTCACTCAGGCGGTGACGGCAGCACGCGGGCACCTGGCGGGCTCGGCACCCCCTCTGTAAAGTGGGAGGAACAAGGGCTTCGGCCAGGGAGGGGGTTCCCGGGGAGGCGCACTGAGCCCCGAGCAGCGAGGGACCGGCCGGGAGCTGGGGCCGCGGAGGGAGCAGGAGCCGGCCGGCCGGGCTCCGCCGGGCCGGGGGGTGGGGGGGGGGGGGCTGCCGCTGGGCCGGGACACGGGTGGAGAACCGGCCGGCCCCTCCCCGCAGGCCTTCCACTCGCGGGACGAGGCGCAGACGCAGTACTCGCAGTGCCTGATCGAGAAGGACAAGTACCGCAAGCAGATCCGAGAGCTGGAGGAGAGGAACGACGAGATGCGGATCGAGATGGTGCGGCGGGAGGCGTGCATCGTCAACCTGGAGAGCAAGCTCCGGCGCCTGTCGCGGGACAGCGGCAGCCTGGACCAGGTGGGTGCGGGCTGGGGGGCCCGCCCTGCCCCCCGCCCGGCCCTGCCCCCCGCCCCGCCCCCCGCCCCCGCCTCTGCCCCTGTGGCTGCCACCTGCCCCTGCCCCCGCCCCGGCCCCCCGAGACGCCATCAGCATTTGGCGGAGGGGTGCCCCTGCCCGCCACCCCGAGCTGCCATGCCCTCGAGCCTCCCGTGTGCCGGCAGTGCTGAGCGGACACTGTTGTACTGAGGGTGGACGGGACGGGTGAAACCCCCGCTTGGCGCTTGCCGGCTGGGCACCTCGGGGAGCCCCTCACCGGGTCGCTGCAGCTCCCTCTGGGGCCACCCCAGAGTTCCCGACGCCATCGGGACAGTCACCGGGTTAAGCTCCCTGTTCCCCTTAAAGCCCCAGCGGGCAGGGCGAGGTAGGGAGGGAGCTCTGCCACCCGGGCGGGTGTGTTATTAAAGCAGCCTGGGTCCCGGGCCTGTGGGTGGGTCCGGGGCCTGTGGGTGGGTCCGGGGCCTGTGGGTGGGTCCGGGGCCTGTGGGTGGGTGCAAGTGTGTGGGTGCAGGTGAGTGGGTGCACGAGGGTGGGTGCACGAGGGTGGGTGCAGGCGGGTGGGTGCAGATGTGAGTGCAGTTATGTGAGTGCAGGCGGGTGGGTGCAGGTGTGCGAGCAGGCGGGTGGGTACTGGGGTGGGTGCAGGCGGGTGGGTGCAGGCGGGTGGGTGCAGTGGTGGGTGGAGGTGGGTGAGTACAGGGGTGGGTGCAGGCAGGTGGGTGCAGGCGGGAGGGTGCAGGCGGGTGGGTGCAGTGGTGGGTGGAGGTGGGTGAGTACAGGGGTAGGTGCAGGCAGGTGGGTGCAGGCGGGTGAGTACAGGGGTGGGTGCAGGCGGGTGGGTGCAGGCGGGTGAGTACAGGGGTGGGTGCAGGCAGGTGGATGCAGGTGGGTGCAGGCGGGTGGGTGCAGTGGTGGGTGGAGGTGGGTGAGTACAGGGGTAGGTGCAGGCAGGTGGGTCCAGGTGGGTGAGTACAGGGGTGGGTGCAGGCGGGTGGGTGCAGGCGGGTGAGTACAGGGGTGGGTGCAGGCAGGTGGGTGCAGGCGGGTGGGTACAGTGGTGGGTGGAGGCGGGGTGGGTGCAGGTGGGTGAGTACAGGGGTGGGTGCAGGCGGGTGGGTGCAGACACGGTGCAGAGCGCCTTCCGTGCGTGACCTCGCTTAGCGGGCAAGGCTGCACCAGGAAGGCGCCCCTCCCCTCCGGTACCGACAGGGCCCAGACACGCCCTGAGCAGCTTGCTGAGGCCCCACCTTCAGGGCGGGGAGAGCGGTGCCCACCCCTCCCAGGATGCCCGGAGGCACCCGGCCCGGCGTCCCCGCGGGTGTCCGTCACACGGCGAAGGGCGCGTGGAGCCCGGAATGGGCCAGGGCCGTGGCGGTCCGGCCGGCTCTCGGTGCGGCCCCCGGGCGCCCGTGTGCGGTGCCCTCAGCTCTCCGGCCTCTCGGGCTCACGCAGACGCTCAGGAAGCGCCTCTGACGTCAGACACCTGGCGCCGGGCTCGGGGGGGGGGGGGGGCGGAGTGGGGCTCAGAGACAGCTGCCAACTGTACGGACGAGACAGGCCACAGGACAGACGGGCCAGCCAGGGGCGGGGTGGAACCCTGGCACGCTGTCGGCGGCCACGGCCGCCTGGGTGGGGGGACAGGCAGGGGCCAGGGCGGGCGGAGCCGCAGGGGAGCGGCGGCGTGTGGTGGAAGGACCGCCTTGCCCCTTGCGGAGGCCGGCAGGGGGTTGTGCAGGGAGGGGAGGCAGCTTTGGCTCCGGGGGCTGGCGGCAGCGGGCGGGGATGACGTGGCTTTGGGGTCAGCGGAAGTGACCTCATGCCCTCACCCCTCAGCCCGATGGGCACAGAGGACAGGCCCTGGCCCTGTTTCCGTCTTTAATCCGTCATTCGGCAATGATTTTTGTGCTTTTTCTGGCTTTTTTTTTTTTCTTAAATATTTTCATAGGTTTCATGGAGGAAGCGGGGGGGGGGGGGGGGAGAGAGAGAGAAAGAGAGAGAATGAGAGAGAATTATTGATCGGCTGCCCCCTGCGTGCCCCACATGGGGACGGAGCCCGCAACCCGGTCATGTGACCCGACCGGGAATCCAACCGCGACCCCCTGGCTCATGGTCAGCGCCTGACCACTGAGCTTCCTGGCCGGGCCTGGCCATGTTTCTGTGTCCGTAGCTCCGGCGGGGGCTGGAGATGGGGGAGTGGATGGTGCACCTGGATCACAGGGGCCGGGACCAGCGTGGGGGCGTCCCGGCCCTGCTCCCGGCCCTGGCTGTCGGGAGGCCGGTGAGGAGAGGGGGCCTGGGGCCTCCGAGCAGGCGGGGCCGGGGCAGGAGAGAGGCGCAGGCGTCCGGAGCTCGGGCCTCGTGGCCGGCAGCCGCTGTGCCCCCACCCCTCACCCTCCACTCCCCCGCCCAGCCGGCTCCTCTGTCCCCTGCCCGCAGAGTCTGCCCCGGAACCTGCCCGTCACCATCATCTCCCAGAGCTTCGCGGACGCCGGCCCCCGGACCAACGGCCAGGAAGCCGACGACTCGTCTACCTCCGAGGACTCGCCCGAGGACAGCAGATACTTCCTGCCCTGCCACCCGCCCAAGCGCAGGATGAACCTGAAGGGATTCCAGGTGCGGGCGGCGGGCGGCGGGAAGCGGGTCCCGGGCCCCAGGCGGGCGGCCGACACCGGCCTGCGGACAGGCGCTGCGCGCCCTGCGTTACGTCCCCTCGTGTCTCCTGCATGCGGTCCGACAGGCCCGGCGGGCGCGTCTCGAGGGGTGAGCGTCGACCTATGAACCTGCAGGTCACAGTTCAGTCCTAGTCGGGGCCCATGCCCGGGGCAGGGGGTGCAGGAGGCAGCTCTCTCATCCTTGGTGTTTCTCTCTCTCCCTTCCTTTTCCTGAAGTCAAAAAATACGCATTGAATAAAGTAAATGTGGTGGGAGGGGAGGGAGGGGGGAGAGAGAGAGAGAGAGAGAGAGAAAGAGAGAGGGGAGCATTATTTCCAGACTCAGCAGGCCGGTGGGAGTGCAGCCACGCCCCCCGAATGGGGTGTGATGGGCACACGGGGGTCCCCGTTCTCCATCTGCCTTGCTCTGTGTCTAGTCTAGCGTGTCCATGGCACAGGCTGGCCCCGGATGGGGAAGGAGGGAGGGAGGGAGGAAAGGAGGGAGACGATGTCCTGTGAGGCCTGACAGTGCCCACGCTGTCCCCACCGTCCCCTGCACCACAGAACCAGGGCAGCACAGTGAGGGCCGCGGGGGACCCACGGGTGCTGAGTGGCCGGGCCGCGGCCAAAGCCCGCCCACCCCGCACAGTGACCCTGGGGGTGGGTCCTGCACAGCCCACACCCTCCGCACTCTGCCCTCTGGGCCCCGCCCCCTGAGCTCCGCCCCCTGAGCTCCGCCCCCTGAGCCCCGCCCTCTGAGCCCCGCCCCTGGGCTCCGCCCCCTGAGCCCCACCCTCTGAGCCCCGCCCCCTGAGCCCCACCCTCTGGGCCCCGCCCCTGAGCCCCGCCCCCTGAGCCCCACCCACTGGGCCCCGCCCCCTGGGTCCCGCCCCCTGAGCCCCACCCTCTGGGCCCTGCCCCTGAGCCCCGCCCCCTGAGCCCCGCCCTCTGAGCCCCGCCCCTTGAGCTCCGCCCCTGGGCCCCGCCCCCTGGGCCCCGCCCCCTGAGCCCCGCCCGGCCTCCCTGTGGGAGCTTGTCCCCCGGCAGCTGTGGCAGTGGAATTGGGCCATCGTGCTCTGCTGTGGCCTCAGCCACGTGGCTACGGGGCCACCAGGCTCCCCCCGTGCTCGCCTCCGTCAAGGCGACGGGTCTGGCCCATGTGATCGTGTCCTCTGCCCCCTCAGCTGCCGAGAGCCAAGTCCCCCATCAGCCTGAAGCGTGCGTCCGACTTTCAAGGTTAGTATGGCTCAGCTCCGGTCTGCACCCCCCTGCATCCCCGTCCCCCCCAACCCTTCCCCCCCAGCTCATTCCTACGGGACACCTGGGCCCGGACCGGCAGGGCGGGGTGTCCACGTGGTAATGAATGGTCACTGTGGGGCAGGGGGCGCAGGAGTAGCCGCATTGCGTCCACCACCCCTCCCCAGGGGTCCCCGAGCCCCAGTGCCTCCTCTCCCTCTCCCAGATCAGGGCCCAGCCCCCGAGGGAGCAGGCGGCCCCAAAGTGGGCAGGGGAGGGACTTCCTGCCAGGAGACAGGACCCTACAGGGGGCCTCGGACCCTGGCCTGGGCAGGGCAGAGGCAGCTGGGGAACGGGCCTCCCCTCTTCCCCCCACCCCCCTCTGCTGAAGGGGCTCTCAATTCCCTGTCTGTCTGCTCCCCTCGGCTCTCCCACCCGTGGCGAGGACAGGGAGGGGACAGGAAGAAGAAGGCACGGACATCAGCCCCAGCTCCTCCCGGTCCCTGCCCATCACCAGCTCCTTCCCCAAGATGGTGAGCTCTGCCCCACCCCCGGGCCCCACTCCCCTGCAGGCTGCACCCCAAGCCCCGCTCCCCTGCAGGCTGCACCCCAAGCCCCGCTCCCCTGCAGGCTGCACCCCAAGCCCCGCTCCCCTGCAGGCTGCACCCCAAGCCCCGCTCCCCTGCAGGCTGCACCCAGGCTGTGATGTGCATGCAAAGATGTTTCTGGGCCTCATGGTGGTCCACCTTCTGGCCGCCTCCTCCCCCCCCCCCCGGGTTAACTCTGGAGGGAGGCGCCCATCACCTCTGGGGCTCTAGGAATCTCACAGGTTTGGGGTGGGGGGGACTGGACAGCAACCTCTCAGCCCTAAAACCCCGGCAGTTGAGGCAAGATGCTAGGGGCCCAGACACCCCCTCCCCAGCCCAGAGGCCCCACTTCTCGGCCCCAGCCCACCTGGGCAGGGCCCGCCTGGGTCTCAGCCGCTAGCCAGTGCCTCTCCCCACCTCCCCCACCCCGCCAGGCAGCAGGAGCTGGGGATTAGCGATTCTAAACCCAGGGGACACCCCGAGAAGCTTGTCAGCGCTGCTTCCAAATCCAGGCCCTGGGGAGAGGAGGGAAGGGCAGAGGAGGGAAGGGTGGGAGAGGAGACGCACTAACAGATGATTCCTGTCTGAGCTGCTCTCTGG
Source organism: Antrozous pallidus (assembly GCA_027563665.1). NCBI lineage: Eukaryota > Metazoa > Chordata > Mammalia > Chiroptera > Vespertilionidae > Antrozous > Antrozous pallidus. The sequence goes on along the minus strand of CM050516.1, from coordinate 1,223,460 downwards.
GGGTGGGGTTCTGCTCTTGCCGAAGGCAGCCCTTGCCAGGAGCCAGCAGGCCTGGTTTCGAAAGGTCACCCCACTGCCCCCCACACACCAGGCCCGTAGGCCTCCATCTGGCCCAGGGCATGTGCCACAACCTCGCAGCCAGGGGCCCGCGTTCAGCCTGTGTGGGTGCAAGGCCACTCCCCCCGCGTCCTCCCCCCTGCGACCTCCCCGCCCCCCATGTCCTCTCCGCCTGCACCCCCACACCCCTCCGGAGACAAGTGGGCGTGCTGGTTCTCACCCGAGGTCCCCTCTGAGGCCAGCTGGCCGGCCCCACACCCCCATCGGAGGCGGGGTCGGTCCCAGATAACGGGGTCCCTGTGTCTGTGATACCGGTGCCCGCGGGCACGGACGGGGTGGGGGGGTGCCGGCCCCGTAACCCCGCCCCCTGCGCGTCCGAAGCAGCCGCACCGGAGCCGGTCCAGCATCATGTCCATCACCGCCGAGCCCCCCGGGAACGACTCCATCGTCCGGCGCTGCAAGGAGGACGCGCCCCCCCGGAGGTGGGTGATGGCCACGCCCGCCGCGCCCACCGCGCTGCCCGCCCTCCCGTCCTCAGGCCGCCGGGCAGGGCTGCAGCGTGGGCCCGTTTTTCAGACGCAGAGGCCGAGGCTCAGAGAAGGGGCGCGGCTTTCCCAGGGCCGCCAGCCGCCCGCAAACAGCCAAACCTGTGCCACGCTGCCCCCCCGAACCGCAGCCGGGGTCCTCTGCCCCGCGGCTCCGGGGTCTGGTTCATGCCAAAGAGCCAGAGACCCGGGCACGGCCCCCCACGCCTCCTCTCCCCTTCCTCACCTCTCGGAAACCTCGGGTCCTGTGGGAACCCTTTCCCCGTCCCGCGTGATTCAGGGTCCCGGTTCAGGGTTCGGGTTTCTGGAGAAGGTCACGCACACACATGAATAAGGAGACTCAGAAAAACATTAATTTGGGAAATGGGGGCCAGGCGGGAGTCCAACTCTAGTGGAAGAACTACTCCCGCTCTGGCTTCACCATCCCTTTTATTTTACTTTATTTTTTTAAATATATTTTATTGACTTTTTTTACAGAGAGGAGGGAGAGAGATAGAAAGTCAGAAACATCGATGAGAGAGAAAGATCCATTAGCTATCTCCTGCACACCCCCTACTGGGGATGTGCCCGCAGCCAAGGTACATGCCCTTGACCGGAATCGAACCTGGGACCCTTCAGTCCGCAGGCCGACGCTCTATCCACTGAGCCACACCGGTTTTGGCTTCACCATCCCTTTTATTAAGATTAAGATCATCAGATACACCCGTCTCCCCCAGACCGGAAACACCAGTAAAAGCCAATCAGTGAATCTTCTTAGGACTAACAGGTGGGGCTGCTCCAACCACCAACATCCCAGTAACCAGCTCCGACCCCTCAGAGCAGTCAAGGTGGACCAGCCCCCGCAAACTCCCCGTCCACAGCTCTCCGTCGTTAAAACAACTAGAGGCCCCGAGCATGAAAATTCATGCACCGGACAGGGGGTCCCTCAGCCCGGCCTGCCCCCTCTCATAGTCTGAGAGCCCTCAGGGATGGGAGGTGGCCCAGTGATCACAGGAAGGTGACCCCCCCATCACACCTGTGCTGCTGCCGCTGCCAGCAGTGCAAGCCTTGGCTGGCCCTGGCTATCTGAGCCTGGGGCGGCCCTGGGCGGCTGAGTGGCTGAGGGGACTGGGGCACTCCAGAGGCAGGTGCCCCGGCAGGGCTGAGGGGACTAGGCGCTGCCATCTTGTGGATGTGGGCGCTTCCATCTTTGAGAATGTGGCAGTCAATTATCATATTCCCTCCTTACTGGCTGTGGGTGCCGCCATCTTTGAGAGCGTGGCGGTCAATTAGCATATTCCTTCCTTATTGGCTATAGGTGCCGCCATCTTTGAGGGCGTGGCAGTCAATTAGCATATTCCCTCCTTATTGGCTGTGGGTGCTTCCATCTTTGAAGGCATGGCAGTCAGCGTATTCCCTCCTTACTGTCTGTGGGTGCCGCCATCTTTGAGGGCGTGACAGTCAATTAGCATATTCCTTCCTTATTGGCTATAGGTGCCGCCATCTTTGAGGGCGTGGCAGTCAATTAGCATATTCCCTCCTTATTGGCTGTGGGTGCTTCCATCTTTGAAGGCATGGCAGTCAGCGTATTCCTTCCTTACTGGCTGTGGGTGCCGCCATCTTTGCAATGGATCGATGAGCATATTCCCTCTTTATTAGATAGGATGATTGGCTCCTGGCAACCAGGGTCCCAGAAAGGAAACTCCCTCAGAGACACGGCTGGGCGGCCGGTCCCAGCCGCCTGCGGGCTGGGGAGGCACGCTCCGGGCTGAGCTCGCCGGGCCTGGCGGGCCGGAGCACAGGGCGCTGCTGGGGCCGGACCCATGGCTCGGGGCGTGCCCCCCCCTGGCTTGGGCCTCGATACTCCCTGGCAAGAGGCGCATGTGAACTTGGCTCCTAAGAGAAGTCAGGAGCTGGCCCCTTGAGCCCTGCCCAGCAGAGCGCCCGCCTCACCCACCCCCCCAGCCCGCAGCCCTCCCTCCCGCTGACCCTCCTCTCCGTCCTCTCCCCGTCCGTCCTGCCGCTCAGAACAGGCTCTCAGCCAGCCAGGCCTCTGTGAGGCTCCCCGGCCCAAGCTCCCGCAGGCCCAGCGCGGTGTCCACACCCACGCCCACCTGCCACCCCCCCTTGTGTCTTGCAGCGCCGTGGACGAGGACAACGACAGCGGTGGCTTCGACGCCTTAGACCTTGATGGTGGGTTCCCGGCAGCTCTGAGCCTGGGCGGGTGCCGGGCCGCCCAACACTGAGCGGAAGCAGGGCCCACTGGGACGGAGCCCTGCACGTAGTGGGGCCTCAGGAGCGAGGGGCTGGGTCCTGCCGGGGGGGGGGGGGGGGGGGCTGGCGCTGCTGGGCTGGAGGCTCCAGAGGGCCTGTCCTTTGGGGTTTGGTTTTGGGGTGTTTTTTTTTCCTTTTAAGTATATGTTTACTAGAGACCCGTGAAGTAAGATTCCTGCAAGACTAAAACTTCCTGCAGCCTGAGCAAAGCTCCCTCCCTTCTCTGCCGCCTTGCTCCCTTCTCCACTACCTCACTCCCTCCCTTCTCCGCTGCCTCGCTTCCTTCTCTGCTGCCTCACTCCCTCCCTTCTCCCCGCCCCACTTGCTTATTTCTCCCCAGCTTTGCTCCCTTCTGCAGTGCTTGGCTTCCTTCTACGCCGTCTTCTGTGTGCAGATATGCAAATTAACTGCCATCTTGGTTGGGTTAATTTGCATGCTCACTCTGATTGGCTTGTGGGCGTGGGTTGTTGGTATAGTGAAGGTACGGTCAGTTTGCATATCACTCTTTTGTTAGATAGGATTGATGTCAGAGAGGGAGAGAAAGAGAGAAACGTCAATGATGAAAGGGAATCACTGCCTGGCTGCCTCCTGCACGCCCTCTACTGGGGACGGAGCCCGCAACCCAGGCGTGTGCCCTTGACCCCCTGGTCCATAGGTCAAAGCTCAACCACAGGCACCTGGCCGGGCCTGTCCTCTGTCCCGTGGGCAGTGGGGACAGGCGGTTGTGCATGGGCCGGAGCTCGGCTGGGGCTTGAAGGGGGAACAGCTCTTGGACTGCAGCCAGTGCCGGGGCCGCCAGCCTCGCATGCCCTGTCCCTCCCTTCTGAGGGGTGCCCAGCCGGGCAGAGCGCCTCTGTGCTCGGTTTGCAGAATCAGATGAGGGCGCGGGGGGGGTGGGCGGTGGCTTGGCGGCAGGGCGCAGCCTAAGAGGCCATTTATTAAGCTGTTAACCAGCCTGAGCCAGACAAGGAGGCGTGGGGAGGGGGCTGAGGTGGGCAGCCATTAAGAAGGCGGGGGCAGAGGGCGCGAGGCAGAGAACGTAGGGCAGAGGGCAAGGGGCAGAGAGCGAGGGCACGTGGCAGTCCTAGACGGGCACCCTGGCCAACTGTGCCGTGCGGGACCGTGCAGGGCCCGGGAAGGGGCTCCGTCTCTGGGGGGAGAGCGTGTGCAGCCCCAGCCCCCACCCCTGCCCTCCCTGACAGCTGGCAGCCTGCTTCCGCCCGCACCTGCTGATCCCTGTGCCTCGAGGGCCTGGCCCGTGTGCACGGGACTCACACGCGTGTCCCTGAGTCCCTGCCGAGGCAAAGGCTGTGGCCGGGAGCACCTGGCAGGCAGGCCGGAGCAGGCCGGGGGGTTCGGCCCCTGGAGACGGCTCTCTGGGCCGGCTCCTGCCCGCCCGCCGATAAAATGAAAGATGGGTGGCTCTGTCACTGGGAGCCATCAGGAGCCATCGAGTGTTGAGAGAGGTTTGCCCCTATCGGAGGCTGGGAGCCAGGAGAGTCGGAGGAGTTTGGAGGGGGCGCGGGAGAGTTCCGGGCAGCGGGCCAGCCATGCTGCAGCTTCGGGACAAATTCCCTTGCAGACCGGCCTGCGATCAGCCGAGCAGGGTCCAGGAGCCTCTGCCCTGCCCTGCAGGCGGCCTCCCCCCTGCCCCCTCCCCACCCCACCCTCGGCTCTGTCCTGCCCAGTGGGGAGGGAGAAGGGGACAACTTTGCAAGGTTCTAGGCGAGTGGTCAGCAAACTCATCAGTCCACAGAGCCAAATATCAACAGGACAACAATTGAAATTTCTTTGGAGAGCCGAATTTTTTAAACCTCATCTTCTTCTAACGCCACTTCTTCACAATACACTCGCCCCGGGCCGGGGTGTTTTGTGGAAGAGCCACCCTCCAGGGGCCAAAGAGCCGCCTGTGGCTCTCGAGCCTCGGTTTGCCGACCACGGGTCTAGGCTTCGCCCTCCTGCCCCGCCCTCCTAACCCCCCACCAGCCTCCTAGGCCCAGAGCTGGTCCAGGGTAGTGAGACCTCCGGTGGTCCCCAAAGGAGCCCAGTTCAGAACCAGAACCAGCAGCTGCGGACACAGCAACGGGTCCTTAGGGGCCAGCGGGCTGTGGGCTTCCTGCAGAGGGGCTCGGGGGGGGGGGGGGGGCGCCAGGCCGGCAGCTCCCTCACTGGGGCCGGGGGAGGGTCTCCCAGGAGCGGCCCGGGGCACCCCAGCAGGTCCGGCCACCCTCTCCGCCCGCCCCTGCTCCTGGGACCTGAGGGCCCCGTCCCTTTGCAGACGACAGCCACGAGCGGTGCTCCTTCGGACCCCCCTCCATCCACTCCTCCTCCTCCTCCCACCAGTCCGAGGGCGTGGACGCCTTCGACCTGGAGCAGGTCAACCTCATGTTCCGCAAGTTCTCGCTGGAGAGGTACTGTGGCCTGGGGGGAGTGTGGGGGGGACTGGGGCAGAGGCCGCGGCCAGCTGGGACCCCCACGAAGGGGACCTCCGTGTCCCACGATCAGAACCACTTCCCCTGACCCCATCAGGCCCAGGTGGGGTGCTTCCCAGCCAGCAGCTGGGGGCGCCAGGAAGCAGGCCCCCGTCTGCCCGCACAGGACGCGGGGTGGGGGGGAGCTGGGTCTCAGGGCAGAGCTGGACCTCAGGGCGGCAGTGTCCCCCACCGGTCACCGCCGTGGCCAGGAGCAGCTGGGCTTCCCTCGCAGGGGCTGCAGGGCAGTGCCCACCGTCCGCCCCCCCACCCCATGTTCCCCGGGGACGGGTGCCCAGCTCCGGCCCCACCCCCCGGCTCTGTTCCCTGGCAGACCCTTCCGGCCGTCGGTGACGTCGGCGGGGCAGGCGCGGGGCCCGGGGCCGGCGGTGCAGCACGCCACGCTGAGCGGCGACAGCCTCACCTCCCAGCTCACCCTGCTGGGCGGCAACGCGCGCGGCAGCTTCGTGCAAGCGGTCAGGCCCGGCTCGCAGGCCGAGAGGGCGGGGCTGCACGAGGGCCTGCAGCTGCTGCTGGTGAGGCTGGGCCCCGGGCGGGGTGGGGGGGGTCCTAGGAGGCTGTCCCCGGGTCCCCGTGCCCACACCCCCACGCCATGCGTGCAGCTCGGCCCCTAGGCCGGGAGGGGCAGGAAGGTGGCGGGATCCCCTCCTCTCCAGGGGCCCCTCCAGCCCCTCCCCCCCCAATCCTCACGCTGTGTCCGGAGCCCGTGCCCGTGTGGTGCCCACGGGCCAGCACGCGTGTGGGGGAGGCGGCCGACAGGAGGGAGCGAGGCGATGAGACGGGGCGCAGTGTAGGGGGGAATGCTCGCATGTCCGGGGAGCAGCCGGCCCCGGGCTCGGCCGGCGGCCCGGCAGGAACGGGGTCTGCTCCCCAGCTCGAAGGCTGCATCCGGGGTGAGCGGCAGAGCGTGCCCCTGGAGACCTGCACGAGGGAGGAGGCGCACTGGACCCTGCAGCGCTGCAGCGGGCCCGTCACCCTGCACTACAGGGCCAACCAGGAGGGTGAGCCGGGTCTGGGGGCGGGGGAGGCGGGAGGGGGGTCCCGGGTCAGGGGGCGGGGCGAGGGGGGGCGCTGGGTCAGTGAGAGGGGGTGAGGGGGGCGCCGGGGCAGGGGGAGGAGGAGAGGGGGGCGCCGGATCAGGGGAAGGGGCCGAGGGGGGCACCGGGGCAGGGGGAGGAGGAGAGGGGGGCTCGGGGCAGGGGCAGGGGCTGCAGTGGGGGCGCCGTCCCCGTGCTCACCGCTCACCGTGTGGGGAGGAGGATCTGCCGGGCGGGCGGGTTGGGTGGCAGCAGGAGGGCGATGAAGGTGAGCACCGCACACCTGCCTGGCCCACCTTGCAGACCAGCCCGTGGTCAGCTGAGCGGGGCACCTGGGGCGCCCCCCAGCTCCGGGTGCTGCAGGTCCAGCCACGGCCGAGCAGGGCCGGAGACCACCGGGGCTCCCGGCGACGGCGCTGGCCCTGCCCGGCCCTGTCACCCTCCGGCCGGGCGAGGCTGCCCCCTCTGCCGGGTCCCCGCCCCCTCCCCCGTCATCAGGTGTTTTCTAAATATCCGTTGTGGGTGGGGCACTACGCTGGGTTGTCCGGGGTTACCAAGAAGTTGGAGGTGCACCTCCAGCCAGTTGATGAACTGCAGAGGGAAGGTGGGATTAGGGGTGTCACGTTGGTGAGGAGGTTTTGTCGGGTGGACGGCCTGGGCGGTTACACACCTTCCTGGCCCCTGCGGTGCAGCCAGGCGGAGGGCCAGCCTCTGCACTGTGGCCGGGTCCGGACAGCCAGGCCTCTCCCTCCTGGCCCGGCCCCTCCCTCCTGGCCCGGCCTCTCCCTCCTGGGCCCGGCCTCTCCCTCCTGGCCCGGCCTCTCCCTCCTGGGCCCGGCCTCTCCCTCCTGGGCCCGGCCTCTCCCTCCCGGTCCGGCCTCTCCCTCCCGGCCCGGCCTCTCCCTCCTGGGCCCGGCCTCTCCCTCCTGGCCCGGCCTCTCCCTCCCGGCCCGGCCTCTCCCTCCCGGTCCGGCCCCTCCCTCCTGGGCCCGGCCCCTCCCTCCTGGCCCGGCCCCTCCCTCCTGGGCCCGGCCTCTCCCTCCCGGTCCGGCCCCTCCCTCCCGGTCCGGCCCCTCCCTCCTGGCCCGGCCTCTCCCTCCCGGCCCGGCCCCTCCCTCCTGGTCCGGCCCCTCCCTCCTGGCCCGGCCTCTCCCTCCCGGCCCGGCCCCTCCCTCCCGGTCCGGCCCCTCCCTCCTGGCCCGGCCTCTCCCTCCCGGCCCGGCCCCTCCCTCCTGGTCCGGCCCCTCCCTCCTGGCCCGGCCTCTCCCTCCCGGCCCGGCCCCTCCCTCCCGGTCCGGCCCCTCCCTCCCGGTCCGGCCTCTCCCTCCCGGCCCGGCCCCTCCCTCCCGGTCCAGCCTCTCCCTCCTGGGCCCGGCCTCTCCCTCCTGGTCCGGCCTCTCCCTCCTGGGCCCGGCCCCTCCCTCCTGGGCCCGGCCTCTCCCTCCCGGCCCGGCCCCTCCCTCCTGGGCCCGGCCTCTCCCTCCCGGCCCGGCCCCTCCCTCCCGGTCCAGCCTCTCCCTCCTGGGCCCGGCCTCTCCCTCCCGGTCCAGCCTCTCCCTCCTGGGCCCGGCCTCTCCCTCCCGGCCCGGCCCCTCCCTCCTGGGCCCGGCCTCTCCCTCCTGGTCCGGCCTCTCCCTCCTGGGCCCGGCCTCTCCCTCCTGGGCCCGGCCCCTCCCTCCTGGGCCCGGCCCCTCCCTCCTGGGCCCGGCCTCTCCCTCCTGGGCCCGGCCTCTCCCTCCTGGGCCCGGCCCGGTGGGAGCGCCGGGCTCTGCCTCCCGCGTGTGGCCGCGTGCCGCCCTCACCTCCGCGTTTCCCGTGGTTACGGCTGCAGCTGGAGCTTATTTTTAACCACCGGCTCCCGAAAGTTTCAACAGCGCGGAAACAGCCGCCCTCCTGCCAACCTGCCGCCTCCCGCGGGCGGGCGGGCCCCGGAGGGGGGGGCGGGCCCCGGGGGGGGGGTCGGGCCCCGGGGGCAGGCGGGCCCCGGGGGCGGGCGGGCCCCGGGGGGGGCGGGCCCCGGGGTGGGCGGGCCCCGGGGGTGGGCGGGCCCCGGGGGTGGGCGGGCCCCGGGGGGGTCGGGCCCCGGGGGCGGGCGGGCCCCGGGGGCGGGCGGGCCCCGGGGGTGGGCGACGGCATGGGCGGGTCTGGGGCTCCGCGGGGGAAACCTGGGGGGGGGGGGCCTGCTTATAGGGTCTCCTCCGGCGATTGGCATGGACACGACCCGGCGCCGGGGGAGCCTGCCGGGCGGCCCCCCACTCCCCGGTGAACACGCGCGCACGCCTGCCGGCCCCGGCGTGCCGTGGCCGTCTGAGGAGCGGTCCCGGCCCGGCTGGAAGGGCTGTGTGTGCGGGTCCACGTTCCCGCCCACGGCTCACCGGGTGGGGCTGATTTGGGGCTGAAATTCGGGCTTAAGTCACAGGCACCCCTCTGCAGCATTGGCTGCATTCGCGCCGCCCGCCCTGCTCCCCCCAAAGGGGTGGGAGGATTCACCCCGGCGAGCAGTGGTGTCGGTGGGGGTCCCCAGCAGGCGCGTGGTCCCCTCCGGACACCGCGCCCCCCCCCCCCCCCGGCGGCCTGTGCTCAACAGACGCATCGCGGGGGCCCGGGACCCCGCCTCTGTGACCGTGTCCGAGAGACACGGGCCACCAAGGAGACACAGGCGGGCGCCACGGGACCACGGCCGTGTGCACGCGGAGAACGCCACCACGGCGCGGCCCACGGCGTCCACGGCGCCCGCGGGCTCGAACCGGGCGATCGAAGCAGACGGACCGGGCCTGCTGTTGGCTGCGCGTCTGTGTGGCGGGCACCACGCCGGCCTGTGGAGGCGCAGTGGGGGGGTGGGGGGGCTGGTCCCAGGAGGGGCATGGGGGGCGGGGCCCGCGCTCTGAGTGGCGCTTGCCCGGGTGTCCATCTGGGGAACCCGGCAAGCGATGACGCTGCCCCTCGCTGTGTGCCGGCTGTGTGCCGGCGAGAGGACGGGGTGGCGGTGAGGAGACAGGAGCGGGGAAGAGTGGGGAGGCGGGCAGGCAGAGGTCCCAGGTGTGTTGCAGCTCGGCCGTAGCTCTGAGCTTCCGGAAGCCACGACGGGGAGGGTGCCCGTAAATGACCCCCGCCGTGCATGCCGTGGTGGGGGGGGACCGGGGGGCGGGGAGGGGGAAGGAGGGAGAGGCCATTCCGGGGCCACAGCCGAGGGTGGATGTGCCGGGATAGAGGTGAGGGACGGCGTTTGGGGCCGCAGCTCGGGAGAGGAGGCGGGAGGTGGATGGGGATGGGGATGGGGGGACAGTGTACCGGGGTCACAGCTTGGGTGGGGAGGGGGGGACATGCCCAGGGGGATGGTGTTCAGGGCCACAGCTGGGGGGGGGGATGGATGTGCCTGGGGGGACGGCATCCAGGGCTCGGAGAGGAGGCTGGGGGTGGTGGATGTGCCGGGATGTGGGGGGGACAGTGTTTCCACGGCCACAGCTCGGAGAGGAGGCGGGGGGGTGGATGTGCCGGGATAGAGGTGGGGGACGGCGTTTGGGGCCACAGCTGGGAGAGGAGGCCGGGAGCGGATGTGCCCGGGGGGACGAGGCGCCAGGAGGTCCGGCGCCCCCTCAGTCGCCCGTGTCCCCGGCCCCCCGCCCAGGCTACCGGAAGCTGCTGAAGGACATGGAGGACGGCCTGGTCACCTCGGGGGACTCCTTCTACATCCGGCTGAACCTCAACATCTCCAGCCAGCTGGACGCCTGCTCGCTGTCCCTCAAGTGCGACGACGTGGTGCACGTGCGGGACACCATGTACCAGGACCGGCACGAGTGGCTGTGCGCCCGCGTCGACCCCTTCACCGACCACGACCTGGACCTGGGCACCATCCCCAGCTACAGCCGGTGAGCGGCCGGCGGGCGGGCGGGCGGGCCGCCGAGGGGACCGGGCGCCGCCGGCCCGGAGCCCCCGCAGGGGCGGTGCTGCTCTCTCCCTCCTCCCCGGGCTCCGCTCCCTCCTCCCCCAGCTTCCCCTCAGTCCGCTAGTCCTCGCCGTGGTGACGTGGCCGCAGCCAGTGGCCACCAGGGCCGCCCCCCGCCCCCCGGCTGGGCCCACAGGCGTCCCTGAGCCGGACGACTGCAAACGCCGGCACCGTGGCCCCCGCAGTCCAGGGCGGCTCTGCAGACCCGTTCACCGGTGGGGACCGGGGCTCACAGCGGTGAAGTGCTCAGCCTCTGGGATGGTGTGGAGGCCGGGTTCAGGCCCGAGGCCAGGCTCCTGTGCTCCCCCGAGGCCCCGGCCTCGGAGCTCACAGCACACGGCCCCTGCCCAGGGCTGGCCCTGCCCTGGCTCCAGCCCTGAGGCCCCCCTTCCCCCTTTGCCCCCCCAGAGCCCAGCAGCTGCTCCTGGTCAAGCTGCAGCGGCTGATGCACCGGGGCAGCCGGGAGGAGGCCGACAGCGCCCACCACACCCTCAGGGCCTTCCGGGTAGGTCCCCCTCCGGCGGGTCCCCATTTGGGGGGGCCCCCATTCGGGCGGGTCCCCAGCTCCCGTGCTCCGGGCTCCTCCCATCTTTGGAGGGGTCGCAGCCGGGAGCGGGGAGGTCCACGGGGCGAAGGGTCCCGGGGGCACTTGGTTCTCAGGACCTCCCCCCCCCCCTGTGACGGAAGGTCCCAGAGACGCTGAGCCAGGGCCCTCGTCGCCATGGGAACGGGTCTGGGCGCCTCGTGCCGCCGGAGCTGCCCCTGCGGGGCGCGGCCCCGTCCGTCCCGCACTCCGTCCGCTCGGAGGGCCGGCACGCCCGTGTGGGTGGCGGGGGCGCTCGCGTGTCCTGCCGGGCGCCCGGGGCTGACGGGCGGTGCCTGGTTTCAGAACACCCTGCAGCCCGAAGAGCCGCCCCCCGCCGGCGACCCCCGCGTCAGCCCCCGCCTCTCCAGAGCCAGCTTCCTGTTCGGCCAGCTCCTCCAGGTGAGGCCCCCGGGCGCCCGCTGCTCTCCCACCCCCCCCACCCCTCCACCCCCCTCTCCCGTCCCCCCACTCCCCCCCTCTGCTGCTCTCTCCCCCACCCCTCCACCCCCCTCTCCGGTCCCCCCCTCTGCTGTCCCCCCACTCCCCTCCCCCCCACCCCTCCACCCCCTCACTCCCCTCCACCCCCCACCTCTCCACCCCCTCACTCCCCTCCACCCCCCCACTCCCCTCCACCCCCCACCTCTCCACCCCCTCACTCCCCTCTACCCCCTCACTCCCCTCCACCCCCCCACTCCCATCCCCCCACTCCCCTCTACCCCCCCACTCCCATCCCCCCACTCCCCCACTCTGCTGCTCTCCCCCACTCTGCTGCTCTCCCCCCTACCCCTCCACCCCCCTCTCCCCTCCACCCCACTCCCCTCCACCCCCCACTCCCATCCCCCCACTCCCCTCCACCCCCACTCCCCTCCACCCCCCTCTCACAACCCTCCCACTCCCCTCCACCCCCCCACTCCCCTCCACCCCCACTCCCCCACTCTGCTGTTCTCCCCCCACTCCCCCACTCTGCTGCTCTCCCCCCACCCCTCCACCCCCCCACTCTGCTGCTCTCTCCCCCACCCCTCCACCCCCACTCCCCTCCACCCCCCTCTCACAACCCTCCCACTCCCCTCCACCCCCCACTCCCCTCCACCCCCCACTCCCCCACTCTGCTGTTCTCCCCCCACTCCCCCACTCTGCTGCTCTCTCCCCCACTCCCCTCCACCCCCCACCCCTCCACCCCCCCACTCCCCCACTCTGCTGTTCTCCCCCCACTCCCCCACTCTGCTGCTCTCTCCCCCACTCCCCTCCACCCCCCACCCCTCCACCCCCCCACTCCCCCACTCTGCTGTTCTCCCCCCACTCCCCCACTCTGCTGCTCTCTCCCCCACTCCCCTCCACCCCCCACCCCTCCACCCCCCCACTCCCCTCCACCCCCCACTCCCCCACTCTGCTGTTCTCCCCCCACTCCCCTCCACCCCCCCACTCCCCTCCACCCCCCACCCCTCCACCCCCCCACTCCCCTCCACCCCCCACTCCCCCACTCTGCTGTTCTCCCCCCACTCCCCCACTCTGCTGCTCTCCCCCCACTCCCGCCCAGGGGCCTCGCAGGCGGGCTCTGCACCGCTGACACAAACCGCTTTCGTTAAGAGGTCTGGGGAAGCTCACGGCTAGAAGCTTACCTGCCGTTACAGTAACGGAGACCCCGAAGCCGCGCGTCAGGGAGGGGGCCCGGCATCTCTGACACCTGGCGCGGGCGGCCCTCCACTGAGGGTCTCTCCGCTGAGCGCCCCGCAGCCACGGGAGAGGGAAACCCAGCGGGCTCCTCGAGTCTCATCGCCCACCGAGACCTCTAGCTCTTTGGGACCAAAACAGCTTCCCTTTCGCTTGCTCCCGAAGGGCCCTCTTTTCCAGGGATCCTTAGCCAGGGAGCGGGGAGCAGGGAGCGGGGTGTCTCTCGAAGTCAGAAGGGGCTTCACACACAGACAGCCGCCCTGTGGCCCCTCTGCGGTCCCGGCTGGCAGAGCGGAGGGAGCAGCGGGCTGGCCGTGCGGGAGGCAGTGCAGGTGCCGCCCCTGTGCCCCGCCGCCGCTGTCCTGCTGTGGGGCGCGCCTCCGGGTCCCAGGAGATGAGGGGAGGCGCGGTGGGCCAAGGCAGGGGTGCAGGGAGCAGAGTCCCCAGAGGAGGGGCTGGGCCAAAGCAGGGGTGCAGGGAGCAGTGTCCTGGGAGGGAGGGGCCAAGGCGGGGGTGCAGGGAGTAGTGGGTGGGGGCGGCCTGGGCCATCTGCCGGCAGAGCTCCCAGCCAGGCCTTCAGCGGCGGCACCCCTAGCCCCACCGCCTGCAGAGGCCTCCCCCAGTCCCCCGGATACAGGAGGAGCCCCAGCCTCAGGCCTGGGCCGGGAGAGCGGGGGGCCTGTCCCCTTAGTTACCTGACGACACCCCGCACACGGGCCTGCGGGGACCCCTGAGCCCGCGGTGGGGCAGCTGGGACCTGGACGGAGGTCTGCTGTTGTCGGGCTGGGAGCCCTGGGGGGTTGGACACGAAAGCGGGTGGGACAGCCGTGCCCCCCCCTCCCCCCAGTTCGTCAGCCGGTCGGAGAACAAGTACAAGAGGATGAACAGCAACGAGCGCGTGCGCATCGTGCCCGGGAGCCCGCGCGGCGGTCTGGCCCGGTCCTCCGCAGACGCCTCCAAGCTCCTGGCCGACCGGCAGGAAGGTATGGCCCCTCGGCCGGCCCTCCCCCCGGCCCGGCGCTGGGACATCTCCCTGCCATCGGGGCCTCCCCGAGAGGATCTGCCCGGCCCCGGCTGTGGGGGGACACAGCCTGCAGGTGCATCTGCCAAGCGCATCCCGGCGAGCCCGCTCCGGGGGGGGGGGGTGGGGACTGGCGCCCAGCCCCGGGCTGAAGGGAGCTGTTTGCTGGGGCGGTCGCTTGCTAGCTCCTGCCCCCACTCCCACCCCCATGTATGCTCTTGGTGTGCATGAAGCCAGGGAAGGGCCAGGCACAGGCCCCTGTGCAGGGCCTGCTGGTGGCAGAGCCGCACAGAGCACAGGACCAGCCCCCGTTGACCAGCCCCTGGTTGACCAGCCCCGGTTGACCAGCCCCTGGTTTCCGGCGGCGGCTCCTCCATGCCCGCAGGGGGCGGGGGGAGGTGGGCGTGAGGCCCTGGCTCCTGCAGCTTCCAGAGCTCCTGGAGTACGCCCAGCTCCTTCTGGCGCTCGGTCAGCCCTGCCCCTCGCGGGCTCCCGCCGTCCCCTGGCTCCCTGGCGTCCACCCTCTCTGCCCACATGGGTCTGACTCCAGCCCCTCGCTGTCCAGCCCCTCGGACCCGCGTCCCTGCCCGTTCACGCGAGGCCCCTCCTCAGCGCCCGGTGCCCTCCGGGGGAACCGAGTTTGTGTTGGCTTCCCGTGCCTGTCTGCCTTCTGCCACCACAGCCCCCAGGCACGGAGCGCCGGAGGCAGGGCCGTGTGCCCGCTCTCTGTCCTGGCCCGGCCCCGGCACGGCGCCTGGCCCACGGGTCACTGCGTCCGCTTTCCTGGCGGCCGGGGCGGCCGGAGCCTGTGGTCCTGCCGTTTGCATTGTCTTCAGCCCCGGGCCCCGTGGCCCCTTCTCCCCCCCCCTCCAGAGGATCCCTGAGGCCAGAAGACACCCAGGGCCTCCGTGCCCCACCCGGCAGGGTGGGGGCAGGGTCCACAGCCAGCCCTCCTCTGTCCCCCCAGAGCTGGACCCCGAGAGCGAGCTCAGCAAGAGCTTCAGCCTGATCCCCTACAGCCTGGTGCGCGCCGTGCACTGCGAGCGCCGCCGGCCGGTGCTCTTCACGCCCACCATGCTGGCCAAGGCGCTGGTCCAGAAGCTGCTCAACTCGGGGGGCGCCATGGAGTTCACCATGTGCAAGCCAGGTGAGCCCCCCCGCCTCTGCCAGGTCACAACGCCGCGTGGCTGGAGAGGCAGGAGGAGCGACGGAGTGGCCTGGAGGTCTGTGTGCCTCGCCAAGGTCTCCCTTGGTGGCCCAGAGGCAGGGAGCAGGTCTTCCCACTGTACACTGAAGGTGGCAGGTGAATACAGGTTTCAGGGTCACCCAGGGGTCCCCACTGTGGGCCCTTATGTGGGAGATAGGCCAGCCCATCACTGGGGACTTCTGCATCTTCATGTGGCAGGGAGACAGTGATGGTGGGTGGGTAGATGGACAGATAGATGGATGGGTAGGTGGGTGGGTGGGTGGGTGGGTGGGTGGATGGTTGGATAGATAATGGGTAAGTGAATGGATTGGTGGGTGGATGGATGGGTGGCTGGGTAGATGGATGATGGATGGATGATGGGTAAGTGGATGGATTGGTGGGTGGATGGGTAGATGGATGGCCGGGTAGATGGATGATGGATGGGTGGATGGATGGATGAGTAGATGGATGGGTGAGCAGATGGATGAATGGATGGGTAGATGAATTGGTAGATGGATGGATGAGTGGGTTGGTAAGCGGATTGACAGGTGGATGGATAGATGGATGACGATGGGTGGGTGGGTGGATGGATGGATGGATGGGTGGGTGGGTGGGTGGGTGGGTGGATGGTTGGATGGATGGACGGGTGGATGGGTAGGTGGATGGGTGGGTGGATGGCTGGCTGGATGGATGGGTGGGTGGATGGATAGATAATGGGTAAGTGGATGGATTGGTGGGTGGATGGGTAGATGGATGGCTGGATGGCTGGGTAGATGGATGACTGGATGGGTGGGTGGTGGGTGGATTGATGGATGGATGGATGGATGGGTGGATGGATGGATGGGTAGGTGGCTGGGTGGCTGGGTGGCTGGATAGATGGATGATGGATGGGTGGATGAGTAGATGGATGGGTGAGCAGATGGATGAATGGATGGGTAGATGAATTGGTAGATGGAAGGATGGGTGGGTTGGTAAGCGGATTGACAGGTGGATGGATAGATGGATGACTGGATGGGTGGGTGGTGGGTGGATTGATGGATGGATGGGTGGATGGATGGATGGGTAGGTGGCTGGGTGGCTGGGTGGCTGGGTAGATGGATGAATGGATGGGTAGATGAATTGGTAGATGGAAGGATGGGTGGGTTTGGTAAGCGGATTGACAGGTGGATGGATAGATGGATGACTGGATGGGTGGGTGGTGGGTGGATTGATGGATGGATGGGTGGATGGATGGATGGGTAGGTGGCTGGGTGGCTGGGTGGCTGGGTAGATGGATGGATGGATGGGTGGATGGATGGATGGGTAGGTGGATGGGTGGCTGGATAGATGGATGATGGATGGGTGGGTGGATGAGTAGATGGATGGGTGAGCAGATGGATGAATGGATGGGTAGATGAATTGGTAGATGGATGGATGGGTGGGTTGGTAAGCAGATGGATAGATGGATGACTGGATGGGTGGGTGGTGGATGGATAGATGGATGACGATGGGTGGGTGGTGGGTGGATGGATGGATGGATGGATGGGTGGGTGGGTAGATGGATGGGTGAGCAGATGGATGAATGGATGGGTAGATGAATTGGTAGATGGAAGGATGGGTGGGTTGGTAAGCGGATTGACAGGTGGATGGATAGATGGATGACGATGGGTGGGTGGTGGGTGGATTGATGGGCAGATAGTTGAGTGGGCGGGTGAGCAGAGCAGGAAATCCTTCATGGTGATCATCACCACAGCACAGTGCCTGAGTCACATTGTCCAGGAAACTCAGCGCTGAGAAGCAGAGCGCGTGTTTGCTCACGGCCGTGTGCGTGCCGCGGGAGGAGCATCGCGCCCTCGGGAAGCCTCCGGCGGGGGCGGCGGGTCGTGTGCGCGGCCAGGAGGGGCCGGGACGTACAGCTCTGTCCAGCCCGACGTGAAGGCGGCGGCGCCGGGACACGGCCCATGCGGCCTCGCGCCCCCCTCAGGCCGGGCCTGTCCCCGCAGATGTCGTCACGAGAGACGAGTTCCTCAGAAAGCAGCGGTCGGAGACCATCATCTACTCGCGGGAGAAGAACCCCAACACCTTTGAGTGCATCGTCCCTGCCAACATCGAGGCTGTGGCAGCCAAGGTGAGGGGGCGCAGGGGGCGTGGCCCTGCTGGCTCTGATGTGACCTCATGTTTTGAAACCACCTTCTGTTTCTGCTGCTTCTTGGGGTTCCAGTTCACGCTGTTTTGGGGGGATGGGGAGGGGCGGGGGGAGGTTCTTGGCCGTGATAACAAGGGCCAGAGAGAGCGAGTCGGGGCCGGGCCCGGGGAAGGGCAGTCACAGGAACAGTGTCGGCGGGCCGGGCCGCATCCTCCGGAGCGGGCGCGTGACCCTCAGGGATGAGCTCTTCTCTCCGGGTCCAGGGCTTTGTGAAAGCGCAGCTCCCGACCTTGGGGTGACCTTGGGGATGGCCAGGAGCTCGGGTTTGCCATCCAGCTGACGGTCACGGCAGCACCCTCCCGGCCTTGGGCGCCGTGGCCGAGTCTGGGACGCGGCGGGTTCGGGGGTCCGCACGGGGGGCGATGGGGGCGGGGGGGTCTGCTGCAGGTTGGAGCGAGGTCGTGGGAGCCGAGGCAGCGAAGCTGTCAGATCTGTGAGACGCCGGCAGCAGCTGCGCGGGTGGGCGGGTGGGCGGGGAACAGGGAGGGAACCTGGGGACGCCGGGCGTCCTTTCTCCATCCCTCCTCCACGCTCCAGGGCGGTTCGGGGGTGCAATCCCCCATCGCCTGCCCGGAAGCGCGTGCGGTTTCCCTCATTTGCGTCTGCTTGGTGCAGAGGTGGTTTGTTCCGGAAGCCACACCGCAGCCACTAGGGATTGTCCTTCAGAACTGACCCGGCGGCGCTGGGAGCCTGGTGGACACCCCACACCCAGCTAGGCGCCCCCCTGCCCCCGCCTGCCTAGGACCAGGGACGCCTTTGCAGGGCGCCCGGCGCAGCTCCGTTCTCAGTGCCCCTCGGCCTTGGATTAAGACTCACTCGGGCCGCCAGGGTTGCCTGGGCCCCCGTGTCTTCTCCACGCATGGCCCAGAGGAGGTTGGGCTTCGCTGTTGATCTTTCCCCGGTTCTGCCTTGGTTCCTTCTTGGAGAGAGCAGGTTGCACTCTGGGCTCTCAGCTTGGTCTGCACCCCAGGCCCCGCCCCCTCATTTCAGGCCCCGCCCCCTGTGTCTCAGGCCATGCATCCCAGACCCCGCCCCCCTGCATTTCAGGCCCTGCCTCCTATGTCTCAGGCCCCGCCCTCTTTGTCAGGTCATGCATCCCAGGCCCCACCCTTTGTGTCTCAGGCCACACCTGCATCCTAGGCCCCGCCCCCTCTATCTCAGGCCACGCCCTCTGCTTCAGGCCATGCATCCCAGGCTCCACACCCTGTGGTCTCAGGCCAAGCATCCCAGGCCCCACTCCCCACATTAAGGTCCCGCCCCCTGTGTCTCAGGCCATGCCTGTATCCCAGGCCCCGCCCATGCATCCCAGGCCCCTCCCCCTGGGTCTTAGGCCCCGCCTGCATCCCAGGCCCCGCCCTCTGTGTATCAGGCCATCCCTGTATTTCAGGCCACACCTCCTCTGTCTCAGGCCACACCCCCTGTGTCTCAGGCCAAGCATCCCAGGCCCCGCTCCCCACATTAAGGTCCCGCCCCCTGTGTCTCAGGCCCCGCCTGCATCCCAGGCCCCGCCCTCTGTGTCAGGCACTGCACCCCAGGCCCCGCCCCCCACATTCCAGACCCCACCCCAGGCCCCTGACCGGCTGGGGAGGGGGGGCGGAGGGGGGCCGGGCGGGCTGACAGGGCTGTGCCTGCAGAACAAGCACTGCCTGCTGGAGGCCGGGATCAGCTGCACGCGAGACCTGATCAAGGCCAGGCTCTACCCCATCGTGCTCTTCATCCGCGTGTCGGAGAAGAACATCAAGAGGTTCAGGTAGGGCCCCGAGACCCCCCGGCGCCCCACCGCCAAGCCTCTGGGGCTCCCACCACGAGCAGCCGGGCGGATGGCGGGAGGCGAGGCCGTGTGGGTGCAGTTTGTGAAAGACGGGGTCTGAGGGGAGAGGAACCGGGATGACGCTGAGGTGTGGGGCCCCCACCTCTCCTCGCACACGACCAAGACCGGGGCGAAGGGCTGAGGCCACTGCGCTCTGTCACCGGATGTTTGCGGGGTGCCTGTTAGGTGCCAGGACCCCCCCCCCCCGCCCCCGAGAGAGCAGATGAGACCAGAGTCCCCGCCTGACCGCTTCACACACACCAGGTGGCCCTCGCTCGGCAGCAGTCCCCGCAGCTGCTGCGGGAAACAGGATGGAGGGCCTCAAACATTACCATCACCCCAGGGACCCTGTACCCCACCCCCCGGGCACAGTGGGCCGAACAGGTGCTCACCCGCCACGTGTTCACAGGTGGCCAGGAGCCAGCAAAGCGGGGCCACCATGCAGGGCGGGGCGGACAGTGGGTGGGGAGGGTTGGTCAGTGGGGTGGGAGGGATAGGGAGAGTGGACAGGGGTGGGGAAGGGAGTGGCGGTCAGTGGGATGAGGAGGGGCGGGGCAGCACAGGGCGGGGCGCACAGCGGGGTGGGGAGGGTCCGGGAGAGGCAGTCAGTGAGGTGGGGAGGGGTGGGGAGGGTCCGGGAGGGGCAGTCAGCGGGGTGGGGAGGGGTGGGGGGGTTCAGGAGGGGCAGTCAGCGGGGTGGGGAGGGGCGGGGCGGGGCGGGGCGGGGCGCACAGCGTGGCTGTCGCGCAGGAAGATGCTGCCGCGGCCGGACACGGAGGAGGAGTTCCTGCGGCTGTGCCGGCTGAAGGAGCGGGAGCTGGAGGCGCTGCCCTGCCTGTACGCCACGCTGGAGCCGGACGCGTGGGGCAGCGTGGAGGAGCTGCTGCGCGTGGCCAAGGACCGCATCGCCGAGGAGCAGCGCAAGACCGTGTGGCTGGACGAGGACCAGCTGTGAGCGCGAAGGCCTCGGGGTGGCAGACCGCTCGCGGGGCGCCGGCCAGGGCAGAGGGCAGAGGGCGGAGGGCGGAGGGCGCCCACAGAGCCCCCGGTCGGGGCTTCTCCCGCCGCCGGAGCCCGGGCACAGGGCCCCGGGGGAGCGGGCAGCTCGTCCCACAGGCTGTGGGGCCGAGGGGGCCGGCCGGCCACAGCGGGGAGGAGCCCGGCAGCAGGTGGCTGCGGGGAGCAGGTGACGCGGGGAGCAGGTGCAGCCGGGCGGCCCGGCACCGAGGGCCGGACACGGAGCGGTCCCCAGGCCCCGGCGGAGCTGTGCCTGCCGGTCGCTGTTTTTCTCGCATTAAAACGTCTCCACGTCCTCGGCCTCAGCCTCCTCTCCTCCCGGGTCCGCGGGGTCTCGGCTCCTGCCGCCCTCGACTGCAGCCTGGGTGCGTGTCGGGCTCACATGTGGCGGGGGACGGCGGTGAACGCCCCGGCCGTTTCCCCGGGAGGATGGCCTCGGGGGGGGGCAGTCCCCTCTCCTGGACCGCGGCCCCCGCTCACCCCCAGGCTCCGCCTCAACAGCCACAGTGGGGGTCACAGGCCCTCCGGACGGGCTGCCGGGGAGACCCTGGCCCAGAGGCTGCCGGGCAGAGGGCTTTGCCGGCACCGGGCGCTGCGGGAGGCGTCGGGGCAGCCGGCCGTCCAGAGGGCCGGCCCAGCGGCGGGAAGTGAGGCTCACGGGCAGTGAGGGGGGTGTCGGGGAGGGAGGAGACTTGGGGCTTCTGGTTCGTTTGGACGCTGAAGTCAGCGGGTTGTGGGCGAGGGGGCGGAGGCTGCTGACCCGCTCCCCAACCCCAAGCCCCCCAGCCCTCAACCTCGTGCTTGTCTGAAATGGCGCAGCTGCGGGGACCCACCCAGCACTGAGTGTCTTCCTCTCCCACCCCGTGTCACCTGGGCTCCCAGGCTTCCACAGCTGCGTGTCCCCGCGGACTGGACAGGAGGGTGTGTGTGTGTGTGTGTGTGTGAGTGTGTGTGTGTGTGTGAGTGTGTGTGTGTGTGAGTGTCTGTGTGTGAGTGTGTGTGTGTGAGTGTCTGTGTGTGTGTCTGTGTGTGTCAGTGTCTGTGTGAGTGTGTGTGGGGGGGGTGAGTGTGGGGGGGGGGAGTGTGAGTGTGTGTGTGTGAGTGTGTGTGTGTGTGTGTGTCAGTGTCTGTGTGTGTGTGGTATGTGCCACTTGTTTGGTTATGTCCATGTGCACGTGTGTGTGTGTTGATGGAGGGCACACGCATGTGTTTGGGTGTGTATGTGTATGTTTGCATTACACCCGTGTTCTTGGGTATACACTGTTTTTGTATGCTCGCGTGCACACGTATGTTTGGGTGGGTGTGCACGCATGGGTTTGGGTGTGTGCATGCACATTTCTGGTCACACTGGAGGGGGGGGGGTCAGGCCCAAGGTGGGGCACACGTGGGCACGGCTGCTGGGCTCTCAGCCACACGTCACACACATGTACACGGAGACCCCACTCCTGGCTTTTCTCCAGCATCACCCCTGGCCCAGCTGATGGCCTCGTCCCCTCCGGCTGTGACTGCCATCTGCCCCCAGTGCACCCCGCTCAGTTCAGATCCCCCCCAAACAGCTTGGTGAGCCCAGCCCCCCAGACCCTGTCCCTC
Source organism: Antrozous pallidus (assembly GCA_027563665.1). Classification (NCBI taxonomy): domain Eukaryota; kingdom Metazoa; phylum Chordata; class Mammalia; order Chiroptera; family Vespertilionidae; genus Antrozous; species Antrozous pallidus. The sequence goes on along the minus strand of CM050516.1, from coordinate 1,202,064 downwards.
AGGCCGGCCGACCTGGCTTTGGGCCCAGTCCAGGGGGTGACGGCCCGTCCCCCAGGTGGGGGCGACGTTCCCCAGCGACGTGAGTCTCCCCGGAAAAAGCCGCCCCGGGCTGTGGAGACGCACCTGGCCCGTCACCTCCAGGGCACGGGGTCCGCTCAGCCTGCCGGCCCGGGACCGTCGACTCCTTCTGCCAAATGCCACAGCCAACGGGCAGGCTCTTCCCGGCACCTTCCATCCCTCCAGGCCTGGCTCCCCCGGGAGGTGCCAGCCTTTCCACATCGGGCGGCTGAACCCTGCATCGCTCACGCGGGCCGGGCGGCCTGGGGGAGGAGGAACCCCGTGATCACCAGCCCCGCTCACAGGTGGGGCCCGGCTGCACTGCACCACCCAGCACGCCGTGAGCCCCAACAGGTGCCTCAGTGTTTCCGCCTGGGAAATGGGCGTGCACCTGAGACGGGCCGGTGAGGCCTGAGCACTGGGGGAAGCTCCGCTGTGGACCTCGCCTCCGTGGGGGGCCGGACACTCAGAACCCGACTGGAGCCACCGCCCGCAGGAAGAGGAAGCCGAGGCGGGCGAGGCAGGGCCTGTCCCAGGGCCCAGGGTGTGCAGCTGGGAGTGTGGGCTCGCCCGGACGTGCGGGCTCTGGCGCCCCCAGAGCATGTGGGTGACCCTGCACCCCGCGGGGAGGGGACGCTGCAGCTGCCAAGCGTCTGTCCTGTGGCCACCTGGGAGGGGGCTGGGGGCTCCCTCAGAGCCCAGGTTTGTTACCCCCCCCCCCCGTTCCCACGCCTGGTCCAGCGCCAGGGGACCCTCTGCTCCCCGAGCGGCTGTGGGTGACCTGGGCCCGCAGGGGGGCCAGTGAGCGGGCAGGCAGAGGGGTGACCTGTCTTCCCGAGACGCTCAGGCTGGCAGCACCGGGACAGCTCGGGACGCACAGGCCACCCGGGGGTGCCCGACCTCCTGTCCTGCGAGATGTGGCTGTGACCCCCACCCGCCTGGGGACCCCGTCTTGGGGCTCAGCCCTCCTCTGCCCGGCACCCCCACCCGCCTGGGGACCCCGTCTTGGGGCTCAGCCCTCCTCTGCCCGGCACCCCCACCCGCCTGGGGACCCCGTCTTAGAGCTCAGCCCTCCTCTGCCCGGCACCCCCGCCCGCCTGGGGACCCCGTCTTGGGGCTCAGCCCTCCTCTGCCCGGCACCCCAGCCCGCCTGGGGACCCCGTCTTGGGGCTCAGCCCTCCTCTGCCCGGCACCCCCCGCCCGCCTGGGGACCCCGTCTTGGGGCTCAGCCCTCCTCTGCCCGGCACCCCCACCCGCCGCGGCTCGGACATAAATTAAAATTCCATTTCATTAAGGCGGCGGCCATCCATCCCGCCGGCCAACAATGCGGGGCGGCTCCGGGCGGTAACTCACGCCTCCCTCGCGCCTGCCGCAAACTGCTGGAGCTGCACTTTCCCCGATTTATGGGCTGGCGGCGGCCTGAGTTACAGCCACGGGGTGACGGCCGGCGTTCTATTCAGCCTCCCGCCCCAGCACCGGGGCCTGTTGTTCCAGGCACCGGCTTTGTTCTCTGCCACCAGGCTCCGGCCACCCACCCCCAGACACCCCACAATCCAGATCCCCAGCCCCCCGGTCCAGGCAGACACCCCACAATCCAGACCCTGGACCCCCAGGCAGACACCCCACAATCCAGACCCTGCCCCCCCAGGCAGACACTCCACAATCCAGACCCTGGTCCCCCATCCCAGGCTGACACCCCACAATCCAGACCCTGGTCCCCCATCCCAGGCAGACACCCCACAATCCAGACCCTGCCCCCCATCCCAGGCTGACACCCCACAATCCAGACCCTGTCCCCCATCCCAGGCTGACACCCCACAATCCAGACCCTGCCCCCCATCCCAGGCAGACACCCCACAATCCAGACCCTGGTCCCCCATCCCAGGCAGACACCCCACAATCCAGACCCTGCCCCCCATCCCAGGCTGACACCCCACAATCCAGACCCTGCCCCCCATCCCAGGCTGACACCCCACAATCCAGACCCTGCCCCCCATCCCAGGCTGACACCCCACAATCCAGACCCTGCCCCCTATCCCAGGCTGACACCCCACAATCCAGACCCTGCCCCCCCAGGCAGACACCCCACAATCCAGACCCTGGACCCCCAGGCTGACACCCCACAATCCAGCTCTGGCCCCCCACCCCAGGCAGACACTCCACAATCCAGACCCTGGTCCCCCAGGCTGACACCCCACAATCCAGCTCTGGCCCCCCACCCCAGGCAGACACTCCACAATCCAGACCCTGGTCCCCCAGGCTGACACCCCACAATCCAGCTCTGGCCCCCCACCCCAGGCTGACACCCCACAATCCAGCTCTGGCCCCCCATCCCAGGCTGACACCCCACAATCCAGACCCTGCCCCCCATCCCAGGCTGACACCCCACAATCCAGACCCTGCCCCCTAGGCAGACACCCCACAATCCAGACCCCCGGCCCCCATCCCAGGCTGACACCCCACAATCCAGACCCTGGTCCCCCACCCCAGGCAGACACCCCACAATCCAGACCCCCGGCCCCCATCCCAGGCAGACACCCCACAATCCAGACCCTGGTCCCCCATCCCAGGCTGACACCCCACAATCCAGACTCCCAGCCCCCATCCCAGGCTGACACCCCACAATCCAGACCCTGGTCCCCCATCCCAGGCAGACACCCCACAATCCAGACCCCCGGCCCCCATCCCAGGCTGACACCCCACAATCCAGACCCCCGGCCCCCATCCCAGGCTGACACTCCACAACCCAGACCCTGACCCCCCATCCCAGGCTGACACCCCATAATCCAGACCCCCGGCCCCCATCCCAGGCTGACACCCCACAATTCAGTTCCCCAGCCACCCACCCCAGGAAGACACCCCACAATCCAGGCCCCCCCAGCCCAGACAGACACCCCAAAATCCAGGCCCCAGCCCCCCCACCCCAGGCAGACACCCCACAATCCAGGCCCCAGCCCCCCCACCCCAGGCTGACACCCCACAATCCAGCTCTGGCCCCCCACCCCAGGCAGACACTCCACAATCCAGACCCTGGTCCCCCAGGCTGACACCCCACAATCCAGCTCTGGCCCCCCACCCCAGGCTGACACCCCACAATCCAGCTCTGGCCCCCCATCCCAGGCTGACACCCCACAATCCAGACCCTGCCCCCCATCCCAGGCTGACACCCCACAATCCAGACCCTGCCCCCAAGGCACACACCCCACAATCCAGACCCCCGGCCCCCATCCCAGGCAGACACCCCACAATCCAGACCCTGGTCCCCCACCCCAGGCAGACACCCCACAATCCAGACCCCCGGCCCCCATCCCAGGCAGACACCCCACAATCCAGATCCTGGTCCCCCATCCCAGGCTGACACCCCACAATCCAGACCCCCAGCCCCCCTCCCAGGCTGACACCCCACAATCCAGACCCCCGGCCCCCATCCCAGGCTGACACTCCACAATCCAGACCCTGACCCCCCATCCCAGGCTGACACCCCATAATCCAGACTCCCGGCCCCCATCCCAGGCTGACACCCCACAATCCAGACCCCCGGCCCCCATCCCAGGCTGACACCCCACAATTCAGTTCCCCAGCCACCCACCCCAGGAAGACACCCCACAATCCAGGCCCCCCCAGCCCAGACAGACACCCCAAAATCCAGGCCCCAGCCCCCCCACCCCAGGCAGACACCCCAAAATCCAGGCCCCAGCCCCTCCACCCCAGGCAGACACCCCACAATCCAGCTCTGGCCACCCAGCCCAGGCAGACACCCCACAATTCGGGCCCCAGCCCCCCCACCCCAGGCAGAGGCCCGAAGCGGAGCCAGCACCAGCTGGAAGCACTCCCGTGTAATCCCGTCAAGGAGGGAGCGCTGGGCCCATTCCACAGACGGGCTCACTGAGCCCAGGCCTGCGAACAGCGGAGCTCCGCTCAGCCTCTGCCGCCGCGACTCGCCCGCCCAGGCGCGGCCCACGGGGGCCCCGGCGCCCCAGCATTGCCTGCTCTGCCCAGATCCGAGCGAAAGAGCCAACGCAGCAGGCCCCAGGCAGAGCCGTGGGGGGGCTGGGCTCCGGGCTCCGGGCTCGTGAGGAAGAGCCAGGCCCGCCGGTCCCGCCTGCCACAGTGGCCAAGGTGTGCCGGGTGCAGCGGCCGCCGACGGAGCAGGTAGGCGCAGTGGGGGTGAAGCACGGACACACGGTGCAGCCCCCGCCACGCACAGAAGCTGGGGGAGGGGAGACGGAGGGGGCACAGGGCCCGGCAGGGACTGGGTCCCAGTGCAGGCGGGCAGCTGTCCCCACCTCTTTGCGAAAGGGCCGGCCTCCCCTGCCCACGGCCTCCAGGAAATGGGCTGGCGGCTCCTGGGGGGGGGGGGGGGGAGTTCCCAGAACCAGAGCAAAGAATGCGCCCTGGGGCGGTGGACACAGGTGATTCCCTCCCGACTCCCTCCGGCTCACACTCCTCCTCCCAGGCCGGTTTACCGGCAGTTTCCACCCTGAGGCTCGGGGTCCGACCGGGTCCTGCCCCCGGGGAACGGGATTTGGGGCAGCCCAGTGCTGGGGGTGCGGGGAGACAGGGACCGGGGCGACCGGCTAGCAGGAAGCCTGCGGAGTGGGCCTGGGGGAGCCTGGAGGCCGAGGGTGGGGGCTGGGAGGGGCGGCATGCTCAGGCCTCCCCCACCATCGCTGGTCAAGGCCGAGGTCCCTGAGGAGGTCCACTCCGCTCCCTCGCCCTCCTCTCCTCTCTGCAGCCCGGCGGAACCTTCTAGTGTGTGCCTATGTGGCCAGTCCCTGCCCAGCCAGGCACCTCCGGGCACCCTTGTCCTCCCTGTCCCTTCGCCCGTGGGCCCCGGCAGCCTCGAGTGGACTCTGCCCGGCTCCCCCCGGGGACAAACCCGGGCCGGGACGGCTGCAGGGGGCCAGCCAGGACAGGTCCCTTCGGGGGCGCCAGCTTCGGGCGGCCCGCATCCGGTGTCGCCCCGGGGCCGTGTCTGTCTGTCGTCCTCCAGGACGCAACGGCCACTCGGCCACGGGAGGGAAAGGGGCTCCATCGGGGGCCCAGCTCACCCGGGGTCGGCCTGATGGCCTCCTGGCTCCGGGCTGACTCACGGAAAACCCCTCCTTCCCACAATCCAGGCCCGGCCACCCCCCCATCCCCTCCAGGCAGACGCCCCACGATGCTTCCCACCGGAGCCAGCAGCTTCCAGACTCAAGGCTGAGAGCCTGGCCTGGGGAGGGCGGCTCCCTCGGCCTGCGGCTTCCCGGGGGGGGGGGGGGGGCGGCCTGGAGGCAAGGCCTTGCGGAGCCAGCTTTCCTGAGGACCGCAGCCATGGCCGGTGGGCAGGGACACTCAGTTTGGGGGGTTCCCTTCCCGGCCTGCCTGCCGCCCCCTTCCCATGCTGCCCCGGGGCCGGGGCCAGGAAGCCCGTGAGGTGGTTACCCCTGCGGGTGCCGGAGGAGAACAGATGGCAGCCTGGAGACTCGTCTGTGGCTCACGGATGAGATTTGCCAACGCTGCCCTCCTCGCCCCAAAGGGCCCTCGGTGCGTTCTCTTGTGCGTCGTGAGCGGCACCTGGTGGCCGCGGGTGGAATTTCAAGTCGTGTTCAGGATGTGGGGACACCCAGGCAGGACCCCGCCTTTCTCCGGGCCAAGGCGAGCCACCCCCTCCCCACCCCACCCCCGAGCTTAGCGGTGGCCCAGCAGGTGCGGGCACACGCGGGAGAGCGGCAGTGAGGGGCAGCTGGGGCCACACCTCCCAGCCAGGTGCCCATCGTCCATTCGTTCATTCCTGCCCCAGATGGGTATGTTTTTAATACAATTCACTGATTTTTTTTACAGAGAGGGATAGAGAGTTAGAAACATCAATGAGAGAGAAACATCCATCAGCCGCCGCCTGCACACCCCCCACTGGAGATGTGCCCGCAACCAAGATCCATGCTCCCGACCGAAATCGAACCCGGGACCCTTCAGTCTGCAGGCCGACGCTCTATCCGCTGAGCCAAACCAGTTATGGCCCCGCTGGCCCTTTCAGAACAAAATCAAGGGCCACCTCCTCCAGGAAGCCTTCCCTGATACTCCACAGGCAGGATCAAACCCCCACCCCCACCCCGTTGTCTGTGCCCCATGCATGAGCCCGGACAGAAGGCCAGAGAGTCCAGTGGCTGTAAACACTGGACGTGGGGCTGGGGGACCCAGACGCTGCTGCTTCCCACCTGTGTGACCTCGGGAAGGTGCTGAACCCCCACAGCCTTCCATTCCGCTGGTGCAAAACAGGGCGGGTACTAACCCGCTCGTCCTCGCCGCAGGACCTCCAAGCGTGGCGGCCAGGAAAGGGCTGGCACAGGGGGGTTGTGGGAAGGGAGCCTGCTGGCTGCTGCCGCACTGTGCCCAGAGGCCGCTGTGTGCCGTCCGGCCTCCCCACCAGACTCGGGGTCTCTTGCTAAGTCTTGCATGGAGCGGGCCTTTTTCTGGGGCCCCGAATTGTGGTCTGGATCCCCAGCTGGAGGCAGAGGGGATCGGGGTCCCGCTAGCAGCCAAAGGGGTGCCTTCTCAGTGCTAAAGAGAGGGCCAAAGGCCCCCTCACCCCCCCCTCCCGCCACCTCCCACCCCCAGCTGCGCAACAGGAGGCCACCGAGGAGGCAGAGGGGGCAGGGTGCGGGGTGGGGGTGGGCGGCGGGGGTTCCCTGCCCTGCCCCGCCCCCAGGCCCAGCAGGGAGGGAAGAAGGGAGGAAGAATTGGTCCCCTGGCCCTGCCTCCTACAAGCTCAGGGCCAAGCTGGCCGCTCCGCGGAGGGGCCGAGGCGAGCGTGAAATTGGATTTGAGAGGGAAGTTTCGATTTGACCAAACCAGGCTTTTATTGCCCCAAAGCGCCCAGGAAATGACAGAGTCGGCCTGCGGGGGGCGGGGACCGGAAGCGAGCCTGGAAGGAGCGAGGCCTTGGGCAGTGAACCCCCAGGGAAAACGGACCATTTCCTGTGCGTCCGGCGGGGCCAGGGGTTCACCAACAGCCGCTGCTCCCCGGGGCCTGAGCCTGGTCCCTCCCTCTGCCCCGCCTCCCAGCCTGGAGCTCCCGCCCCGACAGGCGGCCCCGAGGGTCCAGGACCCCAGCTTCCCCAGTGGACACACGGCCCTGAGGGTCTGGGCCCCTCCCTCCCCGCTGCCCCGGCGCCAGGCTCCCAGCAGACCCGGCAGACTCTCCGTGCACAGGAGCGCCTGGCCTGGCTGCAGGCTCTGAACTGCCATCGAATTCCCAACACCCCTCCAACAAGGGGAAACTTGGCACTGGGCCCCCCAAATTCTATAGCTGGCTCCTTCCCACGGGCACCATCTGGGGTCTCTGACGGGGGCCGGGGGGGCAGGCTCCCACTCTGGTCCTTCCCCAGAAACTCTGAGCCCCCCCCCCCCTGCCCCGGCAGAGGCCTGGTGCCCATGAGAGCCACAGGGTCAGGGGCCCAGAGAGCAGCACCCCCCCCAAACCGATCATTGTCCCACTAATTGAGAGGTGTGGACAGGGAATCCGGAAGGCTGGTCAACCTTAATGCTCTGCAAGGTCAGAGCTAACCACTCACTATTCAGTTGGGACATGGGTAAGTTGAAGCAGCCTCCCCACCTGTTGGTCTTCTGTAAATTCTTGCTGATGGGCTGTTATTGGAATTTCCTGTCTGAAGGATATGGATGTATCCCATAATCTTAATAAAAGGGATGGCAAAGCCGGAGCTGGGTGTAGTCCTTTCTTGGGCTCCCGCCTGGCCCCCAATATCCCCAAATTCATAAATGTCTAGTCTCTTTCATTTGTGTGCAGCCTTCTCCAGAACCCGAACCCTGAACCCGAACCCTGAACCACGCGGGACGTGAAAGGGGTTCCCACACCCGCCAGCGCAGGGCTGCACCCTTCAGGGGGCGGGGTGGAGGAGGGGGCTCTGGCTCTGGCACAGAAAGCAGAGGAGGGCAGGTAGGCAGGGCTTGTGGGGAGCTGCGCAAGGGGGGGTTGCGGGGGGGGGGGCAGGCACGGCGAGGCAGGGGCAGCGGACAGACCACAAAGTCAGCAAAGCACTGAGCACCTCCCGGTCCCAGACCTGTGCTAAGTTCCAGGCTGGGTGACTTCACCTGCATTTTACGGAACAGGAAACCGAGGCACAGAGTCCGCCCCTGGCCCGAGAGTCAGCCGGGAAACCGAGGCACAGAGGTTCACCCCGTGTCCGAGAATCAGCCAGCCGGGAGCGCAGAGCCCGCGCGGGGCCAGGCCCCACGTGGCAGTCTGGGTGTCTTCCCCACGTTGTCGCGAACCTGTGCAATGACTCCCCGGGGCTCGTTAACACTGACGGACGCCAGGGCGACGCCTCGGGGTGATGGCACCTCCGGCCCCTTTGTCAGAGGGGGCAACGCGGCCTGTCTCCGTGTGGGGCTCTCCAAAGCAGAAACAACAGAGGAGTATGGGTCTGCGATGTGATGTAACACGCTACAGCCCGGTGCACGAAATTGGTGCACAGGTACGGTCCCTAGGCCTGGCCTGCAATCAGGACGGTCTTCCCCTGCTGCTGGCAGCCAGCCCTGCACCCCCTGCCCCCCGACACCCACCCCAGTTCCCCATTCACCATCGGGTGATCGGTGCCTGAGGACTGGGAAAGGGACCAAGAGATCAGCTGTCCCCCCCGCCCCAGCCCCAACTCTCGATGGCCCCGCCCCCAAATCAGGCGGCCAGCAGGCGATCGGAGCCTGAGGCTGGGGAAAGGGACCGACAGGTGGCCAGTGTGCCTCATAGTGACACCCAGCGGTCCTTCAGCTGTTAGGGACCATTTGCATATCACCCTTTTATCAGATAGGACAGGGTACATACGCTATGGGATAGCAACGATATATATCCGCAAACTCATGACACGTTTCCAGATGTCAAGAGATTTATCCTAAGACATTGGCTCATGCGACTGTGGGGCTGGCCGGTCAGAAACCTGCGGCCTCCGGCAGCTGCAGACTTGGGCAGGACCTGCATTCTTTTTTTTTTTTTTATTGATTGTTTTATAGAAAGGGAAAGGGATAGAAAGTCAGAAACAATGATTGGAGAGAAGCATCGAACAGCTGCCTTCTACACACCCCCCACTGGGGATGTGCCTGCAACCAAGGCACATGCCCTTGACCGGAATCGAACCTGGGACCCTTCAGTCCGCAGGCCGACGCTCCATCCCCTGAGCCACACCGGTCTCAGCAGGACCTTCAGTCTTGAGGCGGAATGTTTTCTTCTTTGGGAAACTTCCGTTTTTTGCTCGTAAGGCCCTTCGACTGATTGGACGAGGCCCACCCACACCATCTATCCACTGAGGGTCCTGTCCTTAAAGTCAGCTGATCGCACGCGTGAACCGCATCCACGGAACGCCCGGCGCCACAGCGACGCTGATTGATGTTTGATCAAGTCGCTGGGGACCTGAGCCAGCCAACACCATGCGCCACTGACCGACCCAGGGCGTGACCCCAGCACTGGGGTCACCAGTGCCAGCCCTCCAGCCTCCTTCCCCTCCCTCCGCTCAGTGGCCGCCATGTTCGAGGTAGAGGCTGCAGGGACGGGGAGGCCTGGGGCCTGGAGTGAGGTCACGTGGAGGCACCCGCCAAACAGCCGTGACGGACTTGGGCACCAGAAGGATCCATTTAGGATCCAGAAGCTTTTTGCGAAGCGACAGTGACAGCGAAAGAAACGGGGTCCCTCTGCCCACGTGCATCTGCGTGCCCCGGACGGACTGGCCGCTGCCGCCTGAGCATCCCCAAGGCAGCGACCCTCCCCTCGCCGGAGCCCTGGGACCAGGCAGGAAAGTTCCGGGCGTGGCTGCCAAGGATAGAGCGGACACACCCGCTGCGACGTCTGAGCCCCGATGGGAGCCTGAGCTCAAGGCCAGCAGCTGCCGGCCTGCGACGGGCTTCTCAGAACTGCTGACTGCCCGTCCCCGTGCACGTTCTCCTCAGGGCTGGGGGGACCGAGAAGTAGAACCCAGGTCCAACTAGGGAAGTGCCTCAGCCCGTGGTCCTGGTCCCATGACCACACTTCCTTACAAACGTGCTGACTTCGAATGAGCGGTTAGCCAGCCATCCCTGGCAGCACCCTGGAGAGTCCCCTTGTCCACCCTCAAGAGAAGTGACAAGGCTCACGCTAAAGAGAGGGCCCTCTGCACTGTTCCCAAGATCCCTGGGCACTGTGCCTGCCACCCACCCACTCATCCATCGACTCATATTTCTAATCACCCATCCATCCACCCATCCATCCACCCATTCATCCACCCACCCATCCACCCATCCATCCACCCATTCATTCACCCATTCATCCACCCATACATCCACCCATACATCCACCCATACATCCACCCACCCACCCATTCATCCATGGACTCATTTTTCTAATCACCCCCCCATCCACCCATCCATCCACTCATCCACCCACCCACCCATCCACCCATCCACCCATCTATCCACCCACTCACCCATCCATCCACCCATCCATCTACCCATTGACCCATCCACCCATCCAGCCACCCGCCCATCCATCCATCCATCCATCCATCCACTCATCACCTTTCCATCTACCCATCCACCCATCCACCCATTCATCCACCCATCCATCCATCCATCTATCCACCCACCCACCCATCCATCCATGGACTCATTTTTCTAATCACCCACCCATCCACGCATCCACCCATCCACCCACCCATCCATCCATCCACCCATCCATCTACCCATTGACCCATCCACCCATCCAGCCACCCGCCCATCCATCTACCCATCCACACATCCACCCATTCATCCACCTATCCATCCATCCATCTATCCACCCACCCACCCATCCATCCATGGACTCATTTTTCTAATCACCCACCCATCCACGCATCCACCCATCCACCCACCCATCCATCCATCCACCCATCCATCTACCCATTGACCCATCCACCCATCCAGCCACCCGCCCATCCATCTACCCATCCACCCATCCACCCATTCATCCACCCATCCATCCATCCATCTATCCACCCACCCACCCATCCATCCATGGACTCATTTTTCTAATCACCCACCCATCCACGCATCCACCCATCCACCCACCCATCCATCCACTCATCCACCCACCCGCCCATCCATCCATCCATCCATCCACCCATCCATCCACCCATCTATCCACCCATCCATCCACTCATCCACCCACCCACCCATCCATCCATTTATCCACCCACCCATCCATCCACCCATCCATCTACCCATCGACCCATCCACCCATCCACCCAATCATCCACCCACCCGCCCATCCATCCATCCATGCATCCATCCATCCATGCATCCATCCATCCATCCACTTAATCACCTATCTATCCACCCATCCATTCATCCACCCACTCATCCATCCACCCATTCATCCACCTATCCACCCACTCATCTACCCATTTATCTATCCACTCATCCACCTACTCATCCATCCACTCATCCACCTATCCATCCATCCACTCATCCACCTATCCATCCATCCACTTATCACCTATCTATTCACCCATCCACTCATCCACCCACTCATCCATCCACCCATCCACCTACTCATCTACCCATTTATCCATCCGCTCATCCACCCACTCATTCATCCACTCATCACCCATCCATCCACCCATCCACCCATCCACCCACTCATCCATCCACCTATCCGTTCATCCATCCATCCATCCATCCATCCCATCCACTCATCACCTTTCCATCTACCAATCCACTCATCCACCCATTTATCCACCAACCCATCCATTCACCCATCCACTCATCCATCCATCCATCCACTTATCACCTATCCACCCATCCATTCACCCACTCATCTACCCATTTATCCATCCACCTATCCATCCATTCATCCACCCATCCACTCATCCACCCACTCATCCATCCACCTATCCATCCACTCAGCACCCATCCATCTACTCATCCACCCACCCACTTATCCATCCACCCATTCATCCATCAACCTATCCACTCATCCACCCACTCATCCACCCATCAACTTATCACCTATCCATCCACCCATCCTTTCATCCATCCACCCATCCACCCATCCACTCATCCACCCACTCATCCATCCACCCATCCATTCATCCATCCACCCAGCCATCACCCTTCCAGTCATTTACCCATCAACCCCTCCATCCATCATCCACCTATCCACCTATCTATCCACCCAACTATCCACCTATCCAACCACCCATCCATCCCCTCATCATCCATTCATCCATCATTCTTTCATCTTTCCTCACTCTCTTATTCCCTTCCTCCTCTCCCCCCATCTGCCCAGCAAACAATGATTGAGTTCCTACTGTGTAACGGGTACGGGGGCTCCAGCCGTACCTAAGGAGACCCACACCCTACCTTGTGGATTCGGCATATAATTACACAAATGATTGCAAACGTGGCCCAGGCTGGGGAAGGAAAGGATGGGCCCTGGGAGAGATCATGGGGACGGGTCTGCTTTGGTGGGGGAGGTTGGGAAGTTTGGGGGGAGCAAAGCCTTTCCTGAGGAAGCACCATGTGAGCTTAGCTCTAAGGTGAGAGCCTAGGAGAGAATTGAGGGTCGTTTCCGGAATTGGGGGCAGTTACCCGAATTGGGGCAGTTTCCTGGGCTGAGGGGACCCCTGGAGCCAGGCCCTCAGGCAATAGCGATCTCTCCCTGGAATGTGACGGAGTGGGTGTGCTTGTGGGTTGCAGGAAGGAAGGGATGGATAGTCACCACACGGGGGGCTGCATGGGGAGCAGGGTACCCAGTGAGGACCAAAGACCGGGACCCGGATTCTGGTGTTGCCGCTTCCTCAGCATGCTTTTGGGCAAAGACTCGACATTTCTGTTGGCTTGACTTCTGTAATAGGAAGATAATAAAAGTACTAATAATAGTAATAATCAGCCCTGACTGGTTTGGCTCAGCGGATAGAGTGTCAGCCTGCGGACTGAGAGGTCCCAGGTTCGATTCCGGTCAGGGGCATGTGCCTTGGTTGCGGGCATATCTCCAGTAGGGGGTGTGCGGGGGGGTAGCCGGATGATGTTTCTCTCTCATCCATGTTTCTAACCCTCTATCCCTCTCCTTTCCTTTCTGTGAAAAATCAATAAAAAATTTTTTTAAATAGTAATAATCAGTAGTTATTGACACGTTGCTGTGTGTCGTTCTTCTTAGCACTGTCCCTGCTACCTCGCTTTGATTTTGCGGATCTCAGCCTTGTACTATCGTAGTGCCACGGCGACCCCCACTTTACAGGTGAGGGAAAGTGAGGCACCGCGAGGGAAGCAGTTCGCTCGAGGTCATCCAACCAGCAGAGGACGGGCCTGGACTCCCAGCAGGCCGCTGGGCGCCGGAGCCCTCCCCGCGACAGTCCGACCGCCCGCGTTGCCAGATTGTGGGGCAGCACCAAACAGCACCAGAATCTTGTTACCTCGGGCAGGACCACGCCGTTCCCCAAGCTGGGCTGTTTACTCAGAAGGCATATCCTTCGGTTCTAGAACTGCGGGCTTTTGCAGAAGAAATATTTACGTTTATGATATCGAAGGTAATGGTAGCTCAGCCGGAGATGTGGGCGGCGTGCTGTCAGTCCTTTAAGGCAGGGACGCTTGCTCCGTGGCCCGCTCTGTGCTCATTGGCTGCTGCTGTTTGCTGTTCATCGTCCCCTGAGGTGGTTATTTTTTCCGTCGCTTTTCGGAGAGGGTGGAAAGGAGGGCGTGAGGAGCAGGGAGAGAGGAATAACAACGCCGATGGGAGAGAGACACATCCACCGGCGGCCTCCCACAGCCCGGGAGCGAACCGGAAACCTAGGCACGTGCCCTTGACCGGGAATCGAACCTGTGGCCCTTCGGTGCGCAGACGGGCGCTCTAACCATTGAGCGACACCAGCCGGGGTTTCTGTGGTCAATTTTTTTTAAAATATATTTTATTGATTTTTTTTTTTTTTTTTACAGAGCGGAAGGGAGAGGGATAGAAAGTCAGAAACATCGATGAGAGAGAGACATCCATCAGCTGCCTCTTGCACACCCCCCACTGGGGATGTGCCCGCAACTAAGGTTCATGCCCTTGACCGGAATCGAACCCGGGACCCTTCAGTCCGCAGGCCGACGCTCTATCCACTGAGCCACACCGGTCCTGCACATTCATCCCACAGGGCAGCCCCGAGGCTGAGGCGGCCTTGGTGAGAAAACCAGACTCTCGGCCTGCCAATGCCTCCAGCTTACAAGATCAAAGCTGGAAGGAGGGGTTTTGTGCGCCCTCGGACAGAAATCTTCGTGAGGACGAAGCTCGTGAGGCTTTTGATGACGTTGACTCACGAAACTGTGGCCATCGGGTTGGAGAACGGGACACAGGTGCGTGGCACGATCGCAGGGGTAGGCGTCGGCGTGAACACTCACCTTAAAGCTGCGATCAGGACTCCGGACAGCTGGAAACACCAAGTGTTCGCGGGAGTCACATTCGATATTTTCTTCTGCCAGACCGCTTACCTTCGGGTACACGGCCTGCGGGTGTGGAACCCACGGTGAAATCTAAGGAAAGAGAAGCTGTTGCAGGGAAGAGGCCGAGGCCGGGGCAGAGGAAGGGTGGGGGGAGGTCAAGATTACTGTTTCAAAGGGATCTGTGATTGGGGGTATTTTTTTGTACAGGTTTTGTTTGTTTATGTCAGTTTTTAATAAACGTAAGTGTAGGCCAGCTGTCAAAAAAAATGAATAACACAAAAGACAGCCGGTCATGAACAACCCACTAGTTTCCAAGCTATCGCCCGTCAAACAACCCCCTTTCTCTGCCCCGAGCTTCCCCTGTGAAGTCTTTCTCCTGCGCCCGTCCTGAGCCCCTGTTCAGTTTGGCACTGCCGGACGGCCACCGATTTGTGCTCAAACTCTTAACATTTTTTAAAAATATATTTTATTGATTTTTTACAGAGCAGAAGGGAGAGGGATAGAAAGTCAGAAACATCGATGAGAGAGAAACATCCATCAGCTGCCTCTTGCACGCCCCCTACTGGGGATGTGCCCACAGCCAAGGTACATGCCCTTGACCGGAATCGAACCCGGGGCCTTTCAGTCCTCAGTCCGATGCTCTATCCACTGAGCCAAACCTGTTTTGGCTCTTAACATTCTTACTACGCCGCCGTTCACCTTTTCACAGACCCAGGCTCCCAAATCTGGCCGGTCCCCTCCGGGGAAGGGACACTGGGTTTCTCAGCAGCCTGACTCACACTGAGACTCGGTCACATGATGAGCCAATGCTTAGCAGGAACCAACTCGGATCCGGCCACTGTGCTGCTGGTTGTACAAGTCCACATTCTCAGCTCATAGCTTCGCGCCATGTGAGGTCATTGCTATCATCCCCCGTGTAGCTCAATTGGCTCAGTGTTGAGCCGCGGACCAAGAGGAGGCATGGTTCAGTTCCCCGACAGGGCACCTGCGGGGCTCACAGGCCTGGTCCCAGGTAAGGGGGTGTGCAGGAGGCAGCCCATCAATGATATTTCTCAAATCACTGATGTTTCTCTCCTTTTCTCTCCCTTCCTCTCTCTCTCTCTCTCTCTCTCTCTAAAAAAAAAAAAAAAAAATCAATACAAACATTAACTTAGAGGTGTTTTTTTCTCTCTTTCCGATGTCCAGCGTGGAGAGAGACTGGGTTCCGTTTCTGAGTAGAGGAGCTAGGGATGAAGAAAAAAGAAATAAAGAAGCGAAGACGCAGAAAGTAAAAAAGCTGGGGCCGGTTGGGACGTCTGTTCTCTCTGAGGGAGAGTCAGCCGAGCCCAGGAAGCCTTGTTTATTTATATTCCACAATACAAAGGGGGCTTCTCCAACATTAGATCAAAGGAATTTCGGTGGGCCCAGGCCCCATTCATTCCCCCATTCCTGGGGCAAGACTGCATTTACATATCAAGGCCCTCTCCCTGACACCTGAGGCAAAGTTAAGATCAAGCCTCCTTGGTGAATATGTTTTTCCAAGATGCGGGTTTTGCCAGGCACCTTGGATTCAGCCTGACAAAGATTTAAAGAATGCTCAAGGTGTCTTGCCTGGGAAAAAGATGGAGGAGAAGGAGGGGCCACTTAAGAGGTTATTCGACTGGTCCACTAGCACGGGGTCCAGTGCAGTTTCCAGCTCTGACCCAGGAGCACCAGACCCGGCTCTCCAGCACTGCGCTGCCGAGGCTGGGAGCCCTGGTGGCTCTGATGGTCAGCCAGCCCCGAGGGGAGCCGCCAGGGCTCAAAGGGGGGAGGGGGGGCATTTGGCTGAAAACCGGTGTGGCTCAGTGGATAGAGCGTCAGCCTGCGGACTGAAGGGTCCTGGGTTCGATTCCGGTCAAGGGCATGTACCTTGGCTGCAGGAGGCAGCTGATCGATGTTTCTAACTCTCTCTCCCTTCCTCTCTGTGAAAAATAAATAAAATATTTAAAAAGGGGGGGGGGCATTTGTCTGAAATGTGTGGCCCATCCCTCTCCGCCGTCCCTGGAAGGAAGATGCTTTAGGAACAGCTGTCTCTCCAAACACAGGTGGAGCAGCAGGGGAACCGCTCATCGGCGTTCCCCACTCTCGGGCCACACGGAGCGCACACTTCACAGCTCCAGGTCTCACAGGTCGGTCCCATCGGGGCGTCCCGGGCGACTTTCTGTACACCTGGCACTTCTGGTCCCGCCCCATTTCGCAACACCCCCAATCCCAGACACTTCCGCCCCGATTGACGTGATCTCGGAGCAATTATAATTGGTCATGGCGGACGGCCACTCCGCCTCCCCGGTGACCCCGCCTCCCTTTCATTCTGAAAGAAAGAGCCTCAGCCCGAACGTCCAATGAGAAGCGCCTCCACCCCAAAGGTCCCGCCTCTTTCGGCTTCGACCACGCCCCCCAAAGCCGGAGAGATGCCCTTTCCACGGGCCAATCGGAGGGCGCGTTCGTCCGTAGGGGAGGCAGTCGGCCCAATCCCCGGGCCCCGAGCCGCGTCGCCCCGCCCCTCCCGCCGGGGCCAAGCGGCGGGCGAGAGCGGGCCTCCGGGCGGCGACGGCGACGGCGGCGGCGGCGGCGGACGCGGCCTGAGGGAGCGGCCGGCTGCCGCGCGGGGCTCGCCTCGCCCGCAGCGGGGTCCATGGCCTGAGCGGCCATGTCCGGCGTGGTGCGGACCCTCAGCCGCTGCCTGCTGCCGGCCGAGGCCGGCGGGGGCCGCGAGCGCAGGGCGGGCGGCGGCGGGGCCCGCGACGCGGAGCGCGAGGCGCGGCGGCGCAGCCGGGACATCGACGCGGGGCTGGCCCGCGAGCGGCGCGCCGTGCGGCGCCTCGTCAAGATCCTGCTGCTGGGCGCGGGCGAGAGCGGCAAGTCCACCTTCCTCAAGCAGATGCGCATCATCCACGGCCGCGAGTTCGACCAGAAGGCGCTGCTCGAGTTCCGCGACACCATCTTCGACAACATCCTCAAGGTGCGTGCGCCCCCGCGGCCGCCGGCACAGCTGGCCCAGGTGTGGTCAGGTGCTCCCAGGTGTGGCCAGATGTTCCCAGATGTGCCCAGGTGCGGCCCCGCGGACCGAGGCACCCGGCCGGCACCCCTGCCTGCCCCCCGGGCTGCCCCTGGCCTGGACACAGCCTCCTCCCTGCTCCCAGGTGCTCCCAGATGTGCCCAGGTGTGGCCAGGTGCGCCCAGGTGCGCACAGGTGCGGGCCCCGCAGACCAGACCCTGGCGGCACCCAGCCGGGACCCCCGCCTGCCTCAGCTTGCCCCCGGGCTGCCCCCTGGCGTGGGCACAGCCTCCTCCCTGCACCCAGATGTGCCCAGGTGCTCTCAGGCGCAGCCCCGCGGACTGAGGTGCCCAGCCGACACCCCCGCCCACCCCTGCCTGCCCCGGGGCTACCTGCCACCTGGCCTAGGCACAGCCCCCTCCCTGTGGCCACGTGCCCCGCATTGGGGAGCTGGCCAAGGATGCCCAGGGTCCCCCCGTCTGTCCGGCAGCCCAGTGGCAGTGGCCGCGGGAAAGCCGGCCCACTTTTGGTGCCTGGAGGGCGGGGTCTCGGTGGTGGGGAGGCCCCTGGACCCGGCCAGGCAGTGCCAGTCCAGCGGGGAGCCAGCCCCGCCCTGCCCGCCCCTCCTGGTGAACGAGCCTCGGATCTGAGCTGTTGGTCAGGAAAATGCCAACCAGGTCCCAAGCAGAGGACAGCAGGGCGCCTGGACACCCCCACTTCACCAGCCCCACCGCCCAGACGAGGTGTCACTGGGTCAGACAGGACCTGAGCGTGTGTCTCCCTGGAACAGCCGTCCAGCTGAGGTGCACCCCCCTCGCCTAGGCGGGCGCCCCGCCGTGTTCCCCTCCCTCTGCTGCCCCTAATTGCTTTGTTTGTGTGGGTTTGGGGTCGCGTTGTGCTGCCATTTCTAATGCACGTCTCAGGTGCCGTAGAACCTCCAGGTTCTTCCGTCTCTTGCCCCGTCGTATTCCTTACCATTTATTTTGGGGGGAAAGACACACACACACACAAACCTACAGAGTCTGGGTTCCGGTATCTCCCCAGCCTGTGTGCTCGAGGGCCCTGAGGCCCCGGACCTGGGGGAACCCGCTCAGGACCCCCCTTTTTTCAGTTTCTTATCAGCCCTGCCCGTCCCATCGCCACCCTTCCCAGGCCTGGTGTGTGGGAACCAAATGACAGGGTGAGAGGAAGGCCGTCTGGAAGGAGGAGAGGGCCACCTGGAGGCCGGGTTTGGGGGGGGGACACGAGAAAGTGAGCAAAGCGGGGAGCTCCCTCCCGGCACTTCTCCCTTCCTCACACTCAGGAAGCTTCTGGCCTTGGCTTCTGGCCTGGTGGCTCCTAGCCGGGGCCTGGGTGCTGGGACCCTGGGACCTTGGGCCGCACACGCCCAGGCCCGCATCCAGAATCGCGTACCCGCATCCCCACATCACGTGCCTGTTACTGAGCTGGTGGTTCACTGTCAGAAACAGCCCTCTTAGGATCGATGGGAAGACAGCGACCTGAACCTCCCCTTCCCTCTTCACCTCCTTCCGAAGCCTGTGAGTGAGTCAGCGCTGGCCCGCCGGCTCCCCAAGGCAGGGTGCCCCGGGGCGATTCCGGGGACGGCTCCCCCAAGGCCGGTGCCCGGGGCGATTCTGGGACCAGCTCCCCAAGGCCGGTGCCCGGGGCGATTCTGGGACCGGCTCCCCCAAGGCCGGTGCCCCGGGGCGATTCCGGGACAGGCTCCCCCAAGGCCGGTGCCCGGGGCGATTCCGGGGACAGCTCCCCCAAGGCCGGTGCCCGGGGCGATTCCCGGCCTTGTGTGTTTGAGACTCCCCCCAGCCTCCGGGGTGCAGTGCACTTGACGGCCTTGCTGTGCGGGGCCAGGTTCCCTTCGCTGCTCTCTGGCCTCCAAACCAGGCACCGAGATCTGGGGACTGTCTCCTGGTTTCCTCAAACTCGGAGGCAGAGGAGATATTCTGAAAAACGGACTCTCCCGTCTGGATCAGTGTGGAAATGTGTTTGGAAAACTCAGGGGACGCTTTTCCCGAAGCACAGAAACACCGGGTGAACCAACACCCTTTTCCCTCCCACGTTTCTCGCTGATTGTGCGAAGCTCGCTTTGCCTCTTGTGACCGTTTCAGTAACTCCTTAGAAATCGGCTCCCGTCCTAAGACGGAAAACCACCCTTCCCTGCCCCCGTGGGGACAGGTCCCTTTGGGAGGAGCCTGTGGGTGGCTTCGCTGGTGGACAGCGGACGGAGCTGTTCAGAGTAGTGTCTGCTTCAGAAAGGTCTCGTGGCCACAGGCGGTTGGTGTTAAAGCACTAACTGCGCGCCATGCTCATTGCCAGGCCCATAGCCCTTCAGACGGCCCTGTCCCATTGCGTCAGGAGGGTTTGGAGATGGGGGTTAAAACTCAAGGTCAGGTACCCGATCAGTAGGTGGCAGAGCTGGGAACTGAGTCTTTTTTTTTTTTTTTACTTTTAATTCTGAGATAATCCCAGCGTGCTAGGCAGTTGTGAGAAATCATAGAGGTCCCACGTCCCCTCCGCCCTTGTCCGCCTCCGTGGGCGCATCTTGCGAAACCGCAGTGGCGTGTTGCAGCCGCACACTGACGTGGGGAAGGAAGGTACAGAACATTCCCTCACCTAAAGGAGGCCTCCTGCTGCCTTTTACAGCCGCTCCCCGCCCCGCCCCGGCCCGGCCCGCCCGCCCTCCGATTGTACGCTTCGTCACCTGAAGACTATTAGACACGGGAAATGATGCAAAATGTGAGCTTTTGGAATTGGCTTTTATCGCCCAGCGTGACTCCCCGGCGACCCCGCAGCCGGCTCCTGGAGCCGTCGTCAGTCGCTCAGCTCTGTGGCCCAGCAGCTCGGTGGCGTGGATTCCGCACGTGCGCCCCGTGCCTGTTGGGGAGCGTCTGGGTCACTTCCCATTTCTGCCTCGCACCAGCAAACCTAGGGACACTTCCGTACCCGTTTCAGTGTGCACACCAGTGTCCGTGTGTCCGGGATAAAACCGCTCAGTCGTATGGTAGCTGCATGTTCAGGTTTGGTGTTTAGTTTTTAGCGATTGTCCTTTTCATTTATTTACCGGAGACCCAGTGCACAAGCAAGGTCAGGCTGGGTACTGCCTCCTTTCCCCTGGCCGGCCCCACCCCGGCCCACCTCCAGGATGACCTGGTCTAGGATACGGTTTTCATGTTATGCTTTTATTATATAGGATGTTTTTTGTGAGTCCTCTTCTGAGGGTATTTTTCCATTGATTTTAAAGAGGAAAGGAGACGGAGAAAGGGAAACGTCCATGATGAGAGAGTCATGGATCGGCTGCCTTGTGCACGCCCCCCGCTGGGGATCAAGCCGCCAACCTGGGCGTGTGCCCTGACTGGGAACCTGGCTGTGACCCCCTGGTTCGTAGGTCAGCGCTGAACCCCTGAGCCACGCCGGCCGGGCTGCCCGCTCAGGTCTGTAGGGACACTGTTTGCAGAGTGGGCGCACCGTCGCACCCTCACCAGCCCGCGGGACCCAGCCCGCGTCTCCGCGCTCTCGCCGGCTCTCGGCGGTGCGGCTCTTTGGTCCAGCGGCTGTGGGTGTGTGAGCGCTGCCGGGCTGCTGCCTGACCGCATTTCCCTCGTGGGTAGCGGTGCTGAACCCCTTCCCGTGAGCTGGGTGCCACCCGCACAGATACGTGGTTTTCGGGTGTCCTCTCCCCGCCTGTATGGGGTGACTTTTCACCAACCCACATTCTGGGAGCCAGGTTTTCGCTTTTAATGAGGCTCATGCTTTTGATGTCAACTCTCAAAACACTTCGTCTAGCCATAGATCCCAAAGATTTCCTACTTTTTTCCTAAAGGTTTTAGTTTTACATACTGCATTTAAGTCCCTGGTTCATTTTGAATCGCTATTTGTATAAGGTGAAGGGTTTTTTTCTTTCCTTTTCCTTTTTTTTTGCCTGTGTATATTAAATTGTTCTAGCAATGTTTGTTGAAAAGATTGTCTCTCTCCCATCGACTTGCGTTTGCACCTTCGTCAGAATCCAGTGGGGTCGGCCCTGGCCGGCCGCTCAGTCGGTGGGAGCATTGCCCCGTAGGCCATGGTGCCGGCTCGGTCCCCAGTCAGGGCACATATAAGAATCGGCCAATGAGGAAATAAATGAGTGAAACAAAAAATAATCAATGTTTCTTCATCCCATCCCCCCCACCTTTCCCCCCCCCCCCCTCTCAAGTCAATAACGTAACATTTTTTTAATAATCAGTATGGGTCTATTTCTGGGTTCTCTGTCCCACCCCTGACCTGTCTGTCTCTCCTCGGCCAGCGTCACACTGTGCTGATGATCACCGCAGCCGTATAGTAGGCCTTAATATAGATAAAAACAACTCGAGATTTCTTAGTTGTTCCCGGGACTCTGCCTTTCCTTATAAATTCTAGAATAAGTTTGTTTGTGTCTATTAAAAAAAAAACACACAAAAAACTTTGCTTGGATTTTCATAGCAACTGCATTAAAACCACAGGTCAGTTTGGAGAGAGTAGGCATCTCTGTTGTGGCGAGTCTCACAGTCCACGAACATGGTATGTCCTCACCGAGCAGGCCCTCCGGTCAGCATTTTGTGATCGTCGGTCAGCCTGTAAGGCCTGCCTGGGTTTCGTTAAATTTGTACTGAGGCATCTCATCTCCTTTGGAGCCGTTTTGGAGGACACGGCGCTTTTTCTTCCGTTTCCAAATGCTCGTTAGTTCAGCGACGGGGCTGGTGTTTGTATCCGTCCCGGGTCCTGTGACCTCGGGAAATAGACTCACTGGCCCCGGGGATTTCTGTTTCGTTGGTTCTTTATGCTTTTTTCTATCTTCAGTTGCGTTTATTCCTGCTCTTTATCATTCCCTTCCTTCTACTTCCTCTGGGTTTATTTCGCTCTTTTCCTCCCTGGTTTCCAGAGGCGGAGACTCGGCTTGCTTATTTGAGACACTTCCTCTCCTCTGCCGTGAGCGTCCCGAGCACCGAAACTCTCCTCCCGGCACCGCTGTCCGCGCCCGCGTGTCTGTGTGCGGTGTGCTCGTTCCAGTTGGACTCACGGGGGTGTCGCTTTCCTCTGCGATGTCCCCCGTGCCCGCAGGCGACTTAGAGACACGTCGTGGCTTTTCCTGCCTCGGAATCCCCCGACCCCGCCACGGCCCGAGGGCTCTGGGTGGTTTCGTTTCTCCTGAGTTTGTCAGGGTCGGGCTGCGGTCTGCGTTCTGGGCGCCCGTGTCGGGAACGGTCCGTGGAAACGGAAGAGGTTGTTACCGGGAAGGCGCCCCCTGTCGGTGAGACCCCGTTGGCGGCCGGCGGTGTTTTCCTGTGTCCTCCCGACGGAGCGGGGGCGGCCGCTCAGAGCTAGTTAGCCCTGGAGTAACTCGGGGGTCGGGTGCCGACCCTCCACGCAGTCCCTGCCTGACTGCGGGCACGAACAGTCGGTTCACACGTGTTTTGTATGTTACTGCGGGCACGAACAGTCGGTTCACACGTGTTTTGTGTGTTACCTGCATCACAGCCTGCGTGCTGACAGTACGTGAGCTAGAGGGAACCGCGTGTGAAGACAGCCCTGCGGAGGAGCAGGCACGCGGCGGACCTGTTGGGAAAATCCGTGTGCGAGGGGACCGCGGAGTTCAAGGCCGTGCTGCTCAGGGGTCCCCTGTGTGCTGGTGGGCTTGCCCACCTCTCCCCTGTCGCTCGCTCAGTGTTTGCTCTGGGCCGTCCGAGCCTCTGCCGTGTGGTGTGCAGATGTCAGGCTGTGTCTTCTGGGCGGCTTGGCCCTCTTGTCACTGCGTGGTGCCCCTCTTGTGTCTGTGGTTCTCTGCTCTGACACCGTCTGTCCTGCGTGCTGCGGGGCGCGTGTTTGCCGCCGTGCGCTCGTCACCGGCTCGCCCGCCAGGTTGTGTGGTTTTATCGTCAGCGTGTTGTTACCTCGTAGCCTCTTCATCTTCTCTGTTCGTATCTGTCCGTTAGTCTGTCTATTTAGACCGTTTACACTGGAGCTAATTATACGTCGGAGCATAAGTCTCCTGTTACGGTTATTGATTTTTGACCCCGTTGATTTCTAGAGAGAGGGGAGGGGAGGGGAAAGCCGGAGAAACATGGATGTGAGAGAGACACAGCCACTGGTGGCTCCCGCACGTATCCCGCCTGGGGCTGGGGGTGGCTGGAGCCTGCAAGCGAGGTCTGTGCCCTTGACAGGAAGCGAACCCTTGATCCTTCCATCGGCAGGCGGATGCGCTAACCACTGAGCAAACTGGCAAGGGCTCATTTTATTGTTTTTTTTACTTCTTACCTTCCTGTGGGTTATTTTTAACCCTCACCCAAGGATAATTTTTCCATTACTTTTTAGAGAGAGTGGAAGGGAGGCGGGGGGAAGAGAGACACGTTGACCAACCCCCCCCAATCTGGGAATCGAACCCGAGACCCTTCCGTCTGTGGGCTGACACACCAACCACTGCGCTGCGGCCAGGCCGCCCTGTGGGTGTGGAAGCATTGCTGTCTGACGATGGGCTGTCCAGTGTGTGGGACAGAGCAGCGGCGGCTCTGGGTGCCCCAGACACGCATCTGGCGGGTCCCAGGGCTGGAGGCTGTGCCCGGCTTTAAGGGGAGCGTGGAGACATCACGCCCCGTGAGCTCCCTCTGCCTCCACATGCTTCCACCGTGACCGTCCACATGTTTTTATTGTCCCGGGGACACTGCACCCGGCTTCGCTGCCGAATCAGAGGGGACTGACCCCAGAGCAGGCTCAGCTCCGAGTGTCCCCTCCTGACACCCCCCCTCTCCCTCTCCCGTGGGGGAATTCCGCAGCCTCCTCGGCCGCCGGGCCTCTCGCTCCCCCCACATCTGTACCCCGCCCTGAGGGGCGTCCTCGCCCGCGGTGGAGCCCGGAGCCCACCCCTCTCCTGCCCACCTCGCCCTCTCGCTGGGGGCTGCCATGTCAGCGGGGGAGGGGCAGGGAGGGCCGGGAGGAACCGGAAGTCTCCCTCCCGGGACCGGCCCTTCCCCTGGGCGGCAGCGGGGCCTGAGTGGGAGCTGTCGGCCGGCGTCATTCCTCCGGGCCCTGCGCGGGTTATTGGAGTCTGCGAGCTGCTTTACTTCCTGTAAATACTCCCTGTGTTTTTATAACCTCAGAGGTGACGGTCTCTCCCCGGTGGACATGGCGGCCGGGGGGCGCGGCGCCTCGGGCCTCCATCGCGGGCCTCCCTCACCGCCCGGGACGGAGCCCGTAACCGAGCGTCACAGCCCCTGCAGCGAGCGAACGCCAGTGTGTCACTGCTCCGGGCCTGTCACAGCCCGGAGCCAGCGTCAGGCAAGGCTGTCCCTTTCGCCACCCGGGTGCCCCCCGCCCCCGAGCCCTGAGTGTCCACGGCTTAGGAACCTGGCAAAGGACAAGAGCATTAAAATGAGTGGCCTTGCCCTGACCGTGTGGCTCAGTGGGTAGAGCGTCGGCCTGCGGACTGAAGGGTCCCAGGTTCGATTCCGGTCAAGGGCGTGTTCCTTGGTTGAGGGCACATCCCCAATGGGGGGTGTGCAGGAGGCAGCTGGTGGATATTTCTTTCTCATCTGTGTTTCTGACATTTTGTCCCTCTTCCCTTTCTCTCTGTGGAAATTCAATAAAATATGTTTTGTTTTGTTTTTAAAAATGAGTGGCCTCGTGTTGACGCTGGAACAAGGAATCAACTTGCCAGACTTTTCCGGCCTGGACCCAAGACCTCTGCCGGGTGCCGGGGCTCCACAGCGGGCGCTGCCAGTCCCCGGCCCGGGCGTGCTGACGGCCGAGGAGACGGGCGCCCAGGGACCGGTGCCCAGGCGGATGCATGCCGGGCTCGGGGCGCTGCGGAGGCGCCCACAGAGCCGAGGGAGCTCTGGCCGGGGAGCGTGCCCACGCCGCCTTTGGAGTCCCGGGGCTCGGCAGGCGGGGGAGACGCAGGCGGCCGTGCGGCCAGGCCGGGAACGCCGATCCGATCGGAGGAGGTTCTGGATGGGACCGATCGGAGGCGCGGATGGAACTTTCTAGCGCCCGGGTCACGACGCACGCTGGTTGCAGCACTGGCCCAGAGGGACGCAGGTCACAGCCTCTGCGTGGCCCGGCGGAGGCGGTGCGAGTGCGGGGCCGGCGAGCCGAGTCGAGTCTCCTCGCCCGGGATGGCGCCGGCCGTGTTTTCTCCGGCGGCGGCAGCGGGACTGCGGGGAGCTCCGCACCCGCCCGCAGCCGCTGCCCGGGTTCCGGAGCATCCGGTCTCCAGGCCGCAGGGGATTGTGGGACAGGACCGTCCGTGTGCCCTGGGGTCCGGGAGGGGGTCCGGGAGGGGGTCCGGGCAGGCCCGCTGTGACTTCTGGGCACGGCTGGTCTCAGCCATGCAAACTCCACCCTTGCCATCGGTTAAAAACCCAGAGGCTGAAACCGGTGTGGCTCAGTGGATAGAGCGTCGGCCTGAGGACTGAAGGGTCCCAGGTTCGATTCCGAGGGCACATCCCCGGTGGGGGGTGTGCAAGAGGCAGCTGATGGGTGTTTCTCTCTCATTGATGTTTCTGACTCTCTGTCCCTCTCCCTTCCTCTCTGAAAAATCAGTAAAATATTTTTAAAAAAAAAACACAAAACCGGAGAGACCCGCTGGCTGTTTGGGGGTTCAGAGCACATGACGCTTGGTCTCTGGCGTTCGGGGTGACATGTTGATTGTTTCACCAAATCTGTGTTGGGGGGCAGGTTGCCCTGAGGCCAGAGCCCGCCAGCCGGGCGCTGGGCAGTGCTGTGTGGGAGCCGGGAGCCGTTCCTGCAGTGACACAGCTGGGTGTCCACACGGCTCCCCGTTTGGCGGACGAGGACGCACCAGGGGTCCGGGAGAGGTGATTACGGGGCGGCCGCCTCGCGCTCCGCACTGGCTGACACACCGGCTGAGCCCCCGCACCGCCCGGAGGCATGGCGGCCAGGACGGCTCTCTGGCGGTGAGTTGTGTTCTCTGCAGGTAAACAACGCCCCGCCAGAGGCCTCTGGGCCCCCTGTGGGCGGGGCTGGGCGGGGCCCTGCTTCCCGGGGCACCGCCCGCCTGGGGTTCTGGGCAGGGAGACGCTTGAGTCTCACCCGGGGCTCGCTGCCCCGCAGGCCCACGCGGGGACCGGGCTGGGGTGGGCGGGAACCTGTAATCTGCCGAGGCCGCTGGGTATTTGTACTGCTGAGGGCTGCTGGGTATTTGTACTGCCGAGGGCCACACACCACTATCAACTTGAACACGAGCCGGCTGTCCTCGCCCCTAAAGCCTCGGTGGGGCCGGGAGAAGGGGGGGCCGCCCGTCCCCCACCCCCTGGTCTTGGGAACGGAGAGCTTCCCTGGAGAGGCCTCGCCCATCGCCCGGTGGACTGAGCCGCTGGGAACGGGTGCTGTGAGCGCAGCGCACCGGGACTTGGTGGGGACGGTGTGGCTGTGCGGGTGCTCCCAGTGGACAGAGGGCAGCGGGTGCCGCGGGCGGAGAATGTTCCGGGCCCGGGGACAGCCCCTCTCTCTGAGCTGGCATCTGTGTGCACCAGCCTGGTCAGCCGCCCTCCCCCCCATCAACTGGGCAGCCAGCCTGACCTCCCTGGTGTGGGCCGGGTCTCAGGCCACCTGTCCACTAGACAGCTGAGCGGGCACTCTGCCGGGGACGTGGAGACGGAGAGCCCGTGTCCTCAGTGCCAGCGCTGCGGGGCCTCGAGGGCTGTCCGGTGGCTGGCACGGTGGCTGCCCGCCAGCCCGAGTGCCTGTGCGGGACTGGCCAGCAGAGGCTCCCGCGGGTGAGGGCCTCTGCGCTGTGCTGGGCGTGAGCTGAGTGGAGGGTGCCTGGCACTGGGCCCTCCTGCCCTGCCCACCCCCATTGGCTCCTGTGGGGACGGGAGACACCGGAGGGGCCAGAGCCCAGCGAAGGAGGCCAGGGAGCCTGAGCTGCGGGACACGCCCCGGGGCCCCAGTGAGTCAGGCTGCTGGGAACCCATGCCGAGCGGTCCGTGCTCAGTGCTGGTCAGCAAGGGCCAGGCGTGGCCGAGCACTTTGGGTGCAGACTGAATTCGTCGTCAAGGTCATTGTGTTCGTCTTTGTAGGCAAGATGAGGTGTTCCACGCAAGAGACCTGACATGTACCGAGATGGGAAAGGGAGGAAGTGCCCCGAGTCCCTGTCCCTGCTGGTTTCCCTGTGCTGTGCGAGTTTGCAGCGCTGTGCGACGGGCTCTCGTGTGGATTCATTTAGGGCGAGGAGGGGGCAGGGAGAGAGAAGCATTGGTGTGAGAACGGAGCATCGGCCAGCGGCATCCTGCACCCCAACACGGGGGGTCACACCTGCAGCCCCGCATGCCCCCTGACCGGGGACTGAACCTGCCGCCCCGCATGCCCCCTGACCGGGGACTGAACCTGCCGCCCCGCATGCCCCCTGACCGGGGATCGAAGCAGCACCTGTTAGTGCTCGGAACAGTGCCCAGCCAGTTGAGCCCCGGCGGGCTGAGCAGGCCACCCACTGGCGCTCAGTGTCGCACCAGGCGTGTGGCACAGGGGAGGCGACCCAAATGTTTCTCTGTGGGCGTCGGGCGGCCTCCAGGAGCGAAGGCCCCCCTGCCGTGGCCTGGGCTGCTCTCGCCCGGGCAGAGGCGCGTCTTCCTGGGTGGCGACGGCAGGCCAGGCTGAGCAGGTTGTCACTGTGCAAGTGCGGGGGGGGGGGGGGGGCTCCCCAGAGGCCCGTTTACCTCTGACGGTGCTCACCTGACCGGCTGCGGTGAGGAGGCTGTGTGAGCCCCGCTCCAGCCCCCGCCCCGGACATGCCGGGCCAAGCAGGTGTCTCAGCAAAAGTCAGCCTTTCAGGAAGCCCGGTCAGCAAGCACCGTGTGGGCACATGTGCCGTGTGTGTGGATGTGGATGTGTGCTGTGAGTGTGTGCATGTGTGAGTGTGCATGCTGTGAGTTCGTGAGTGCATGTATGTGTGCTGGGAGTATATGTGTGTGTGTGTGTGTGTGTGCGCGCGGCATGCGTGCTCTGAGTGTGTGTGTGTGTGTGTGTGTGTGTGTGCGCGCGTGCACACACTCCCGAGCCGCCTGCCAGAAGGAGCGGCACCTGCCCTCCGCAGGGGCTCTGCGTGCTGGCCGCACGTTGCCTGTACCTCACTGGTCCTCTGGGACCCCCTCTGCTCAGGTTGGGACAGGCGGTGGCAGGAGGCATTCCAGCCGCCATCGTTCCCTCCCCTTCCTCGGCCGTGGGGAGCGGCGGGACCACGGAGTCTGGGAGGAGGAGTGAGCACTGGGACTCCGCCTCTGAGTCTATCCCCCGGCTGGGTTGATCAGTGGTTAGAGCATCAGACTGAAGGGTGTCGGGCATGTACCTTGGCTGCACACTCGATCCCGCCCCATCACGGTGTGTGTGGGAGGCAGCCCATGCATGTGTCTCTCTTATCTCTCTCCCTCTCTCCCCCTCCCTCCCTCCCTCCCTTCCATTCTCTAAAAATCCAGGGGGAGAAATGTCCTTGCGTGAGGAATAACAAATTAAAACACAGGAATGACCAATGGGAGTCTTGCTTAGGGGGCCACAGGCTCCGGGCGGCTCTAGTTTTTCCTGAACCGGGACATCAGGCGTGAACTTGGGGACTGAACTCGGCGTGGTCATGCCCACACGTGACCGGAACCACATGGAAACCCCCGTGGGACACGCCGCCACGCCCGGGGCCCCGTGTGCCCCCTGGAGGAACGGGGTGGGAGGGTCGCGTTTTAAATGCGTTTTCCGCCGTGGGCGTTCTTGGCGGCAGCGTGGCGAGGGTGGCGTTGCAGGGTGAGTCCCCGGGAGTGGGTCTCACGATCGGCAGCGATCACTGAAGACCCCTCTCTCCCTGCGTGCCTCTGACGTCGCGGGTGTTGGCACTGGGA
Source organism: Antrozous pallidus (assembly GCA_027563665.1). Classification (NCBI taxonomy): domain Eukaryota; kingdom Metazoa; phylum Chordata; class Mammalia; order Chiroptera; family Vespertilionidae; genus Antrozous; species Antrozous pallidus. The sequence continues at coordinate 1,172,703 of CM050516.1, read as the reverse complement.
ATTGCCGGCGTTGTGACTGAATCGTGGTTTGAGGCCTGCTCGGGGGTTTTGTGATCCTGAGTGTTTTTGGGGTGCGTAAATATTTGCTGAGGAGGCCACAGCGTCTTCAGCGTATTTTTTAGTTGGGACGCGTCTTGTTTCTTAATTCTTGGTAACTTCGGGGAAAGGCCAAGTGCCCAGCTCCCTCTGCTGTGCCCGCCGCAGCGGCCGCTTCCCCGTCTCACCCATGTTTTTATTTTTACTTGTATTTTTTAAAAAACATTTTTATTGGTTTCAGAGGAAGGAAGAGGGAGAGAGAGGAACATCAATGATGAGAGAGAATCATTGATCCGCTGCTTCGTGCATGCCCCCTGGGGGTCAATCCCACAGCTCAGGCCTGTGCTCTTGACATGACCTTCTGGTGTCTAGATCTACACTCGGCCACTGAGCCGCGCCGGCTGAGTTCCTACTCGCTGTTTTTTTATTATTATTATTATTTTAAAGGATCTGTTTTAGAGAGGGCTTTATTTGGGAGTGGCTGCTACATTCTGTTACATTTTTTTCTTTATTGATTAAGGTATTACATGTGTGTCTTTGTCCCCTCGTTGCCCCCCACCCCCTCACTCATGTTTTTCAATGGCGTCTTAAATCATTGGGGAAAAGGAAAATGTTCTAAGTGTGTTTTTGAAGTAGATAAAAATACTTAAGTCTTCTAAAAAAGGACTTTGCCCATGTTTTAATAGTTAATTGGCAATATAATAAACATACATGGATAGTCAATTTTCTTGTATATTGCTTTTGTAAATTTATACTCAGGTGGCTGTTTCTTTAATTATGGCTTTTATTCCCAAGTTGTTTTGATATGGATCCTGCCCTTTAACATATCCTCCTATATAATAAGAGAGGAATATGCTAATTATCCATTACGCCCTGAGGCATAATGACCAACCGGTAACGACCTGACTACGACTACGAGTAGGTAGCGGAGAGAGCGACAGGGCAGGGCAGCAAGCTAGGGGTGTGGGGAGCCACAGGAGGGCGGGGCAGGGGGCAGAGACCTACTGGCGCACAGATTCGCGCAGAGGACTAGTGTTTTCTTTTTAAGTATGTATGTATATTTAGATATATTTTATTTTTTTATAGGGAGGAAGGGAGAGAGAGTCAGAAACATCAATGAGAGAGAAACATCGACCAGCTGCCTCCTGCACGCCCCCTACTGGGCATGTGCCCGCAGCCAACATACATGCCCCTGACCGGAATCGAACCGGACCTTTGAGTCCGCAGGCCGACGCTCTGTCTACTGAGCCGCCCCGGTTAGGGCTTACGTATATATTTTATTGATTTCACAGAGGAAAGAAGAGGGAAAGAGAGATAGAAACATCAATGATGAGAGAGAGTCATTGATTGGCTGCCTCCTGCACGCCCCCACTGGGGATTGAGCCTGCAACCCGGGCCTGTGCCCTTGGCTGGAATCGAACCCGGGACCCTTTGGTGCGCAGCTGATGCTCTACCCACTGAGCCACACCGGCCAGGACAGGGCTAGTTTATGTAAATGACCTGATCCCAGAGGAGGTCACTCACACTCAGCCACAGACACCGCGAGCGAGAGCCGGCGGCTCCCGGCACAGACATCCCACTTCCAGCTGCAGCCCAGGGTGCGCCAGTGCCCATGGGTGATTCCGGGGTGCTGGGCCCTCCAGCCAGCCAGATACAAGAGAAAAGACATTGGGGTGCCCCACAGCTGACGTCAGAGAATCCAGCACGTCACCCCAGAGGTGACTGGAATGAGAGCCGGTTTCGGGGCGGCTGGAGGCGGTGAGGGGGTGGGGACGCCTTTGCGGTGGCGCCGAGGAGAGGATGCCAGGAGCAGGCGCGGGTTGAGTGTGAAACACACATCAGTGGCACCCGGCTGTGTGGCTCAGTGGTTGCCAACCCATGATGCCCATCGGCGCATGCCCGGCTCCCCCCCCCAGCGGCGTGTGCCGATGGCAGCTAACCAATGGCGATCCGCTCACACTGGGGTGCCTCTATTCCTCTCCCCTCCTCTAAAACATCAGCAAAAACACTTTTAAAAAACCTCAGTAAACGTGGGCACGGCAATGACCTTCAGCAAGCGGAGTGGGGAGTGAGGCCACATCCATTTCTGAGCGCGTGGGGTGCCCGCGTGGGGTGCCCGGGGGAGACCGCCTGTCCTCCGGCGGCTCCGCTGCCCGCACGGCACTGCGGTGGGCGCAGCCGCGGCTCCTGTCCGCGGACGCTTCCAGAGCACTGTCTCCTCCGGAACCGCCTCCAGCCGGCCGCCCGCAGGCGCTGTGCGGTCCGGGTCCGGGTGCTGGTGAAGGGGGGGGCGGGCGCGGGGGGGAGGGGGGCGGGCACTGGGGGAGGGGGGCGGAGTGCAGGGCCCTCCCGGAACACTGAGCCCCTCGGCAGCGGAGGTTTCCTGGGCGCTGACCCGACCAAAGGATCAGCGCCGCCTCCCTGGTCCTCGTTTCTTCTCTGTCGCGCCCCCCTCCGTCCCGCTCCCGCCCAGCACCACCCCCAACCCCCAACCCCCAACCCGGCCGAGTTCTCGACCTCAGCCGGAGACCTGGGCCGGCGCGGAGGCACTGTCCTCAGCCCACACTTGTCCTCAGAGCCAGACTTCCTGCGATAAGCGCCTTTTTATAGCAGCGGCTCCCTCTCCCTCTGCCCCCCCCGCCCCCGTCCCCGGGTAACTGTCCCCCCTGTCCCCGGGGTAACTGTCCCCACCCACCCCTGTCCCCGTCCCCGGGTAACTGTCCCCCCTGTCCCCGGGTAACTGTCCCCACCCCCGTCCCCGTCCCCGGGTAACTGTCCCCCCTGTCCCCGGGGTAACTGTCCCCACCCCCCCTGTCCCCGTTCCCCCGGGTAACTGCCCCCCCATCCCCAGGCTAACTGCCCCTGGGGGTGACTGCACTGCACATGGAGGGAGGAGGCCGCCTGGGGCCAGATGCTGACCCTCCAGCTCCAGCAAAGCCGCTCAATGGTCAGGCAGCGTGGTGGTCGCGATGCGGCGGGGGGGGGGGGGGGGGGGGAGGAAGGTGGTGGTCGCGATGCGGGAGGAACAGCCACAGGAGTGCGGGTGGCTTTTCAGGGCGCAGTAGAGGTGGGTGCTGTGCTGCTGAAAGATGGCTGCTCCTAGTCTCTGACCGACCTGGGGTGTGGGGAGTGTGAGGAGCGGTGTCTTTGTGGGCAGGGCCTGCGGGAGAGGCACAGGCCCTGGGCAGGAGCAGGCTTGTTTGCCGCCTTTGCAGGTCCCTGTCTTTCCTCTCCCCGGGGGCTGGAGGGGCACCCTGCCATCTGAGATTGGAGGTGAGGCTGTGCCCGGCCTTGCTGCCCAAGTCACGGCACTGCGTGCCGCGCAGACGGGGGGTTGGCGTTGACACCGGGCTGGGAGGCCCAACCGCCGCCAAAGGGGAGCAGTCCAGAGACGCCGGGTTTCAGTGAGCCGGCCCGCGGGCTGGCGTGAGCGGCGTGGGAGGCTCCGTGTCAGTCCCACCCTGACGTCAGCCCTGGTCCCGTGCCCTGAGCCTCGGCCCGCTGGCACCGGGCGCGGCGGGCACCACGCGCCGGTTGCATGTGTGAGCGGCGCTGTCGGAGGAGAACGTCTGGGAGAACAGGTGCCGGGTTTAGCGATCCCCTGAACCGAGCGTTTTCGAGGTTTGGAGCACGCAGTCCGCGCGCTCCGCTGGAAGGTGGTCGGACCCGGGGCTCCGGCTGGCGCTTGGCGGGGAAGAGACGCTCGCCCTCGCCAGGCGTGGCGTCCAGCCCCGCCGAGGGAGGCTCGGGACGTCGGTGACGGGAGGGTGGCCGGCCCCGAGGCAGCAGGAGCCGCAGCCCGGCTTCCTGGCACAGTCGCTCGCCCGCTCGCCGGAAAGCAGCTCTCTGTGCATCGTCCTCATCACAACGCGGGGCCTGATCCCGCACCATCCGTTTCCCCCTCCCTCCGCCCCCACGCTGGCGCGGACTCCCGAAGGCGCTGCGGGCTCGTTCGGGAGGCCTTGCCCCGGGCAGCACCCCGCCTGCTCTGCGGTGGCGGGCTCACGGATTCCCAGCCGTCTTGTGGGTCACCGGGGCCCTGGGGTCTCCTGAGCTCTGTGGCCTGCAGCCGTCGGGAGCGCTGGCGGCCTCTCACTCAGAGAACGGTAATCCTCGCTGGTGATGTTTTCCCATCGGTCTTTAGAGAAGGGGGAGGGGGAGGGAGAGGGAGAGACAGACATCGACGTGAGAGACACATCGAGTGGTTGCCTCCTGCACGCTCCTGACCAGGCCTGGAGCCTGCAGCCAAACTCCGTGCCCGTGACCGGAATTGAACTTGAGACCTTTCATTCCAGAGGCCAGTGCTCTGTCCACTGAGCCACACGGGCCAGGACCAGAGCAGGTTTCTGTAGGTGGTTCCGGGGCTCTGTCTGCGTTCGGATGGGGCTGCGAGGTCAGCAGGCGTTTGGGGGGAATTACCACAGTGCTCATGCTGGACCCCGCAGCCAGCAGTAAAGCCAGTGTGTCCCCATCGGAGCCTGGGAGCACCCCTCCGCCCCAGGGGCCTCTCTGCCCTGCGCGCAGCGTGACCCCAGAGCCCCGTGGGAGCCAGTCAGCCCTGTGGGGGGAGGGGGGGACCGAGCCTGCCGGTCTGGAGTGCTGCTGCCGCCTGGCCCCGGGAACACGGCCTGGCCCAGCCCAGGAGGTGGGCAGCGTCCTCGGTCTGCTCCCCCAGAGCTGATCCGTTGTCGCAGGCGCGGTCCCCTCAGCGGCTGTGCAGACGCTGTCTCTCCGGTTCTTTTTAAAAAAAACTTGGGACTTATTTGTAAGGACAAATGGGGTATTTTTATTTTTATTTTTATTTTTATTGATTTTTTACAGAGAGGGAGGGAGAGGGTAGAGAGTTAGAAACAAAAATGGGAAAGAAACATCGATCAGCCTCCTGCACGTCTGCTAGAGATGTGACCCAGGTCCATGCCCCTGACCAGAATCGAACCCGGGACCCTTCAGGCCACAGGCCGACGCTCTGTCCACTGAGCCACACCGGTCAGGGCTCTGGTTCTTCACCTGCACGCCGCCTGCCCCTGCCGGGGACAGGCCCCTGCTTCTGAGGTTGGGGGTGTGGGGGGAGAGGGGGCTCTCGTTACCGGTCGCCACTGGCTGGCCCTGCCGTGTGGGGCCTGCATTTGGGTGTGATGGCTGTCCGCCGGTGCTGTGTTCCTCACGCCCCTGGCCGGGCGGCAGCCGGTTCCGGGGCGCTCCTCCCCCCAGGTGGCAGCTGGCCGGGGTGAGTGCGCTGGCTCCACACGGGCTGCCCGCGGGGGCAGGCGCTCTGCGGGGCCGGCCGTTTGCCGCTGTAATTTACTTGCCAGAGTGAGTCGCGCTGTTGCTCCCGTTGAGCTCTCCCCGGAAACAGGCGTTTCTCCTGTCTCTGGCCCGTGAGGAGGAGAGGGTTCTTGTGTGTTCCAATGCGGTACGCCTCGGTTTGCGGGTCATCCTTGCGCGGGGGCCGGGCTCCTCTCTTCCCGCCCCGTTCGGGGCTGTGCTCAGAGGGAGTTTTAAAAGGGCTTCCAGGCCCGTGACCACCCACTGCTTTCACATTGGCTTCCCGGCTCGCTGGGATGCGTGAGTGCAGCCAGGCTTCCGGGGAGAAGCCGGGGCCGGCGGGGGTGTTGGCTTTGTCCTGTGGTTCCGCCTCGGCACCGGGCAGATCTGACCGGCTCGGTCCCACCTCTGCCGGCAGGAATCCTCGCAGCAGCCTGCGAGGCAGAAAGAAAGCTGGTCCCTGCCGCCTCCGAGGGACCCGAGGCCCAGGCACCTCGTCACCGTGCGGCCTGGGACTGCGGGGAGAACAAGCCAGGCCCGGGGCCGCCTCGGCAGGCTGACCATCCCAAGGACAGAGCAGAGGGCGGGTCAGGCCCGGCTCGGACCTGGGCGGAGGCCGGGAGCCTGCAGCGGCTGCGACGTGGGACCAGGTGACCACGCAGGCCCTCGCTCAGGCGGACCTTCGGAGCGGCTGTGGGCTGAGGGACGGGGCCATGGGGATGCGGGCAGCGGGTTTCGGGCACCAGGAGCCACAGGGCAGGCAGGAGATGGGGAGGCGCGGGATCGGGGGCAGCAGGCTGGGCTCAGGGTCGGGGCAGCGGCTGGGCGTGAGGTCGGGCAGCAGGCCTGGTGCTGCAGGCCTCTGTGGGGACCGGAGTGCCTGCCCTCATGAGAGGGAGGCGGGCGAGGTCTGCAGAGGAATGCGATGGGGCTGGCTTGAGAATGACCGGAGGGGTCAGAGCTGACGCGAGGAGGCCAGCGAGACGCTTTGCAGGAATCCAGGTGGGACGTGGCGGTGGCCAACCAGAGCTGAGCCGGGCGAAAGGTTGATGTCACAGCCAGAGCCCATCGGAGCAAGACCCAGCCCGCTCTCAGGTCTCCGTCCTTCTCTCCGGGCAGCGGTGATTTTAGCTCAGAGACAGGCTGACACGTCGGGCGGGCCGGCCCGGTGAGACGGTGAAGGGATCGAGCAGCGGACGGGTGGGTACGGTGCATGCCTGGGGCACCGCCGGGCATCGTGCTGACGGGGCGGGCCCTTTCCCGCACCGGAACCTGACGAGGAAGGTGAGTGTGAACATCGTCCACGGGGATGGAACGAGCATTCTCGGCTGTTAGAGAGTTCTCTCCACGGTGATGTTTGTGCGGCTTCGTCACTGCTCTGCGTAATCGTTTCCTCTGCCCCTGCAGTAAAAAATTGTACTTTTGTGAGCGGGAAGAAACGAGCCTCGTTTTAAATTTTTTACGTTGCGCCGCGGATCAGAGTACACGCATGTTTTCCGTGTACGTGCAGGGGAAAGTTTAGAAAGAGAAAACACGACACCAACTGATGTCCTGTCTGTGTGTGGAGCTGTATTCATTCAGAAAGGCACACACGTACAGAGACAGCCGCACACGAGTTCAGCTTTAGCGTATGAGTTACCCGGTAATAACGCTCCGTTAGGAGGAACATTACGTCCAGATCGACGGGGAGAGCCTCGTGAAGTAACGCCAAAGAAATTAAAATGGGGAGAAGTTACAGCAAAAGAGAACAAAAAAGGAATAGCCACTTTAAAACGGAAAGAATAAGCAGGACGTCTTCTTCCAACTAAGCGGACGTCGGAGACGGTGAATGTTGAAAATAGATCAAGTCGCTACTGGAAACCAAAACCAGTAGTGGATTGCAACGCAGGAAAGCAGCAGCTGATGTATCTGACCAAAGAGTGCCTGTAACAATCGTTTCCGAAAACCCCTGAAACGGCAGGTTCCTACTAAATGCTGTTCTCAACGCTCATGTTTTATTTAAGAAGGTTAGCAAGAATATCGCAGAATTTCGGGAGACATCAGCTGTCCATCTAACTATCAGGATGGAGCAGTCGCAAGTAGCAGTTCTGTAAACACACCTCAAACATCTCGTCACAAACGGCACAGGAAACTGGGAGAGCGCCTGAAGGTCGAAGATGTTATAAAAAGGGCACGATTTGGGCGAGATGTTGCCAGAAAGCTGACAAAACAAGTTGTGTGATTCTGAGAACCCGCCAGCACAGCCGCTTCTGCGTCCACCGTGTTTCCATAAGGTCCGGTAGACGTTTTGTAACAGGTAATATTTAGGTCCATTCTTTTATGGCCTTCAAATCATTTAAAATTGGTTAACAGGAGAACGTGATGTTTTAAACTGTACGCTGCTAGTCACCCGTGCTGACGCGGTCTGGACGAGAGTGTAGTGTCGTCCCCGGTGACTGACGCGGCGTAACGTGGGGAGAAATGTTCCTGGGCAGCAGTGCGGCCCGCCCGGGAAGGAAAGTGAGCCCACAGTGACCCGGCTGGTGTGGCTCCATGGCTGAGCGTTGACCCGTGAACCAAGAGGTTATGGGTTCGATTCCCGGTCAGGGCACACGCCCATGTTGCAAGCTCGATCCCCAGGAAGGGGCGTGCAGGAGGCAGCTGGTGGATGTTTGTGTGTCATTGATGTTCCTTTCTATCTCTCTATTCCTCTCCCTTCTCTCTCTCAAATCAATTTAAAAAAACACATATTATAGATTAGCCACATTGAGAAAGGTAAAAGAAATAAGTAAAATGATGTATTTTAGTAATGCAAGACAGCTACAATATTATAATTTCAACACATAGTCATATTTAACATTTAAAGACGTCTCCGTTTATTTTTCATGCTACGTCTTTGCAGTGGGCCCGGCCACGTCCCGCTGCCCCGGCCCCGTGGCGGGGTTGGCCACGCCGCTCTGACGGGCTGTGTGAGTGTGAGTGTGAGTGGAGGCGTCCGCTGTTGATGAGGTGGGGTCCGGACCCGTCATCTCTGAGTCCGCCGGGCGTTGAGCATGTCCCTGCGTCCACGTCTAGTCAGTTTTAAAACGCGTTCCCGGGAGAACCGGACACGGGGCCTCCCAGGTCAGTTCCGATCTGCTCCTCACGTCTGCGCCTGCTGCTGCCGGCCCCCCTGCCCCTGCTCCCGTCTCCCCAACATGCCCAGCAGGTGCAGGGAGAATAAGGGTTAAAACAAGATCTCCCCCAAGCTGTGTCTGTCTCATCTGTGACGTGGGCACAAACCGCCCCTCAGTGTGCCCAGGTGGAAGCGCCGGTGCTGCTGGGCACTGAGCAGTCTGGTTCCGGGGCGGGTGCAGTGTGCGGGGGGGGGGGGGGCACTGAGCAGTCTGGTTCCGGGGCGGGTGCAGTGGGCGGGGGTGGGGGGGGCACTGAGCAGTCTGGTTCCGGGGCGGGTGCAGTGTGCGGGGGGGGGGGGGCACTGAGCAGTCTGGTTCCGGGGCGGGTGCAGTGTGCGGGGGTGGGGGGGGGCACTGAGCAGTCTGGTTCCGGGGCGGGTGCAGTGTGCGGGGGTGGGTGGGGGTCAGTGACCGCGGTGACGTGTGGCTGGAGCGTCTCTAACCACTTCGGGGTCCCTGCATCTGCCCGATCGATCCACGCCCTGGTCAGACGCGCCAGGCCTGCAGAGGGGGCGTGTTCGTGACCTCCCAGCCCTGGTTTCCCGCGACTGCCCAGGCCCTGCCTGAGGGCGCAGCAGCCCTTCTCGGGAAGGGGCTCCCTCTGCTGCTGGGGCGCGTGGGGAGCAGAGCGGCCCTCCCCCCACCCCGAGGCTGCGGTGGGCGCGCCCAGAGGAAGGATTGGTGAGGAGCAGCCGGTTCCGAGAGGAAGGGGGGGGAGTCTGGACCGGGAGGCCACCGAGCCCTGTCCACCGGCTGCTCTCCCTCATCGTTTCGTGCGACCCCCACATGAGAAGGTGCCTCCCGCAGGCTCGGCTCTGAGCAGAGGCGCCCAGGACCCCAGATCGTCCTGGGCGCGCGTCTGGGCGGGGGCCCGAGGCCAGCCACCGCCCGAGTCTCGGCAAAGCCCGCTCCGGAACGCAGGCTGCTCCGAGGGGACACGCGGGCCTCTCCCTCGGCGTCCCTGCAGGCGTTGGGCGCCCGCACCCCACGCCGCCACGGCGCCTTCCCCCGGAGGGCAGCCTCGGGAGGGCCGGCTCCCCGGAGCAGGTGGGCTCTGCCCGGGAGTCAGACCGACAACATGAACGGGGGAATGGGATGACAGACGGCGTTTGCGATTTTGGTGTCCGTCCAGTGAAGCCAGAAAACCCCCGAATCAGCATCCCCGCAGACGGGTCCGTGTGCTGGGAGCCGGGGTCCGGTTTACAGACGGCTGAGAGCTGCGCACGGGGCCGGTCGGGGTGTCACATAGCCGTGCGATGAGGTCATCACGCTCTGAGGCCTTCGCTGTGTTTGGGCGACGGGGTGACGCGTGTTGTGGGAATGTGGGAATGCACTTCCTCCTGAACTTGCCGCGGGCTGTTGGCAGGGCTCAGCCGGCTCTCCCGCCCTGACCGCTCTTCCTGTGCGTGTGCGTGTGCGTGTGTGTGTGTGCCTGTGTGTGTGTGTATGTGTGGTGCGTGTGCCTGTGTGTGTGCCTGTGTGTGTGTATGTGTGGTGTGTGTGCCTCTGTGCGTGTGCGTGTGTGTGTGTGTGCCTGTGTGTGTGTGTATGTGTGGTGTGTGTGCCTCTGTGCGTGTGCGTGTGTGTATGTGCCTCTGTGTGTGTGTGTGTGTGGTGTGTGTGCCTCTGTGTGTGCGCGCACGTGTATGTGTGTGTGTGTGCGGAGGTCTCGGCTTGCGTGTGAGGAAGGGGTCTCTGTCGCGCCCGCTGTGCGGTCTCACTCGCAGGCGGTGGTGGCTCCGCAGCAGGACAGTGCGGGTGACGCCCCAGAGCCAGGCGCTGGCTGACAAGGGAGTGGGGCGCAGGGTGAGCAGACGCCCCCAGCAGGCACCGCCTGGGCCGGTTTGGGTGCTCGGGTTTCCCCGCGGAGAATTTAAAATGACAGAAGAGAGACATCTTCCTCGATGCCTTCCTTTGTCCTCCACTGTAGAAAGTCAGTGATCGCCGAAACCGGTTTGGCTCAGGGGGTAGAGCATCGGCCTGCGGACTGAAGGGTCCCGGGTTCGATTCTGGCCAAGGGCCTGTACCTTGGTTGCAGGCACATCCCCAGTGGGGGGTGTGCAGGAGGCGGCTGATCAGTGTTTCTCTCTCATCGATGTTTCTGACTCTGTCCCTCTTCCTTGGAGCTGGGATAGAGGGCTTCCACCTTCCACTCCGTGTGGCTCCTGCCTTCATCCCGACACAGGAGCCGAGCGGCTGGAGAGAGGCTCCGTGTAACGTGCCTGGGCCTGAGGCTGTGCACCGGGCGGCTGGCCCTTTGCGTGTAAAGACGCCGGTGGTCTGACTGTGCGCTGTGAGCCGTGGGGCAGGCAGGGTGTGGGGGCCTGAAGTCCCGGGCAGCGGCCTCAGCCAGGACGCAGAGCCTGTCTGAGGGCCCACAGGAGGCCTCTTCCTCGGGCTGAGACGTCTCAGAGAAGGCGGGGAGACGGAAGGCCCAGGGCGGGGGGGGGGGGGGGGAGCACTGAGCACCTGTCAGTGCTGTTTCATCTCGACGGGCTGATGGGCTGCTGCCACTTGGGCGCCCTGAGAGCCGCTCCCGTGAGGGTCCAGCCGCCCTTCTGCTGGTGCGGGGGCCGGGCACAGCGCCCGGCAGGGGAATGGCCCCGAGGAGTGCCCCCCGCACCGAGCCGCCGGGCAGCCTGGGAGAGGCTGGGTCACCGCTCCCACCCGCCCAGCGGCTCGGGCGGCGCCACAGGGGCGGCACTGCCTTCTGCCCGTGGGGGGGGGGGCTGCGCGGGAAACGGAGCCGGACAGTGGGAGCCGGACAGCGGGAGGGGTGTGGCACCGGCGTCCAGTCCGGTGCAGCGCGTTCGGCGGGGTCTGGCAGTGGTGGTGCTGGGAGGGTGCCGGTGACTGTCGCCTCCTGCCGTGGCCCGTTGAGTGCCGGCTCTGCTGGGGTGGCACGTCCTCCCCCGGCGTGTCCACCAGGGCCCCCGGTGCGGGCAGCAGAGGGCACACCGCCACCCGGTGTGTGGCCGTGGGCACGGTCCTGTTCCCGAGGGCCGCGGGGGTGGCACGGCAGGCAGCGGGGGGCGGGGTAGGGGGTCCCGCTGTCGGCAGTCGCCGCAGCGGCTCTGGTGGCCCGGCCTCTGGGCTCACTCACCATCCTGTCCTGTCCTCTCCCCAGGGCTCGAAGGTGCTGGTGGACGCGCGGGACAAGCTGGGCATCCCGTGGCAGCACTCGGAGAACGAGAAGCACGGCATGTTCCTCATGGCCTTCGAGAACAAGGCGGGGCTGCCCGTGGAGCCGGCCACCTTCCAGCTGTACGTGCCCGCCCTGGGCGCCCTCTGGGGGGACTCGGGCATCCGGGAGGCCTTCAGCCGCAGGAGCGAGTTCCAGCTGGTGAGTGGGGCGGGGCGGGGGGGAGGTTCCTCGCGGATGGCGACCTCGGACGGTGTCCTTGGGCTCTGACAGGCACAGGCAGGCGGAGGCGCCTCCACCTCTCTCACCCCGCACCCAGCAGGCGCCGCGCTGCCTCGGGGTTCGGGGAACAGATGACACGGCTCAGCCAGGCCTGTGGGCTGGGCGGCTCCGAAGGGTGAGGGGTCGCTCGGAGTTCGGGGTTAGGTCTGTCTGGGTGGGTGGTGCCCGGGACAGTGCCCGCGGCAGGTGGGGCTGGGACCTGGACATGCTGCTTGAATGCTCGGCAAATCACCTGCTCCCTCAGCAGTTCCCCTTCGCTTTAAGCCTGAACTTTTCTTTCTTTTTTTAAAAAATATATTTCATTAATTTTTCACAGAGAGGAAGAGAGAGAGATAGAAAGTCAGAAACATCGATGAGAGAGAAACATCGATCCGCTGCCTCCTGCACACCCCCCACTGGGGATGTGCCCGAACCAAGGCACATGCCCTTGACCGGAATCGAACCTGGGACCCTTCAGTCTGCAGGCCGACGCTCTATCTGCCGAGCCACACCGGTTTCGGCAAAGCCTGAACTTTTCAAGACACATGTCCTCGCCACTCAGAATCACAGGGTATGAACCTGCGCAGGAAATGTGGGTGCTGCCTGGAGAGGCGGGCAGGCCGCACAGAGGCCACGCACCCCGTGGCACGCTCTCACACGGTCCAGCTTAGCCCCCAAGGGACCTGGGCGCGGCCCTGGCCAGGCCAGGCTGGAGGAGCGGGGAGCGTTCTGCGCTGTGAACTGCGTGCCCTGCTCCCCGGGCTCCGCTGGGCGTGTCACCGGGGGTCTGGCTGCCCTTGACCAGAATCAAACCCCGGGACCCTTCAGTCCGCAGACCGACGCTCAGCCGCTGAACCACGCCGGTTGGCGTGCATGTTCCCTTTTAGCGGAGCTCCGCCTCCAGCTGCGGTGCGGTGTGATCAGGGTTTTCGGGGTCTGTGCGGTCACCCACAGGAACGTCCGCAGCAGTCTCCGCTCAGGCGCGGAGACACGGTGCTCCGGGCAGCAGCTTATTGACACATTCCAAATGTCCTCTCTCCCGGGCCGGCTTGGCTGTCTCCGCGGCTCTGCTCTGGGACACACCCGTGGGGCTCTCAGGGGCTCCCGGGGGCAGGCGCTGGGTCCCGAGCCCTCACGGGCGCTCCACCAGCAGCGTCTCGGGGGCACTGTGCCTGAGGGCCCGGCTCCTCGTCCCTCTGCCAGCCCCACTCCGGGGGGGAGAAAGCTGGGGGGTGTTTCCCGCCCGTCCCGCTGCAGAGAAGAGAGCGTGTGGCGTCCGCTTAGTGCCGGGGTGTGATCGCCCAGGGCTTGGCCAGCAGTCAGTCTACAGAAGCCACCCCGCAGACTCAGCCCGCCTGGAACTGGTCCCACAGTCTGGGCACGGCTGGTGGCTTGGCCTGCGTGGCTCGGGGGGGGGGGGGGTGTTAGAGGCAGGTTGGCTCACATGGCCGCTCAGGTGAGGGAGAGCGGTGAGGGGAGGCCCCACGGAGGGCCTGGCACGCCCAGGAGTGACTGCAGCGCAGGCAGCCCGTGCCCCCCAGGCCCTCTGTGCTGCGTGTCCCGGGAACACGCGTGTCCCACGGAGCCCGGCATTTAGACCTGAGGCCTCTGTGTGAGCTGCTGTCAGAGCTGAGATGCAGCTCCTCCCACCGGGGGCTGCACAGTGGCCGTGGGGACACGGGGAGGGCCGGGGGCGGCATTGGCTCAGGCGCTGGCAAGGCCAGAGGAAGGCATCCCTGGGGGCAGCGGGGCAACAGGTCTGGGGTTCCTTCCTGCTCCCCGATACTCTGGGCATGGGATCCGAGCTTCTCCAGGGCCTCGCCTGGCACGGGTGCCCCCTCCCCCAGCAGGTGTCTGCTCTGAGCCCTTCGCTCCCTCCAGCAGAGCCTCCGGCGGTTGTGGGGGGCCTCCGGCCTCCCGCCTCCCTCCCTCCACGGAGGTCAGGTCGGTGTCGAGGCCGCAGCCGGTGCGGAGCCCTGAGCACAAGCGCCCTTTATACTCGGTGTCTGGGGCCCCACCCCCCGCCGAGGCCGGCTCCCTCTGCGCTGCCATGACTCAGCCCTGGCAGAGGGAGCTCGGAGCCCTCCTGCCCCGTGTGCCCTGGGCGGGGGAGGACAGGTGACGGGAGCGGCCGGCGAGGAGCACCCTGGCCTCGGCCTGGCTCCCCCGGGCGGGGTGGGTTAGGCTCCTCTGGCAGCCAGACCCCTCGGGATGGTTTGCCGTCCTGGTGCCGACCCCCGGCGTGTGGCCTTTCTGGTCCGGCCACGCAGGCCGCTGTCCCACACGTGGGCGTGTGAGACTGGCCTCGGGGGCCACGGCTCTCCTGGCCTCAGGCCGGTCAGCTCCCAAGCCGGGCTTCTCCGCTGGAGGCGGGAGCGGCCACGAGGTTGGGTAAATGCGGTCACGCGTGGCAGGCGCGTGGCGCAACCTGGCGGGACCTCCGTGCAGAGGCTGCTACTGGCGCGTGGTCTGTGCTGACGGCCCCGTGACCTCCCAGGAACCCGGCGGGGCATGTCCCCGCCTGTCAGCCTGACCCGAGCTGAGGAGCCGGACAGCGTGGCACAGGGCAGGTAACGTCCTGTCGTCTGAAGCGGGTGCGGGGCCCTGCCTCGATTCCCTTGAGGTTAACGAGCGGGAGCGGGAGCAGCACCGGAGCCGGGGTCACTGCGACGTTTGGAGGGTCTCGTGTGGGTCTCGGGATGCTGGTTCCTCGCACACCCCACCCCATCCGTGTCTCACGGCGCCACCGTGTGTCCGTGCCCCACGCCAGCGCAGCGGTGGTCCCCGGGGGGGGGGGGGTCTCCTCCCCTCCTGCCCTTGAGGATGGGGTGCGCTCGCTGCTGTCACCTGCAGTGGCTGGCTGCGACCTGCTCGCGTGGCCCGTGTTTCCGATTCTCTCAGCTTTAGCCTCTGATCGGTGACTCGGGCGTGGGTGCTGCGTGCGTGGGGGGCTGCTCTGTGGAACGAGGGAGCGACACGCAGGGGCTGCCGCCGCGGACCTTCCCGCCAGGCTCTGACCCGCCGCCTGTGGAGCCGGCCGTGCCCCGTGCCCCAGCGGGAGGCCTGTGGTCTGCCAGGGCCTCGGGCTCTGCCGGGCGCCAGGCGGCGTGTCCTGAGTGCTGGCGAAGCGAGCGCCGTTCTCCGCCCCTTCGGCCGTGTGTCCGGCCGGCCGGCCTCCGGTGAGGCCTGCAGCTTCGGGCGGTCCCTCTGGAGGAGTCCATCATGGTTGTGTTTCCGTCTTCACCGGTGCAGCCAGCCCTCCGTCAGCCGTGGCCCCGTGCGCCCTGCAGCTTGTCCTCCCTCTGAGGGTCTGCAGAACAGAGTCCTGAACGTCAGTGACGTCAGCATGGCTTCTCAGGCCGAGACCGGTGTGGCTCAGTGGATAGAGCGTCAGACTGTGGGCTTGGAGGGTCCCGGGTTCGATCCCGGTCAAGGGCGTGTACCTTGGCTGCGGGCACATCCCCAGTAGGGGGCGTGCAAGAGGCAGCTGATCGATGTTTCTCTCCCATCGATGTTTCTGACTTTCTATCCCTCTCCCTTCCTCTCTGTGAAAAATCAATAAAGTATATTTTTAAAAAACAACATGGCTTCTCAGAAGTGGCTTAGGACGGCCTGTGCTCTTGGTGACTCGTCCCAGAGCTCCTCGCCCAGCTCAGCGTCCGGAGTAGGGTGCAGCGCTGCCTTCTCCATCGCGAGGGGGGTACACACACCTGCAGACGCGATGGAGCGCAGGGCTGCACCCCACCCTCGAGGGTGGGAGGGGAGGAGACCCGCCCCCGGCCCCGGCCCCCGGGCGCTGACCCTGCGCTGAGGCCGTGAGAGGGGCCGTCGGGGAGTGGGTCAGCCCGGGCCTCTGCACTGTCCCTGCGGCTCCCGTGCATCTGGGATTGCGGCGGAATAGCAAGCGCACAGCCGAAGGAAAACAGCGTCCGAGTCTGTCTTTCCACGCCGATTCCGGCTCTTCGGCGGTCTGGTGGTTTTCTGCGGGAAGCCGGACGGGATGTGTCGGTGGTCAGCCACACGTCTGGCCCGACAGGCTGTTTTTCCGTGTCCGCCCGTCCCCAGGGGGTCTCAGGAGAGCGGGTCCTCCGAGGACGGCCTCTCAACGCAGGCCGGGAGCCCGCGTTTCCGCGTGGAGCGCAAGTGCCGAGCACGACTTCCTCACGCCGGCCGTTTGCAGTCTGTGAGCTTCTGGAGCGTAAACGCACCCCTCCCACCGGAATAGGAAGCGTGTTCTTTGTGCAGAAAGCACCCTTCCCGCCTGGGCTCCCACCCTGTCAGCTTCCGGTTCCGGGGGGACCTTCCCCTGCTGTCCTCCTTTGTGAATCGTTTTTCTTTTTGTTAGTATTTTTTAAATATGTGTTACCAGCTTTTCACAGAGAGGAAGGGAGAGCGATAAAAAGCCAGAAACATCGACAAGAGAGAGAGACATCGATCAGCTGCCTCCTGCACGCCCCCCGCTGGGGATGTGCCCGCAGCCAAGGTCCATGCCCCCGACCGGAATCGAACCCGGGACCCTTCGGTCCGAGGGCCGACGCTCCATCCGCTGAGCCACACCGGTTTCGGCTGTTGTGAATCGTTTTATTTCTGTTATTCTCGGGTCAAAGCTCACGAATTCTTTCTGGCTCGCCTCCAGCCTGTAGGTCCGTCCGCTGGTTGTTTTCTTTTCGGTTCTGTTCGTTTGCCGTCGGCGGTTTCCGCGTGGCGCGCTGTGTCGGCCGTGTGCCCGCCAGGGTGTCTGTGTCTCTTGCGTGTGAGCGTGTCACTGCCCGGTGGAACGTGCCTGCAGTCGCTCTGTGGGGCCTGTCCGGCCGTTCCGCACCGGGCCACCATCGGCGCCGGGCGACTTTTTCCCGGGACGGAGCCGTTTCCTGCCTCCGCGGGGCGTGGTGGTGGGTGGCACCCGGACACTGCGAATGCTGTCGCAGGGCCTCGGGGCTGTCTGCCCGCCAGCGAGCGCCGGTGTTTCTGCTCCCGCGGACGGCCCCGAGGTGAGGCCGGCGCCGGTCTGTCCTCCGGCCTGGCTGGCGGCTGAGCGCTTACTGCCCGCGGGGCCGCAGTCCCCACTGGGGGGGGAGATTCAGGGAGCAGGGCCACAGGCAGGGGTGAGGGGGGGATTCAGGGAGCAGGGCCACAGGCAGGGGTGAGGGGGGGATTCAGGGAGCAGGGCCACAGGCAGGGGTGAGGGGGGGGGATTCAGGGAGCAGGGCCACAGGCAGGGGTGAGGGGGGGGATTCAGGGAGCAGGGCCACAGGCAGGGGTGAGGGGGGGGATTCAGGGAGCAGGGCCACAGGCAGGGGTGAGGGGGGGGATTCAGGGAGCAGGGCCACAGGCAGGGGTGAGGGAGGGGGATTCAGGGAGCAGGGCCACAGGCAGGGGTGAGGGGGGGGATTCAGGGAGCAGGGCCACAGGCAGGGGTGAGGGGGGGGATTCAGGGAGCAGGGCCACAGGCAGGGGTGAGGGGGGATTCAGGGAGCAGGGCCACAGGCAGGGGTGAGGGAGGGGGGATTCAGGGAGCAGGGCCACAGGCAGGGGGGAGGGAGGGGGATTCAGGGAGCAGGGCCACAGGCAGGGGGGAGGGAGGGGGATTCAGGGAGCAGGGCCACAGGCAGGGGTGAGGGAGGGGGATTCAGGGAGCAGGGCCACAGGCAGGGGTGAGGGAGGGGGATTCAGGGAGCAGGGCCACAGGCAGGCAGGGGTGAGGGAGGGGGATTCAGGGAGCAGGGCCACAGGCAGGTTCGCTGGGGGCACCACAGCTCGTCCCCTCCCAGCTGTTTCCTGTCCGCCTGGGAGAGGCAGGGCCCAGACAAAGCCAGAACGCAGACAGCAGCCAGCGGACGGGGCGGACGCACTGCCCCCCATCCCAGGCCTGGCTTTCCGCTCCACAGGCTGCATAGGGGGGAGGGGGGAAGTCACGGGGCAGAGGCTGCTGGGGGGGGGGGGTCTTTCTCCCTGGAGCCGTGGGGGCCTTCCACGCTGGGCTGGCTGCTCGACTCCCAGAGCGGACGGTGGCAGTGCACGCCCCGGTGTGGGCTGAGGGGGGCGGGGGGCTGCGTGTCTGAGGCTGTGACTCTGTTCGCCTGTCCCCCTCAGACAAGCAGCCGGAGGCCTTCGTGGCCGAATGGGAGCTGGTCCGTCCCGAAAGGAAGTGATCTGGGTGCTTCCTCCGGGCCGGCCGCTGGGACACGTGGGGCAGGTCCCTCAGAGCCCGTGTCTGTCCTCCGGCTCCTGGTCCCCTGATGAGTCACAGCTCGGCCCTGACCTCGCTCCTCCCCCTCGTTCCCCCCAAGGTCTGATGGCGCTGCTGCGGGTGTGGGGGTGCCGCCTTGCTTTTCCCAAGGCACAGCCCGCCTCCCGCAGAGCCTCAGGGGAGGAGAGAGCCTGGGCCGCCAGAGTCCTGGGCGGGGAGAGTCCTGGGGGGACAGTCCTGTGGGGGACAGTCCTGGGCGGGGAGAGTCCTGGGGGGACAGTCCTGGGCAGGGACAGTCCTGGGTGGGGACAGTCCTGTGGGGACAGTCCTGGGGGGACAGTCCTGGGGGGACAGTCCTGGGCAGGGACAGTCCTGGGTGGGGACAGTCCTGGGTGGGGACAGTCCTGGGGGGACAATCCTGGGGGGGACAGTCCTGGGGGCACAGTCCTGGGGGGACAGTCCTGGGCTGGGAGAGTACTGGGGGGGACAGTCCTGTGGGGACAGTCCTGGGTGGGGACAGTCCTGGGGGGGACAGTCCTGGGGGGACAGTCCTGGGGGGGACAGTCCTGTGGGGACAGTCCTGGGTGGGGACAGTCCTGTGGGGACAGTCCTGGGTGGGGACAGTCCTGGGGGGGACAGTCCTGGGGGGGACAGTCCTGGGGGGACAGTCCTGTGGGGACAGTCCTGGGTGGGGACAGTCCTGGGGGGGACAGTCCTGGGGGGGACAGTCCTGTGGGGACAGTCCTGGGTGGGGACAGTCCTGGGGGGGACAGTCCTGGACTCCAGTGGCCGCTCAGAGTGTGCCTCCCTATGGGGCGTGCACTCCGGCCATCCTGCTTCTCAGGGAAATGCATGCGTGCTTTTTACTGACCGCCCCCTCAGATGTGTCCCTTCCCCCGCCGGAGCCACTGACGGTGGCCAGCACCTCGCCCCGCGGGTTCTCCTGGCCCGGCCGAGCTCCGCAGCTGACACCGAGTCTGACCGGTTTTCCTCCCACAGGGCGAGTCGGTCAAGTACTTCCTGGACAACCTGGACCGGATCGGCCAGCTGGTGAGTATGGACCGCCCCCCAGCCCGGCTCCTGCAGAACGAAGCAGCTCCGGTGCTTGGGTTTGGTGGGCTGAGCAGCCGGTTGGCTCTGCCAGGTGACCTTGGAGAGACGACGCCACACCCTTGCTGGGCAGGGCGGAGGGTCACCCCATTCCCGTGAGGGAAACCCACTCCTGTTCACAGACCCCAGTCCCGCTGACTGACAGGGGAGGCGGTGTTTCTGCCAGAATCCCTGCCCGGACCCTGTAGGGAGACCAGCCCTCTGGGGTCCTCGCCCGGACCTTTCTAACCAGCGGGACAGCGATGGGTTTCCGGCAGAGACCGCACTGACACCTCTTCCGGGGGGAGGCTCGCTGATGGGCGCCGATGGTCTGGCTCAGCGAGAGCGCCGGTTCCATTGGCCAGTTGCGGGCTCTGGATTAGCAGCCAATCCATGTCTCTTTCGCGGCGCTGTTTCCCTCTCTCCGCCCCTCCCCCTCCTTCACCGCCCTCCAAAAACCCATGGGAAAAGAGCCTCCGATGAGGATTAACACCAGCGGATTCATTTTTAAAGAGACAGCTGCTTAAACAAAAGTCCCTGAACCCCATCGTAATCCTCAGAGCCTGTAGACTCCGGGGTCAGAACCACACCCCGGAGCCCCGGGAGACTGCGGCCATCCCCAACGCCGGCCCACCCCGTGGTCCAGGCCACTCAGACGGCTCCCTCTCCTCTCCCCGTCGCTGAAGGACCCGGATGGTCTCTCCCTGCGGGTTCTCCCTCCACCTGCAGCAGTTCCGTCTCCCTGCGCACGGGTGGCCGGTCCTGAGGCGTCGCTGTCCCTGTTGGGTTTGGGGAGAGGGCGCATGAGCACCCACGTGGGGGTCACGTGGGTCCCAAAGGGGTGACTCGGGGCTCGGAGACTTCTTCCCACGCCCACCTGTTTGGGGGTGAAGACCTGAAGCTCTCCCTCCCCCCTGGGAGGGGCGGAGACCTGCGCCCCAATGGCGCCTGGAGAGGCTGGGAATGCAGTGCCCTGCGGGTTGGGGGGGCGGGGAGCCGTGGGCAGAAACGAGCTGGTTCCGGTGGCCAGGACAGGGCGGGAACCCGACTCTCCCCACACACACCCCGAGACTCCCTCGGGCTGACGCAGCCCCCAGCCCGCTGTCCCGGCGCCGCCTGCGTCTACAGCAGCCTGGCCTGCGGTGCTTGGCTCCCCTTCTCCAGCGCCTTGACTGTCTCCTCCCGGCCGTTACCCACGCCCCGTCTCCCGGCTCTCCCCGCCCTCTTCCCCTCCCCCCTCTCTGAGCGCCCCCCCATCTCCCGGCTCTCCCGCCCCGCCCCCTCTTGGCGCCCCGCCCTCTCAGCGCCCCGCCCGCCCTGTCTTGCAGAACTACTTGCCCAGCAAGCAGGACATCCTGCTGGCCCGGAAGGCCACCAAGGGCATCGTGGAGCACGACTTCGTGATCAAGAAGATCCCCTTCAAGATGGTGGACGTGGGCGGCCAGCGGTCCCAGCGCCAGAAGTGGTTCCAGTGCTTCGACGGCATCACGTCCATCCTGTTCATGGTGTCGTCCAGCGAGTACGACCAGGTGCTCATGGAGGACCGGCGCACCAACCGGCTGCTGGAGTCCATGAACATCTTCGAGACCATCGTCAACAACAAGCTCTTCGCCAGCGTGTCCATCATCCTCTTCCTCAACAAGACGGACCTGCTGGTGGAGAAGGTGCGCAGCGTGGCCATCAGCAAGCACTTCCCCGACTTCCGCGGCGACCCGCACCGGCTGGAGGACGTGCAGCGCTACCTGGTGCAGTGCTTCGACCGGCGGCGCCGCAACCGCAGCAAGGCGCTCTTCCACCACTTCACCACGGCCATCGACACCGAGAACATCCGCTTCGTGTTCCACGCCGTCAAGGACACCATCCTGCAGGAGAACCTCAAGGACATCATGCTGCAGTGAGGGCCGCCGGCCCCTGCGGGAGCGCCGCGGGCGGGGACGGGCGCCGTGAGCTACTGAATCCGCGAGGTACACTACTGAGCCGCCGGCGGCCGGCGGGACTGCAGGCGGGGGCGCGGCTGTGCGCGCCTGCGTGTGCCCAGTGCGTGTCCGTGTGCGTGCGCGCGCCGCTCTGACACCGGCACCGGGCGAGCGCCGGGCTGCCCGGCCCCCCACCCCGCCGGTCTGCCTTCCTGCCGCTCACCAGAGCCCCGCCTCGCCGGAGCGTGGGGGCGACCCCGTGCGCGGCCCCCAGGGCTCGGTGCCCCTCCCAGAGGGAACGCGGTGCCTTTTGAAACTCCGGTGCCACGTCCCGGAGCCCCGCAGGCCGAGGCGGGGCGGGCGGGCTCCTGGCGTGTCGTGCCTTAACGCCCGGGCACTGCCTCCCGCCCGTCCCCTTGCCCGGCGCATGGGCGGGGCACGTCCCTCCACGCAGCACTGGGCGGTGCTCATTACTCCTGACCGCCCCACCCTGCCACCCCTCCCCCGGGGAGACACACCCCCCGGCCTCGCCCGTGGTCGCCGTGGCGCGGCCAGGCTTCCTGTCCGCGGCCTCTGGGAGCCACAGGTTAGCACAGCCCGTGTCCGGCAGGCGGCCTTCGGGAGGCCCCGGCCCCGCACCCCCCGGGCCCCGCAGACTGCCGCCACCACCCCAGTGCCTCTTCCAGCCGGCCCCTTCCCAGGCCGCCCTCCATCCGGGTCCCGGCCGGGCTCTGCCTCTGGAATCCCACAGCGCACGTGCTCAGTCGGGTGCGGGAGCTGCGGGCCCAGTGGAGGCCCAGCCGGGCAGGTGCCACCCTGCACAGCGCGTTGCATTACACGGCCCGCTGGCGGCCTCTCCCCTGCGGCTCCCGGGGCAGGGCTCGCCCAGCACTTGAGAGAGAAGGAAAGCGCGCCCTCGCTCGCTGGCACCAGAATCCAGTGGCTTAGCCAACCCGGCCCTGGTCCGAAGGCCACCCCGGGCTCCTCCTGTGTCCCTTGGCGCCTCCCCCAGCTGCGTGTCAGCGGGCCCGGCACCCGTGAGTCTAGGCAGGGGCTGACCCCACGCTCCTGAGTCACCTGCTGTCTCCGTTTGGCGAGGAGACGCACAGCGTGGAAGTCCTCGGGGCGTGTGCCAAGGGTCGGCCCTGGTCGGAGAGAAGTCGCGGTTTGGGTGCCGCCCCCCGTGGCTCTCCACGGCCGAGGCTGTGGCCCGGGGGGGAGGGCACAGGGCAGCTCAGGCAGCGGTTCTGAGGTCACGGTCGCCTCGGTGACGGGGGCGCCGGGTCTCAGGGGTGGCAGGAATGGCTGGTCCCCCCCCACCACCACCCGACTGGGAAACAGGGCTCAGGGAGGCAGCTGGGTCCCGCCTGGGCCCCCGGGGCCTGGAGCGCTTTGCCTCTAGTCAGGCCGACCCGTTTGCTCGCTCTCCTTCATGGGAGTGCGAGGGGCTGTGGCTGCGCTGAGCGGGGCGGGGGGGCCGGAGGCCGGGACCCCGACCAGCTCGGCCACCCCTCACCCTGCGGGCTTCTTGCCGAGCCCGGCGCCGCCCCAAGTCCTGGGGCGCCCCCTGGAGAAGAAGTTACAGTTTGTGAGTCTGAACTAAACCATTTACAACTTTTACACATAGACTAGTCCTTCCTGTTTCTGAAGCCTCGGCTTTTGTAATTTTTTATCTTAACTTCACTGTCACCCTTGATTATTGTCTTTTGTATTGAGATGTTGGAGGAGCAGGAGGTAGTGGTGCCTGATCTATTATTGCAACAATGTAACAATAAACTTCCTCAAATAAGACTCGTGTCTCCAGTTTCTCCGGCCCGCATGAAGGGGCGGGTTTAACTGTCCGGTTTGGGGAGAACGTTCCAGGCGCTGACGGCAGCCCTGCGCTGACGGCTCTCCCGCGCGTTTCTTTCCTCACGGGCCGGGGTGCCAGCTCCCCGAGAGCGGGCAGCAGTCTGGAGGCAGGATGCTCAGCGTGGCCGCGGCCCGGGAGGACGGTGACTCTGCAGGTGAGCACGGCGTCAGGGCGAGCGCGTGGCTCCGGGCGGCCCTCGTGGCTCCGGGCGGCCCTCGTGGCTCCGGGCGGCCCTCGTGGCTCCGGGCGGCCCTCGCGGCTCCGGGCGGCCCTCGCGGCTCCGGGCGGCCCTCGCACCGGATTGGCGCGCCTGCGAGCGTCCGGTTCGCCGTTGGACCGCCTCCAGCCTCTGGGCGTTTGTTACAATCAGTCCCGAGTTTTCCTTTGCTCAGCGGAGACCACTCAGCCCGGCGGCGTGCTCGGGGGCTGAGCGTCGACCTGCACACCAGGCGGTCAGGGTTCGACTCCCGGCCCGGGCACAGGCCCGGGGTGCAGGCTCCACCCCCGGTGTGGGCGTGCAGGAGGCAGCCCATCGATGATTCTCTCTCATCGTGGATATTTCTCTCTCTCTCTCTGAAATCAATAACAATGTATATATATTTTAAAAGCCGCTCAGAACCAACGTGGAGTTCCGTTTTCAGACCCAGAGATGCAGACGCTGACGCTGACGCGGTTTGCTTGCGGGCTCACTGCGACGGGAAGCACAGGTTTCACCCCCGTGAAACCGCCTGGTGCGGGCGGCTGGCACAGGTGTAGCGGGGACCGAGGCCTCCAAGCACAGCTTCCGGTGGGCGGGAGTGGCGAGAGGCGCCCAGCAGGATCCGCAGGGGACCAGGGCGAGAGGCTGTGGCGTGCTGGCCGTCCAGCGTGGAGGGGATGGCATGGTGCCTCCCGCCCAGCTGCCCCCCCAGCCACCTGCTTCCCCTGTGCCAGCAGCTCCGCCCATGAGTGGCTGAGCCCGGGGAGACCTACACTCATTCCAGACAGGTGTGACCCGAGGCCGGCGGTGACGACCGGGAGGATGGTTCCCCTTGTTGCTATGAGACAGTGCAGGGGAGCAGGATGTGTGGGCTCAGACCCCCCCACACCCCCCAGGCCGCCCGGGCACCTCCCGCTCTCTGGCCTCCTGTTGGCAGGTGAGTGTGGCCCCACGTGTTAGGATCAGGCCCCACTGACCAGGGGCCCCTGGGAGGCCGTAAACACGGACACGTGGTGAGAACGGCTCGGTGCTGAGAATGTCCGGGAGCCCACAGGGAGGTGGAGGTGGCCTCGCCGAGGTGACAATGACGCTGCTCTGGGCAGAAGCTGGTACGGGTGGGGAGTGCGTGCCGGAGAGATGCACTTGAGATACGGGATGTCTGGAGCCCAGGAGCCAGAGAGGCAGGGCCTGCAAGGGCCGGGGGACCCAGGGGATGGGCCGAGAGCCCGGGGTGCCAGCTGGCCCCGCTGCACGCGACACAGTGGGTGAAATGCTTGGGTGGTGCCTCACGTGAGACCGGCTGGCTTGGCTTCTGGTTGGCTGGGTGCGAGCCTAGGGGGCTGGGGGGACACAGCCGGCCTCTCGGCCTCTTGGGGGCCACTCCTCGGGATGAGGAAATGGGCACTGCGTTGGGGCGCCTCCGCTGAGCCGGTCCC
Organism: Antrozous pallidus; assembly: GCA_027563665.1. Taxonomy (NCBI): domain Eukaryota; kingdom Metazoa; phylum Chordata; class Mammalia; order Chiroptera; family Vespertilionidae; genus Antrozous; species Antrozous pallidus. The sequence continues at coordinate 1,148,162 of CM050516.1, read as the reverse complement.
AGGCGCCTGGCCTTCCTCACAGCGGGGAACTGGGTGGACACGGGCGGGCGTTTCTTGGAAACGGCTTTTTAAAATAGCCCCAGCATGTTTTCGCTGCCTCTTCACCCGAAGAGCTGGTCTAAAAATAGCCTGTGATTCTGGGTGCTCGTTAATCAGGTGCTCCTCCCGGGTCGCGGGGTTCCAGCCGCGCACGGCGAGGCGAGGCGGAGGCGTCTCCTGGCTCGGCCCCAGCGCTCAGCTTCCTGGCCTTCGCTCTCAGAGCCGTAAACCGGCCAGAAGCTGGTTCCTTTGTGTGCAGCGGCCCCAGGACGAAGCCAGCTTCCACGAGGGCCCGGGGCGGGGACAATGGCCTAGACCCGGCCTGTGCTGGCTCCGGGGTCCCTGAGCCTGCCCGGGGAAGCCCCGCTCCTCCGGCTCCTCCGGCTCCTCCGGCTCCTCCCGCCTGGCCTCCGGATAAAAATACTCCTGCGGGGACGCGCCCTCTCTGTGCACACAGGCTCGGAGCGGCGGCCCGGGCCTGTTTAGGTTGGCATCTTCGCCCGAGGCCGGCCGGCCGGCCACCCACCCGGTGCTGGGACCTCCGGAGTCTGGGGGAAGGGACAGCAGCTGCTCTCGGTACAGGGTCGGGCAGGGCCGAGCTGGCGCGGGGAGCCAGCTGTGTCTCCCTCCGGAGCCTCCTTCCTGCTCCCACTGCCCGCGGCTTCTCGAACAGAAACCCAGAGCGCAGGGGTCGATGCCAGCCAGGCCCGCTCAGCAGCCCCGGCCCGGCGGGCCTCCTGGGCCACGGCAGCAGGGCATCGACCGGCGGGCGCTTCCGGGCTCGAGGCTGATGGTGGCCGCGCTCCCAGAGGAGGGGTTCCAGCAGCCCCGGCCCGGTGGGCCCGCAGAGCCGCTGCGTGGCCGGTGTGTGGCCGGCCTTTGAACATGGTGGGGTGTCATTTGTCCCCGGACTGTAACATTAGCGCGGGGGGGGGGGGGGGGGGGGGCCAAGCCGGTGTGTGCCTATTTTTCTAAGCCCTTTTGGAGATTGATTTCCTCCCAGAAAGGCTGAATCGGATGTCCCATGGGGCAGTCAGAGAGGCCACGTCCCTCCTCCCGGCCCTGGCTCCCCAACCGCGGCTGAAGCCAGGCTAACCTCAATGGCCTGTCTGCTGAGGCTGTGGGTGGGGCGGGGCTTCTGTGGGTGGGCGGGGCTTGGGTGGGTTGGGTAGGACTTCATTGGAGCGTGGTTTAAGGAAGGTGGGGCTTAGTTGAGGGTTAAGGGATGGGCGGGGCTTGGTTGGGTGGGATAGGGCCTGGGGTGGGTGGGGCTTAGATGGATGAAATAGGGCCTGGGTGGGCGGGGCTTATGTTGGTGGGTGGAGCTTGGGTTGGGGCGGGGCTTAGGTGGGTGGGGTGGGGCTTGGTTGGGGCGGGGCTTAGGTGGGTGGGATAGGGCCTGGGTGGGCGGGGCTTGGTTGGGGCAGGGCTTAGGTGGGTGGGATAGTGCATGGGTGGGCGGGGCTTAGTTGGGGCGGGGCTTAGTTGGGTAGGATATGGCCTGGGTGGGGCTTGGTTGGGGTGGGGCTTAGGTGGGTGGGATTGGGGGTGGGGCTTGGTTGGGGCAGGGCTTAGGTGGGTGGGATCGGGTCTGGGGTGGGGCCCGCGGTGGGTGAGGCTGGGGCAGGAGGGGTCCAGGTGATTCTCCGGAAGGGCCTGTGGCTTTGGGGAGAGAGGGAAACAGACGAGGAATCGGGAGTCAGGGCGGCGTGGAGAGGACGTGTCCCCGAGACGGGGCCTGGCTGCTCCTGCCCCGTCAGCACGCCGCTGGGCGTGTGCCCCCGTTCTCGGGCTGCACTGCTGGCCGCGGCGCTCACCGGAGCGGCCGTGGGCACTGGCGTGTCCCCCTCGCCGGGCTCTGAGCTGGGCGATGCCCCGCAGGCTCCCGCCTGCTGCAGCCGGGGACCTGTGCCCTGAGCGCCATCCCCAGACAGCTCCGTGTCTGGGTGTCCCTTTCAGAACGTCCTCCGGGAGTCCTCCTGCGGCACCGGAGGATCTGCGGCTGGTAGCTGCCCCCTCCCACTTGGTGGTGCTTTGGGGGCTGCAGCTGAGACCCCAAGGCCAGGAGCACAGACAGACGGACGGACGCCTCTGGTCCCTCCACCTCAGCGTTGCCTGCCCCAGGCTCCGGGCTAGGGACGCAGGAAGACGTCGGGGCTCGGCCCCCCAAGTTCCCACAGCGCAGGCAAGTGCCCATCTGCCCCCCTCCCCACCTGGGCGCCACCCAGGGGCGTGGCTCTCCTTGTCCCCCTCCGAGAGCTGGAAGCCCAGGAGATGCAGCTTCCGCAGGCGGATGGGGGCCGGGGATGGGGGGTGCAGGAGGTTCGGCCTCATCCTGCGGGACGCAGCCAGTGGCAGCTCCTCAGGCCCAGCAGGTGGACGAGTTCAGAACCCTGAGCGGCGGGGGGGGGGGGGGGGGGGTGCCCTGGGGGAGGTTGGACGGCCAGGATGTCGGCTGAGTGACCTCGGGGAGTGAGGGGACAGAAGTGGGGCCGGACCTGCCCAAGTAGGGTTCACGTAAGACCCGCCCAACTGGAGGGCTGTGCTCTTAGGATGGGAGGGGGCGGTGAAACCTCTCCCCCGCCCAGTGCCACAGCCGGGAGCGTTCCCGAGGCCCCGCGTGGCACACGCTTAGTGCCGCGACCCTGCGGGATGGCACCGCGAGGCGGCTGTGAGCGCGGCAGGCAGGGGCCCGGCCGCTCGCCCTCCCGCACCCTCTGCCTCTGCCTCTGCCCCATCATGGACGATGTGCCACGTGACCCAGCCTGAGCCGGGGCCTATAGATGCATCTGTGGCTTCGGAGCCTCCCCGCACACACACCCCCGATTCGCCCAGGCCCTCTTCCTCGCTGTTCCGAGGTGGAGCCGGCCTCGCCCTGCCTGAGCTAGCCCCACTCGGCCTGGGTAGGGAATGGACACTTTGCTGGATTCCTCATTTTGACGAGGATTTTCACGTCTGTGTGGGTGAGACAGGGAGGCCTCCCTTTCCGGCACCGTCTGTCTGTCTGTCTGTCTGTCTGTGTCTGGGTGAAGTGGCTCGGTGAGTGAGGTGGGAGAGTTCCTCTGTGCTCCCCTCCGGGAGCGGCTGCAGAGAATGGCTAAACACAGCCGCGGCAGGGTGCTGGGAGGCACCGGAAGCTTAGCGGGGTTCTGGGTGAGGTCTGGTAGAACTCACCCTGGAACCGCCTGGGCCCGGGCTCCGTTCCGGAAAGTCGTTATCGGCCCCGTGGCGTGAGGCGCACAGGTCTGCCCTCCGGGGCGGTCTCGGCCGATCGTTCGCCTGGGGCGTGGGGGCCGTGGGCACCGGGTGCTCGCGCACTCCCTCCCCTCCGTGTCCTCCGGCCGTGGCGCGGCCCCTCCGCCCCCGCCCCTGGGGAGGCCTGCCTCTCCCCCGTGGCTGGAGGCTCACCGACGCCGGGGCAGGCCTTTCCGAGAACCTCGCTGTGGCGCAGACAATGCTCCCTCCGGGTTCACCGTTTTCCACATGATTTCTGTCCTAACTCATTTCTTTTCTTCTCCTTTCTGCGGTTTAATCTGGTTGTTTTCCAGTTCCCGGGGGGGGGCACTGGTTTGTGAGTGCTCCCTGACATGAGCACTGCGCCCGCTGCCCCCGAGTCCAGTCATCTCCGCTCCTGCAGGGGCCTGGGCCCCAGGCGCGCCCCGAGGAGGAAGGGCAGCCCTGCTCGCCCGGTTCTGACAGGCGCCTGCGGAGCCCGCCTGGACCTCGGCTCCCCCAGACGTGAGCACGGCAGCCTCACCTGCCGGGGGAGGCTGAGTCAGTCTCTGGGAGCTCGGGGCGATTCTGGGGTTGTGGCTGGAAGCCGGGCCGTGGCTGGACCAGGGGCCACTTACCCTGAGGAGCCAAGGTCCAGCCCCAGGCCCCGTCCAAGCTGAGCTCTGCTCTGACCCTGGTTACCCCAGAGGCCTGGGCCCAAGGGCAGCCAGGCCAGGGCAGGGCAGGTGGCTGCCACCGGAGGTCCCTCTTCACCCCCAGCGGCCGGTCTGGGACACGGCGGGACTCAGTGGCCCGTCACAGGTGTTTATTTTCAGTAGAAAATAAGCCACTTTAATAACACTTTCCAAACATGTGACTGACCGCTCTCCCCAGGCCCGGCTCCCGAGGGTCCTGTGCAGCCAGCCGAGCTGGGGCCCGGGCCTGAGGGAGGGATGGGGGGGGGAGGTGGAGGGGGCAGGGGCCGGGAAGATGGCAGGGTGGCAAGGAGGTGGCTAAGGAGCGGGGAGCTCGTGGAGAAGGGGGTGGAAAGGGGGCAAGGAGGTGGCCAGGGGTGGGGAGAACACTGGGGGTAGGGGGGCTGGGGGGTAGGGAGGTGTCTGGATGGCAGGGAGAGCGCTGGGGGGGCGGGGAAGTTGCTGGGGGGCAGGGAGGTGACTGGGTGGCAGGGGTGTGGCTCGGGGGTTGGGAGGTCGCTGGGGGGCAAAGGTAGGTGGCTGGGGGGGCGGGGAGGTGGTTGGGGGGCGGGGAGGGCGCTGCGGGCCCTCAGTAGCAGTCGGCCTCGTTGTCCCCCAGGAGGCCCACAGTGGCCAGCATGTCCTGCAGGAGCGACTGGGGGTTCCGCTCCACGTGGTCACTGCTCTCGGCCAGCGCCCCCCGCAGGTCCTCCAGGTCCAGGGACCGCAGCACGGCCAGCACGGCCTCGGGCTCCAGCGGCCCCAGGGGCTGGCCCCGCTCGCCGGCCCGCCACCTCTGCAGGGCGGCCTCCACCGAGGCCACGTCGGGGCCGCCCCCCGCCTCCCGCTCGCCGTCCCCGGGGGCGGCCTGGTCCCGCAGGAGAAGGAGAAGGTCGCAGGACTTCTGGGCCACGGGCCGGTCGCAGTCAAACAGGGCGCTCAGGGCGAACTCCGGGAGCCGCACGCGGCAGGCGGCACGCAGGGCCCGGGCCGCGCGGCCGGGGGCGTCAGCCTCGGGGGCGGCCACGGCGTAGGGACAGCGGGAGCCGGGCGGGCCCAGCGTCTGCTCCAGGAACACCCGCGCCAGCTCCAGGCCCTGCGCCCGCACCTCCCAGTCCAGGTCGCGGCTGGCCGCCCGCAGCACCCGGGCCACGAAGCGCTCCGTGTCCTCGGCCACCTCGGCGTGGCCGTCCCGCAGCCACCGGGTGAAGACGTGCATGGCGGCCCGGCGCGGGAAGCCCTCCGAGTCGGCGGCCAGCACGTGCAGCAGCTCCGGCAGCGGGCTCTTCTGCGGGCGGAGGACGGGGCGGGCGGAGGGTGAGTGCCCGCCGCGGGGGCGGGGAGAGCCCCGGAACCCGCCCACGGGCCTCGGGGTAACCACGTGCCCCGCCCTGTATGTGCTCATCCGCCAAGGGGGGCGGGGTGACCGCGTCCACGCAGCGGGGTGCTGGGAGCTGAAGGGAGACCCGGACGAGCTGGGCAGAGAGCCCTGCCCCAGCCGCCCATGCCAGGCGGCCCCGAGGCCCCGCCGCCCACCTGCGGGCCTCCCGGGCTCTCGGGGCCGGCGGGCGCGGGGTGCAGCCCGAGGCTGGAGAGCCGGCCCACGGCGGTTACGGCGCTGGCCCGCACGTAGCTCTCAGGGTCCTGCAGCAGCTGCCGCGCCAGCTCGGGCACCTCGGACGCCAGGAGCGCGCGTCTGAAGCCGGCCTGTCCTGCGGGTGCGAGCGCCGCGACCGGCTGTGACCGGGCTGACCCCGCAGCCTCCCCGCGCCCAGGGCAGCCCCTGGTCCGGGCTCCAGAGCCACCGGGGTGACCGGTGTGGGTGCCACAGCCTCCCCGCCGCCGGACTCACCTGCCCAGCGTCCGGCCGCCTGGGTCAGGAACTCGAGGCCCGAGTCCCTCACCTCCCAGCAGGGGCTGCACAGGCGCCGCTGCAGCACAGGGAGAAGCTCTGGGGCGGGAGGGGGGTCAGAGTGGCCCCTCGCCTGCCCCCGCCTCCCAGCCCGCCCCGCCTCCCAGCCCGCCCCGCCTCCCAGCCCGCCCCGCCTCCCAGCCCGCCCCGCCTCCCAGCCCGCCCCGCCTCCCAGCCCGCCCCGCCTCCAGCCCGCCCCGCCTCCCAGCCCGCCCCGCCTCCCAGCCCGCCCCGCCTCCAGCCCGCCCCGCCTCCCAGCCCGCCCCGCCTCCCAGCCCGCCCCGCCCGGCCCCGCGGCTCCCCCGTGTGCCCTGCGGGAGGCCGGGTTACCTCCGAGGAACAGCTGGGTTGGGGGGTCCAGGGCGCAGCAGTCGGGGGGTGTGGGGGCGCTCAGGAGCCACTGCAGCGTGGCCTGGAAGGCCTTCTTCAGCACCTGAGGAGGGCGGGGCTGCAGGCCGGGAGGGGAACGCCCCTGCCCCGTCGTCCCCCTGTGCCCCCTGCCCCGCCCCCCCGTGCCCCCCGTCCTCCCCCTGTGCCCCCGCCCGGCCCACCCTGTGCCCCCCTGCCCCGCCCCCCCTGTTCTCCCCGTCCTCCCCCTGTGCCCCCCCCCCCCGTGCCTCCCGTCCTCCCCCTGTGCCCCCCCCCCCGGCCCACCCTGTGCCCCCCTGCCTCGCCCTCCCTGGGGGTCAGCGGGCTGGCTGTGAGAGGGCACACTGGGCCCATTTCCAGGAGGCCCAGCTTCAGGTTGCAGAAGGGGCCTCTAGATGAAGGAGGGGAGGGCAGGACAGGGGAGAAGAGGGGAGGGGTGAAGAGGGGTGAGGAGGAGAAAAGAGGGAAAGGGAGGGGAGGGGAGGACAGGGGAGGGCAGGGCAGAGGTGAAGGGAGGGAAGGGCAGGGGAGGGGAGGACCTCACTCCCGGGGAAAGGCAATTTCTGCCCAAGACCCGAGAAACTGGCAGGCGCCTCTGCCTCGAGCCCCGGGACTGGGGCCTCCCCACTCCCCCCGCTGCCCCCGCGCCCCCCTTGCTCCACTCCCACCACCGGGGCCCGCTCCGCCGAGGGGCCGAGACCGGGTGTGTCTGCAGGAAACACCAGGCACCTGGCAGGGTCCCCGGACTCTGGGCCACCTCTCCCGGCGAGCACCCGTGCGGAGCCTGCAGGGCGCCCCACCTCTGCCCCGCCCCCGCCCCCAGGCCCGCACCCCGCCTGTACCGTGGGGCTGGAGTCGGGGCTCCGGAGGTGATCCAGGAGGACGGCGAGCACCTGCGTCACCAGCTCTGGGGGCCCTGGGACAGATGTGATGGGTGGAACCCCCACCTCCCGCCCGGGGCTCCCAGACCCGTCACAGGCAGTGCCCCCCCGAGCCCCCAGGACAACAGGCCCAGGATGTCCTGAGCAGCGAGGGAAAGGGCGGCCTGTGGGACCCGCTCAGACCCAGCCGCGCGCCCCTTCTCGCTCACCTCTGTCGGCAGACAGCGCCCCCAGAAAGCCGAGGGCCGCCCGCTGGACGCGGGCACAGCCGGCCAGGACGGCACAGAGGCGGCCCCCCACGTCGGAGCCGGAGGCGGGCACCGCTGAGCCGTCGCAGAACCGCAGGACGGTCACCGCGGCCCCCAGCAGGGGCGCCTGGGGCCAGGGCGCGGGGCGCTGGGGCTGCGGGGGGGGGGGGACGGGGCAAAGAGGGGGGTCAGCGGGGTCGGGGGCTGCCGCCCGCTGCCCGGGGGACGCAGGCCGGGGCCACGCCTACCAGCGGCTGCAGCAGCTCCAGGTGGGCCAGGGTCTGGCACAGGAGAGCCACGCAGGCGGACCGGGACGACAGGAGCGTGTCCGCCACCGCTGGGTCGTCCTCGGGCCCGGCCGGCAAGCCTGCGGGGCACGGGAAACGGCTCCCGGTCAGCGGCACGTCCCCCAGGCCGCACAGGCCTCGCCCCGTCGCCACCCCCCAGCCACCCCCACGCCGGCGACCGGGAGGGAGGTGACCTCGGCCGACCAGGCTGGCCTGAGCCGCTCCAGGGCTCCCCAGGTCGAGGCCCTGCCGTCCCCACCGGCCCATCCCGGGCGGCTTCTGCGTCACGAGCTCCTCTCCCGCCACGGGCCCCGGGCACACCCGGCCCGGCCCTCCCCCTCCCCCTCCCCGTCGTGAGCGGCGTGGCCAGTCCCAGAGCCTGGGCAGGCGGTCGCTCTGGCGTCGTGGTGCCCACGGGGGCCACGCGCCCACTGACTCGGGCGGGGACGGGGAGACGGGAGCAGCAGAGCTGGGTGGCCCCGTCCCATCCTGCACCCCTGGTTGGGGTGGCGCCCCCTGCCTCCCTGCCCGAGGTCCCGACCTCCCACGGGGTCCGCCCTGTCCCCCGGTACCTGGGGGCGCGGGAGCCTGCGAGGCAGCCTTCAGGATGCAGGCCAGGGGCCGGAGGAGGACGGCGAAGGCCTGGGAGCTCAGGGCCTGGGGACTGAGGACGGAGTGGGGAGGGGAGGGGGCGCGGTGAGCCCTGCTCCCGCCCCCCCCTGAGCGGCTGCCTCGAGCGGCCCAGCCAGTGGGCACAGGGGCAGTGCCAGCACCTGGACACGCCCTGCAAGGCAGCTTCCCACGGGCACCAAGATGGGGACCCAGGCCCCAGGCGGGCGGGGACGGGGGAGCAGCTAGGACACGCCCAGGGCCTGGCCACGCCGCCCCCTGGCCGGGAGCCCGCACTCACCAGCCCTGCAGGGTCAGGAGCCCCAGAGCCAGGGGTCCTGCGTGTGGGGGCCTCAGGCGGCCCAGGGCCCGCGCCACCGTCTCCCACAGTCTGTGGTCGGAGCTCAGCGCGGGCGACCTGCAGAGAAGGGCCCGGGAAGAGAGGTGAGTCTCGTGACCCCCGAGGCCACGCAGGGCCCCGCGGGGCTGCCGTGCCCGCGGAGACACGGGTCCCTCCCGGGGGCACAGGTGTCCAGACCCTCCGGTGGCCCCTCGACTCCCGGCACGTCGGCCCCCGAGGCTCCCGGGAAAACCGGCACCGCCCTGCCCCCCCTGCGCCCCGCCCCCGGGGCTGACCGGGCCACGCTGAGGAGGAGGTCCACCAGTGAGTGTGCGGCGGGCACCGGGTCTCTCTCGAGCAGACAGGCCACCAGGGGGTGCAGCCGCGCCCAGAGCACGCGCGTCCACGGGCGGTGGCAGTGCCCAAACGTGGTGGTCAGGACGTTGAGGGCCTGCGTGACCCGAGGGGCGGCGGGCGAGCACAGGGACTCCTCGATGTGGCCCACGATGGTCCGGGCGCTGGCCGGCCAGTCGCACGCCGGGGGGCCGGGGGGGCCCTCTGCCTGGCCCCCCAGAGACAGGCCCAGCAGGTGCGCCAGGAGCTGCCCGGCCGCCGAGGCCACGAACAGGCTGGAGTCTCCCTGCAGGGCGACCACGGTGTCCAGAGCACCTGGGGGGGGGGGGGGACGGCTCAGCAGGATGGGGTGGCCGCGGGGACGCCCAGCACCACGCAGCCCCCTCAGCAGCGGCGGCACCGGGGGGCCAGCGGAGGCCCCGTGTCCTCTGCTCAGGAGCCGGAGCGCCCGGGCTGGGCTGCGGGTTAGCATCGTGGGCTGCCGGGCATTACACCCACAGCGCCCCGACCCTTCCCCTCAGCTCCAAAGCCGCCTGCTGGGCCTCAGCAAGGACGCCCCCACTCTCCAGGGGCCCCCCTAGCCCCCCGGAGCGCCCCATGCCTGTCCCACAGCCCGACGTGCCGCCCGCCGCCCCGCGCCAGGTGCAGGTTGGGGGGCACTCACCGAGGTCGGCCAGGAAGGGCAGGGCGCTGGGGTGCTGGGCCAGGGAGCGCAGGCCCTGGATCCAGCCGCTGCGCACAGTGGGCGCCGTCCAGGCCGCGCCGCCGAGGGGGCCCGCCTCCCCGAAGAGCCCGGGCAGCAGCTCCCCCTGCTGGAGTGGAGAGGAAGTGGCCTGGCCTTGCCCAGGGGGAGCAGCTGGCTTTTTGCCCCGCCCCCGGCCGCTGTGCTGGGGTGGCCCGGCGGGCAGAGCCCCGTTTACATAAAGGCTGATCCATCCTGTCCACTCGTTTCAGGAACACTCTCTGAGCAGCACCCCAGCATCACCTCCAAGGGCCCCCCCTCTGCCACTGACATCCTGACTTAGGGACCCCCGTGGCTCCAAGCCTCCTGGCCCAGCCTGGGGGACCCTCAGGGCCACCCACCTCCAGGAGTCCCCACCTGGGTGCCCCCGCACGCCCGGGGGGTGAGGGGGTCTGGCTGTCCCCTGCCCCACGTCATTACAAGACAAGCAACGCTGCGGAGCTGTGGGGGTGCCAGCCTCCCCGCTGTGGGCACTCGGGCCGGCTCACCTGCAGGAACTGGAAGCAGTCCTCCTGGGCGGCCAGCAGGCCCGCGAGGCGGAGCGCGAAGGCGAGGACGCGGGGACTCAGGCCCTGGGCCTTGGGCACCTGCAGCAGCAGCTCCACCAGGCAGGGGCTGTCCCGCAGCAGCTGCAGGCCGGGCCCTGGACGAGGCCGGGAGCCGTCACCGCACAGCCACGCGTGCCCCGGGGGGCCGCACTCCCGCTGGGAGCTCCCGCACCCCCCTCCCGGGCCTTTAGAGGAGCCGGCCAACAGGAGGACGTGTTTGGAGGATCCTCACGTCACTCAACGCAGGGAATCATCTAGAAGGCCACAGCCTCTGCCCGGGCCGAGGGTGCAGACCGGGAGGGTGGGGCCGGGACCTGGCGGAGCCTGACCGGTTCGGCTGGGTGACCGTGCCAGCGGAGGCCGTCCTGCCCTCCAGAGGGCACTTTCTCTGGACACCGAGCGAACCCGGTGCCGGAAGCGCAGCGGGACCCCCGCCCGCCAACCCCGCACCTGAGCTCACCCTCACCTGCGCCTGGGGCCTGCCGGTCGCCGACCTCACCGACCGGGGGGCCACTTGGGGGACAGCGGGCCCCGGCAAGGTCCCCGGGCACTGAGCTTCGGGAGGCGGAACGGACAGAGCGAGGAAGAGGGGGGCAGAGCAGCAAGAAGAGCGACCACAGACACGCGGGAAATGTAAGGTCCCCCGCCACCGCTTTAAGGGTTAGGGGGGCTTCGGGAGGGATTTAACATACGACACTGAAAACTCCAGGCCACCAGGGCCCAGGGGCTGCCGGCAGTCACCGCGAAAAGACCCAGCCGAGCACTGAGCAGACGCCCATTAACCGGCCACGCTCACCCGTGTGCGGGGGGTTTAACCGGGCACGCTCACCCGTGTGCACAGGGGGTTTAACCGGCCACGCTCACCCGTGTGCGGGGGGTTTAACCGGGCACTCTCACCCGTGTGCACGGGGTTTAACCGGGCACGCTCACCCGTGTGCACAGGGGGTTTAACCGGCAACGCTCACCCGTGTGCACAGGGGTTTAACCGGGCACTCTCACCCGTGTGCACGGGGTTTAACCGGGCACTCTCACCCGTGTGCGGGGGGTTTAACCGGCCACTCTCACCCGTGTGCACAGGGTTTTTAACCGGCCACTCTCACCCGTGTGCACGGGGTTTAACCAGCCACTCTCACCCGTGTGCACGGGGTTTAACCGGCCACTCTCACCCGTGTGCACAGGGGGTTTAACCGGGCACGCTCACCCGTGTGCGGGGGGTTTAACCGGCCACTCTCACCCGTGTGCACGGGGTTTAACCGGCCACTCTCACCCGTGTGCACGGGGTTTAACCGGCCACTCTCACCCGTGTGCACAGGGGGTTTAACCGGCCACTCTCACCCGTGTGCACGGGGTTTAACCGGCCACTCTCACCCGTGTGCACGGGGTTTAACCAGCCACTCTCACCCGTGTGCACGGGGTTTAACCGGCCACTCTCACCCGTGTGCACAGGGGGTTTAACCGGCCACGCTCACCCGTGTGCACGGGGGTTTAACCGGCCACGCTCACCCGTGTGCACGGGGGTTTAACCGGCCACTCTCACCCGTGTGCACGGGGTTTAACCGGCCACTCTCACCCGTGTGCACGGGGTTTAACCGGGCACGCTCACCCGTGTGCACGGGGTTTAACCGGCCACTCTCACCCGTGTGCACGGGGGTTTAACCGGCCACGCTCACCCGTGTGCGGGGGGTTTAACCGGCCACTCTCACCTGTGTGCACGGGGGTTTAACCGGCCACTCTCACCCGTGTGCACGGGGGTTTAACCGGCCACTCTCACCCGTGTGCGGGGGGTTTAACCGGCCACTCTCACCCGTGTGCACGGGGTTTAACCGGCCACTCTCACCCGTGTGCGGGGGGTTTAACCGGCCACTCTTACCCGTGTGCACGGGGTTTAACCGGCCACTCTCACCCGTGTGCACGGGGGTTTAACCGGCCACTCTCACCCGTGTGCACGGGGTTTAACCGGCCACTCTCACCCGTGTGCGGGGGGTTTAACCGGCCACTCTCACCCGTGTGCACGGGGTTTAACCGGGCAAGCTCACCCGTGTGTGCGGGAGGGTGACTGCTACGGAGGGCATGGGACGCGCAACTTCAAAGCCGGAAGAACGGGGTGAAAAAACCGAAAGCTTTCTCCGTCCCGTGGAGGGCAGGACACGGAGGAAAAGGAGCAGAGACACAGGACAACATACAAGACTGCGGTGAAGACAGGTTCACAGGGAACACAGGAAGCAGGTTTCGCCGTGTTCACAGCTGCTCAGTCACGGGAGAGCCACCGGCCGGCGCTGCGGACGGGAGACGCAAGAGAGGACGGACCGGCCAGGCTGGCGGCGAATCCTAACGGTAAGAAGCGGCTCGGGCACAAAAGCGCTCGGGGCGTCAGAGGGGAGCCGTTCCGGAGGGGATGGGCCCCAGGAGCCTGCTCGCCCCAACTTCAAGGCTCGTGAAGGAAACGCGTTTCCAAAGGCAATTGCCGGGCCCGCAGTCTAAGTGTCCGAACGCCTCGCAGAAACAACCACGCGAAAGGAACAGGGACGGCAAACACGTGATAGAGGGGACGGCGCGGAGCCAGTGGACGGGACGCAGGGAAAGCGAGGGCCGACTGCGGGGGCGGGGAGGGCGGGCGGCTCCCGGGAACCAGGCCTCTTTGGGGATAAAAACGGTGCAAAAGGAGACTGTGGCGATGGCTGCACGGCCCTGTCCTGCACTGAAAGCCTCTGAAGTGCGCACTTTATTTCTCTTTAATACATTTTACTGATTTTCCACAGACAGGAAGGAAGAGGGGTAGAAAGTCAGAAACATCGATGAGAGAGAAACATCCATCAGCTGCCTCTTGCACACCCCTTACTGGGGTTGTGCCCACAACCAAGGTACATGCCCTTGACCGGAATCGAACCCGGGACCCCTCAGTCCGCAGACCGACGCTCTATCCACTGAGCCACACCGGTTTCGGCTGATGTGTGCACTTTAAATGGGTCGATGCATGGAGCATCGACTCCATCTCAAAGCTGCTCAAAACTGTTCCTTTAAATGTGACTACAGCCTTGGCCGGTGTTGCTCAGTGGATAGAGCGTCAGCCTGCAGACGGAAGCGTCCCGGGTTCGATTCTCGTTAAGGGCACAGGCCCAGGTTGCAGGCCCCGATCCACAATAGGGGACGTGCAGGAGGCAGCCGATCCGCGGTTCTCTCTCATCGTGAATGTTTCCACCTCTCTTTCCCTCCTGAATTCCCCTCTGGATTCAATAAAGATTTATTTAAATAAGCAAATAACGTGGCGTAGGGACACGGCCACCAGAGAGGACTCTCACACACCAGGACACAGCGCCCTGCGGCAGACTCCACAGAGCATTTGCAAAGCGCCCGCCCTGTGCCACGCGCCTCCATCAGACGTCAGTGGATGTGAGGAAAGCGAAGGGCAGACACTGTCCACCTCCGGGGAAATAAATGAGCAATCGGCAGGGAAGACTAAGAGAAACCCGCGCTGTGAATCTGAAAGATACCCTTTTAAGTAGTTTGTGGCCGAAGAGAAAAGTCGTCATGGGAAGCATGAAATTCCTGGATCTAAATGACAACAAAAGCACCGTCTGGCCAAACCCGCAGGGAGGGCGGGCGGAAGGGCCCCTTCAGAGATGGGTGTGGCGGCGGCCGAGTGGCACAGACAACAAGGAAGACCTAGACGTTCACCCCAAAAGAGAGTGAAGACAAGGGGAAATTGCAGAAGCCCATGGCGGAGCACAGGGGCGCTGTTTGTAATAATGAAACGTCTGAAGCAGGATCGCCGAACGACGGAGAGGTAATTAGGATGAAGTGAAGGACGGGCAGTAGATCGACCTGCTCCGTACAGAAAACACCTGCTGGAAGGTAAGAGAGGGAAACGCCAAGACACCAAACTGCCCTATGGTGGGACCTCGTTCTTGTAAGAAAAATAAGGCTTCAAGTACGGAAATGGACGGCAGGAAAAGAAAGGTGAGGGGTTTAATCTTCCTCTTACTCCTCTGTGGTGGTGTTGAAGTTCTGGCATAGCTCTACCGGTTTCAGAGAGGAAGGGAGCAAGAGGGCTAGAAACATTCATGATGAGAGAGAATCACTGGCCAGCTGCCTCCTGCACACCCCACCCTGTGGATCGAGCCCCCAAACGGGACTTGTGCCCTGACCGGGAATCAAACCCTGACCTCCTGGTTCATTGGCTGATGCTCAACCAGTGAGCTGCCAGCCGGGCACGGGGCTGAAGTTTTATGTAAGGAATATGTATCATGCCCCTGGCTTGTGTGCTCAGTGGTTAGAGTGTCGGCCTACCACGGGAGGGTCTCGGGTTCGATTCCCAGCCAAGGAATGCCTGGGCTGCAGGTTTGATCCCAGCCCCGGTCTGGGCATGTGCAAGAGGCAACCATATCGACGTTTCTCTCCCCCCACCCCTCTTCAGTCTTCTCTAAAAATCAACGGAAAAAATATCAGAACTAAAAAAAAAAAGTTTTACTTTCATAATCAGAGAGAAAACAAAACTCATTTCTTAATAAAGAAAAGAAAAACGCATTGAGAACAGGAAAATGAGTGTGTCCGCGCCCTTGGCAGCCACAGGGCATGGACCGAACTGCAGGGGCCTGAATCGGGCTGAAATCCCTAGCACTTCAACCGCAGCTCTTGCTCCTGATCCCTCCCTCACCCTGATGTGTCCCTAAGCAGCCGGGGGGGGGGGGGGAGGAAGGACACGGATCAGATGGGGACCTGGCCTCCAGGACAGGGGCGCCCTGCGCACCCGCTGGCCTCTGGGAAAACTCAAGAACAGCACCCCTTACCGGCTTCAGTCACGGTTTTAAACCAGTCCAGCAGCTTCTCCAAGCAGGTGTCGTCTGCCACCGGCTGCCTGGGGTCTGCAAGAGCCACACAGAGAGCCGGGAGGAGCTGGGAACACTCGGGGTCCATGACGAGGCCGGAGGTCCTGCAAAAGGGATGTCAGGGCCGGCCCTCCAGCCACAGTCGCAAGCGGCCCCCCATGCCTGCTCAGGGCCCAGGACTTCCGGGCAGCGGGTGGATCACACTGGTCACAGCCCTGGGTGATGCAGGCACGGATGCAAAGCCTCAGCCTGGGGGGTGTGGGGAGCTGAATGGAGGTCTAGAGCAAGCCGGGCCCTAACACCTGGTCACCGGGCTGGGAGGGACTGAGGCTGGTGTAAACCACGAGGCCTTAGGGGCTCAAAGCTGCCAACCGTGGACTCTAGTGGGATGGTAGGAGGGCATGATGCTCACCTAGGCTGCAGGTGGCCAGCGATGGGGTGTGGGTCCGCCCGGGGCAGCTAAGTGCTCAAGTGCGTCTCAGTCCGGGTTGGGTCAGTCCGGGGTCAGCGCGTCTGAGTCCCGGAAACACTGCGGCCAGCGGTGTGTGTTCACCAGGCCCGTCCCTCCCGAGCCGGGTGTGCACCTGCGCGTGGGACCTGGGCGAGGCCGGGGGAGGTGGGGGGGAGCCTCGTGTACACGCGCAAACACGCACCCCGAGTGCAATAAGTAACCTATAAACAGCCCGGGGTCAGGGAGGGCTTTGAGGCGGGGAGGGGTAGGGAGTGGCCAGTGGCTCTGTCGGGGTCAGGAGGTCTGCCCGGTCGGGGTGTCCGTCTCCTCCCTGCAGAACAGCCCTCTCGGCAGTTCTGAGTCAGGACCCCGGGCGGGCGCCGGGCCTGGGCGGCCAGGAAGGGCCACAGAGATGGAGGGCGGCGGCTGCGGTGTCACTGGGACCCAGCCAGGGCCGCGCACGCCAAGCCCAGGCGGCTCCCCAACTTCGCCCGAGGTCCCGGTCCCGCCGACCTGCACAGAGACCTAAGCTCTTCCGCACGCAGTTCACCCACTCCGGGTCTGTCCGTCTGCCGCCGAGGCCCCGCCCTCGCCCCACAGGGCCCGCCCCCACACAGGCCCCGCCCCGGACCGCTCCACCTGCCAAACCTGGAGGGGGGAGGACGGGGACGGTGGGCATGAGAACGAGAGATCCGCGAGACCACTCCAGAGAGGAGAGCCAGAGTTAGGGGACAAGGTCAATGTGAAAGGCGCTGGAGGCAGGCCAGCGCCAAACCGGTCGCCCCTACCGAGAACATCCCCCCCCGACGGGATACTCAGTGGTACGTGCCAGAGCGCCCGACGGGCGTAGCGCCAGGAAGGGGCGGAACTATTACCGGAAGGGGCGGGCCCTGCCAGGACAGGGGACTTCCGGTCTGGACTGGGGGTGGAGCACGTGCCCGAAAGAGGCGTCTTCACCTTTGAGGCGGAGTCCGCGGTCATTTGACCGCAAAGCTGGGCCCTCAGCTGCCCCAGGTCAAGGCCGGCGGACAAAACAACGAGGCCCATCTGTACAGTCAGTGTTTCAGCAGCCTTTTGGGGGAATACCTGATGTGCAGGTATAGGAAATGGGGAGCAGAATTCCTATCTTTTTTTATTGTTTTAAAGTATTACAAATAGTAGTAGTACGTATGATTATCTCCTCCCCCCCCCCCGAGTATGAAAGTAAAATAAAAGGGGGCTTTAAGCATTAACTTTGATGGGGGAACCACTTCGGACCTCACCCTCCCGGGCCCTCAGAGCTCCGTGGGTGAAGAGGTCTGAGCCGCCCTGCTGCCTCCCTGAACTGGGACTCCTCATTGGGAAACGGTGCGAATCTCCGCCGGCCGCGGGGGTCGGGGGCGGGGCCCTTCCATGGCGCCGGAGAAGTGCTTCCCTCGAGGTGAACTCGTGGCCTGCGGCGCCTCCAGGCGGTGCTCGCCGTCCCCTCGGGTGAGGAGACTGAGGCACAGAGGCTCCCGCCCGCCCGCCACCGGCTCACAGGCTTCTCGCGGGAGGGAGGGCGACGCCGTGTGGACAGCCGAGCCGGAGGCCCGGGATCCCCGCCCCGCACTTCCGGGAGCGTGGCCTGTCGGCCCGCCCGGGGGGGGGCGGGAGGGAAGGGGGCGGTGTCGCGCATGTGCACAGTCGGCCCGCGGGGAGGAGGGGGCGGGGCCGCGCACGCGCACCGTCGGCCCGGCGCCACATCCGGAGCCCGCGCGGTTGCTATGGCAGCGGGGTCGCGGCGGGCGAGCGGCCGGATTTTGAGGTTACGGATCGACAGGCGGCCCGCGGAGCCTCAGAACCGAGCCGCCGCCTCCGCGGCGCCACCGCCATGTCGCTGGACACCGGGGACCCGGGTTCAGAGACGGTGAGCTCGGGGGGGGGGGGGGGGGCGGGCCTCCTCGTTCCCTCCCGCCGCGGGTCCGCCGGCGGGACGCGGGCCGGGGAGGGCAGGGGCGCACGCCGAGCCGCCGGTGACAGCTGCGGCGATTGTTACCGCATAAGGGCGGCCCGCAGCCGCCGCCCACGTGCGGCCGGCAGGGCATCGCCGCCCCTCGCCTGGCCTCTGGCACCCCTGGACCCCTCCCGCCCCTGCACAGGCCGCCGCCTCCAGGAAGCCCTCTGGACGCAGCGCCCTGGCCTGGGCGCCTGGGAGGCCAAGCGTGTGCGGTGCCCGCGTTCGCGGCCCGCGGGTGACGGAGCTCATGGTGTAAGTGTTCGCCCCCAACCCCGTGCCCACCACCCGGGGCCTCCAAGGCCTGGGCCACGGACTGGGCGAGCGGCTGAGCCATCCATCCCGGTGCGAGGAGGTGCGCCCTGTTGTGGGGTGTCTTCCTCGAGCAGATGCAAATGACCACGGAGGCAGTTAAGATGGTAATAAGCAAGGATTTATTGAACCGGCCAGGTCGGAGGGCACCACACACCAAACACCCATGACCGCACCGTCCCGGATGCAGGCAGTCCTTTTACAGGGTCTTCACTATAAGCTTTCGTTGTTTTAAATTCTGAGAACAGCTCTCAGGATCGTATCCGGGACAGGGAGGTTACAGCGGACTATGATTGATGGTTGCCTGCTCCTTGTCTCTAACCACGTATCTTGCAAGACGTGTGAACTAGTCCTGTCTCGCAAAAGCAGGTAGTACAGCTCAACTCCTTTGTGCTCTACGAAGGGATACATGTGAGCTTCAAGGTCTCAAGCTGGAAGCTGAATTAACTACCCTTTTGTTTTAAGCAAGCAAGTGTGAACAGTGGCTGGAATAGCAGGACCAAGTTTCAGCAGTTTTACCAGAGGCGATTGCTGCCATATTTCAGGCCCCGCCCAGCGCTGATGGGAGAAGGCTTCCGGAGGTGGTGTCCCCCACCTCGCTCTCTGGGATGGGGACCAGCGGCTCTCACTCTCCCTTTAGCGGTGCTGCTGGCCCAGGACCGCTGAGGGGTGGGGTGTCTGCGGGAGCCCGTGCAGCAGGGGGAGAGCGAGGCCGGGGCAGTCCCTGAGCTGTTGGGCGGGGCCGCGCAGGCTGTGGAGGGGTCAGGAGCAGGTGCCCTGGGGTACTACTGGAGCACAGGGGCAGCCAGTGCCCAGGTCGAGGTGGGGAGCTGCAGCGGCTCCAGGGCCTGTGGGGGGGCAGGCAGTGTGGATGAGGCCTGACCTCGGACCCCCCGCCTGGGAGCCACTGAAGTTTCCCGCTTATCCCTGAGGTCGGGCCCTGCTCCCCCTGGGAGGCCCGCCCCTTTGTTCCTGCTGTTAGTGCTCCTGCATCCTTGAAAAGTAACTGCTTGAGTGTGATGCCCATTGGAGAAAACCTGGAGACTTACCGGCAACCTAGCCACCTGCCGAAAAGTAGTCTTCGTGTCTGTATTTCCTTCCCAATCTTCTTTCCAAGCATCTTTTTTTATATACAGTTTTCAAAAGATTGAGAGATTTATACTGGTTTTTTAAAAATTTTTTACAGAGCGGAAGGGAGAGGGATAGAAAGTCAGAAACATCGATGAGAGAAACATCGATCAGCTGCCTCTTGCAGCTGGGGATGTGCCCGCAGCCAAGATACATGCCCTTGAGCGGAATCGAACCCGGGACCCTTCAGTCTGCAGGACGACGCTCTATCCACTGAGCCAAACCGGTTTTGGCAAGAGAGATTTATACTGTTTTGTAACCTTTGCCACTTAGTTTTTTGTTAGCTGTTTTCCATAGGCACACATTTTCAAGAACATGATTTTATTTATTTATTTTAAATGATGATTTCTCACTACTTGATAACTTTACCTGTTCTTTGTAACGACATCTGTGAGTCAGCTTCAATTTTTTTTTTTTTATAATCCTCACCCGAGGATGTTTTCTCTTTGATTTTCAGAGAGAGGGAAAGATGGAGACGTTGATTGGTTGCCTCCTGCACGAGCCCCGACAGGGGTTGCAGGGATTGAACCTGCAACCGAGGTACATGCTATTGACCAGAATCGAACCCGGGACCCTCTGGTCCGCAGACCAATGCTCTATCCACTCAGCCAAAGCGGGCAGGGCTCAAAAACATGACTTTTAAGTATTCGAACCTGTGGCCACCCCTGTTTTATTGATCATTTCCCTGCCTTTGCTCCTTCCCTTTCATCGTTTGCTATTAGAAACACTCTTTCGCATGCGTTTGTTAAGCCCCTTATACGTGCCAGGCTCCGAGGGCACTGGGAGACGCAGCCGGGGGCACAGGCGGGCTGTGGTTTCTCCGCCGAGCGGAGATCTCTGTTCACCAGACGGGCACCTCTGCCTGCCGTCCAGGCCCAGCCCCCGCCCCCGCCCCCGCCCGCGTTCCTCAGCGCAGAGCCGCCAGCTCGCTGGTCACTTCCCAGCGCTCACCACCGGGGGGCACTCACCTCCCGGAGGTGACAGGTCCACTCGCAGGGCCACGGGGTGCCATGGAGCCTGGGCGTGGCCGTGTGATTTAAGAGCCACACGGGGGGACGTTTTCAGGCTTTTAGCCTGACCTAGGGGTTCCTCTCGGGTCAGCGGAGGCTCCTTGTTGGTCAGAGGCTGTGTCTGAGCCTAGACCAGCCCGGTCTGCCCTTTACGTGGCTGTGGGGCCGTGGTTCGCGTCCCCCTCCCCCGCCTCAGGGACCTGTGGGCTTTATGGGCTTGGGCCTGCTCTCACCGGAGGTGGACCCGGGTCCCGGGGCTCTGAGGGGAGGGGAGCGAGAGCACGTCGCACACGCGGACGCGAAAGAAGCACCTCACACGGGAACTGGTTCCTGACCGAAAGCCCCCAGCGATGGGGGCACGCCTGCCGGGCTGAGGGGTGGAGGCGTTTTTTGCTTTGCGTCCCCGCCCGTCCCTCCTGACTGCTGCTGGCGGATCCCACTGGCCGAGTATTGGGGTTCCTGCCTCAGCGTGGTGACTGCAGGAGGGCAGGCAGGTGCCTCGAGGTTTCACGTCTGCGTGTCTTCCCGCAGGGAGATGACAGTCTGTCTGCCGCGACCTTTGACTCTGACGTTGAGACGGTGAGTGGGATCGGGAGGCCCGCGTGTCCCGCGCTGGTGACTTCCCTTCCGCACGCTCCTCACGTGTGTGCAGCGGGCCGCCCCCCCCCCCCCCCCCGAGTGCGCAGGCCCGGAGCACGGGTCCGGGTGCCTTTGCAAAGTGGGAGGTCTGCAGTCAGTGACTGTAAGCTTCAGGCTTGTTTTCAGAAGTCAGCCCTGAGCAGTGGGCAGGTTCTCTCCTGCATCTGGTTTTGGCCCTGCCCCCCCCCCCAGGCCCCCAATCCTAACACGTGAGGGGCAGGAGCAGGGCTCAGGGTGGGGTCAAGGCAGCTGTGGGGAAAGGATGCTCTGAGCTGCACAGCGGGGTCCTGGCCGGTCCCAGCCCGGGAAGCGTAGACAGCAGGTCGGCCCCTCGGCCCCCCACCCCCCGGGGTGGTTTGGAGAACGGAGCTGGCTCCCCGTGCCGGTGGGAGAGCAGGAACTGGCTCCCAGCTGCCTGGGACAGACCTGTGTCTTGGCCGAGGCCAAGTGGGGGTCCTTGTGGGAAAGTCTGAGGACACAGCAGAGGGTGCTTCCCGGCCACAGGCCCGAGGCGGGCCGCCCCGGGCGCAGCTCTGCGTCCGCACCTGCTTGCCCCCCAGCTCTCCGGACACGAGGTCCCAGCTGCCTGCGCCCAACTCAGGGACAATTACACTGCCATCCCGGCTGACGCTGGGCTGGGCAGGCCCGCCATTTGTGCACGTTTCCAGCTGAATTTACGTCCCCACATTCCCCCGATCTGTGGTGACTGGAGCCCCCGGACCTCGGGGACTTGGCTCAGCTGCAGCCATGTGAGCCCCTGGTTTGGGGCACCCCCTGAGCCACGTGCTCCCCGGGTTCGGTGGCACCCTGAGCCTATGAGCCTTGCTCTGCCTGGTCTGCCCGGCCCGCAGGTCAGTCTCCCGTCGCTGCCCTCACACCCCTGGGCAGCCAGGGCTTGGCGGGCGGGGGTGGAGGCGGTGGAGAGGCTCACCTGCTGCTCTCGCTCTCCTTCCAGAAAGCAAAGAGGAAAAGTGCCCACAAACCTGCACCCACATCGCCCAGTAAGTACGGCCGGGCCGCCGCCAGCTGCCAGGTGCCCTGGGGGAGTGGCTGCTGGGCGGGGCGTCCGGGGTTCTGGGAGGGAGACCCCGAATTTTGCACACAGAGGGGCATTGAGCGGTGCGGCGGCTGGGCCTCATTGGTGTTTGGAAATGGGGTGCACCCGCTCCTGGGGCCTACCCCGTGGAACCTGTGGGGGGCGAGGGGGGGGGCACCCAGCCCAGCTCTCCTGAGCGGTGGCCGAGCCTGAGCTTACGGCCTCACGGCCTCCGGGGCCTCCGGCTCAGAGCGGAGCGCGGGAGGCCGGGCGGACCCTGACCCGGCGCTGGCTTCTAGAGTCGCCGTACTACTCGAAGCCGAGGACCGCGGCCTGCGGGCGGCCCGTGAGGACGGCGGCGAGCATGCCCCTGGGCGGCCGGACGACTCTGACGCCGCAGAGGCTGTGGCTGGGAAGTGCCAGGCAAGGTCCGTGGTCCCCCACGCCACCTGCGGCTCAAGGGCTTGCCGGCGTGGCGGGCGGCGGTGCGAGAGGGCTTTACCATGGCTTGTCTGGAAGGTTCATGTGAATCTTTTATAAGATATAGTTTATTGACTTCAGAGAGGAAGGGAAGGGGAGGAGATAGGAACATCCATGATAAGAGAGAATCAATCATTGATTGGCTGCCTCAGAATCAATCAATAATCGGCTGCCTCCTGCACGCCCCCTACTGGGGATCGAGCCTGCAACCCAGGGATATGGCCTTGGCCAGAATCGAACCTGGGACCCTTCAGTCCGCAGGCCGGCGCTCTTCCCATTGAGCCGCACCAGCGAGGGCCGTGTGAACTTGAGACGTCGAGCCTCCTGGCGTTGACGGCGTGGTTGGGGACGGCCTCCGAGGGTGGCACTGGCCTGAGACTGTGCCGGCCGCGTGGTGCGGGAGCCGCCTGCCCGGGAGGTCGGGGGCAGGAGGCTGTGAGCTGGTGGGCAGCGCGCTGACGGCGGCGGGGCGTTGGCCGTGGGCACAGAGTGCCGTGGGAGCGGCAGCGGCCACACCGGGCTCTCTGAGGGCCGGCTGCTGGCACCTGCTCCGTATCGCTGGTGCCGAGCCTCCGCAGGAGGCGGTTAGAGGAAAGCCTCCATTTCCCCGCGGGGACCCCGCATGGTGACCGCCCCGGCCAGCAGGAGGCCACTCCCTGGATGCAGGCTTGTTGGGAGCACCCCCCCTTCCCCTCCCCCCCTCCGCCTGCACCTCAACCACCTGCCGGAGGTGTGAGAGCAGAAAGCTCAGACCTCAGGCGCTCTGCCAGCCTTGGGGAGCACGGGGCGAGCAGGAGCAGAAAGGGTGAGAGTTGGGGCCTCCCGAGGACAGTGACTCCCGAAAGTCCATTCTGCCCCCCGGGAGTGAAGTGACATCGACCCAGGCTTCCCTGTTCCTGCCTACTGCACAGCTCAGTGGCATCGGCTGTAGGAACGGGGCAGAGTGGACATTGCAGATGCGGCGGAGAAGCAGGCCTCACGCTCTGTCTCCTGTGCAGCCTCTCCCGGTGTCCCCGGTGCCTGGGGGGCCCTCCCTGCACTCCCTGAGGCCCCATGTGGAGGTTTCGGTGGCCCGGGTGCCCCTCAGCCTGGGTGGCGGCAGTGGTTTGGGGGCGGGTTCCGTGGCTGTTTACAGGTACACGTGTCCCTCTCCGCCGACTCCGCCCCAGCCCGGCACTATGGCTCCCGCCCCGGCCCTGTGCTCTGCCGCTCCCTCCTCCCACGGCCATTCCCAGTCCCCTGGGGACACAGTTGTCACTGGGCTAAAAGCATGACAGATTCCTGCCCCTTGTTTTTAAGGATAATGCCATTGGCTTCCGGGCTTCCGGAAGACGTGGCCGCGAAGCTGTCCCCCGCCCGGTCTTTCAGAGGCTGTTTCCTCCAGGTCACGCCCCGGGGACGCCGGTCTACAGAGAGAAGGAGGACATGTATGACGAGATCATGGACCTGAAGAAGGTAGTGTCTGCCTGCGCCTGGCGGCTCCGCAGTGAACCAGGCGCCTCCCGGCCGAGACAGGAGGGATCTGTGCTGGGCCGGGCCATGGGGCGAGCGTGAGCGTGAGCGTGACCCGGGCCGGCCCCTGGCTGTGACCCCGGACTGGTGACCCTGGTGGAGGAAAGGCCCGCACCTGCCGTGTCTGCACGCTGCTCTGGCACCGGGAGGCGGGACTGCAGAGGCCTTTGTCGCTGACCGGCCTGGCGATGCCAGTGCTCGGTGTTTTAGTGGGATCACCTCCCGTGTGTGTGTGTGTGTGTGTGTGTGTGTGTGTGTGAGCGTGTGTGTGAGTGTATGTGTGTGAGTGTGTATGTGAGTGTGTTTATGTGTGTGTGTGAGCGTGTGTGTGAGTGTGTGTATGTATGTGTGTGAGTGTGTGTGCATGTGTGTGTGAGTGTGTGAGCGTGTGTGTGTGAGTGTGAGTGTGTGTGAGTGTGTATGTGAGTGTGTTTGTGTGTGTGTAAGTGTGTGTGTGAGTGTGTATGTGTGTGTGAGCCTGTGTGTGAGTGTATGTGTGTGTGTGAGTGTGTGTGCATGTGTGTGTGAGCGTGTGTGTGTGTGAGTGTGTATGTGTGTGTTTGTACGTGTGTGAGAGTGTGTATGTGTGAGTGTGTGTGATTGTGTGTGAGCGTGTGTGTATATGTATGTGTGTGAGTGTGTGTGCGTGTGTGTGAGCGTGTGTGAGTGTGTGTATGTGTGTGTGTGTGTGTGTGTGTTTCTTTAGTGCTAACGGGCATTTCCCACGCACTCGGCTGCTCTCCACAGTTCACGGCTATCCTTGGTGTGACCTTGAGACTCAGGTCAGGGGTGAGTCCAAGGTGAACGCTCCCACCACTGATCCCGCCGGGCCGGCTCCTCTCTGGCCTCACGTTTTGACGGCATCTCTCTTCTCGGCCGTCCTCTGTGGACCTGCTGACCCGCTCGTTCACAGTGAGTTTCTGTGGGCAGCGGACGGAGCGTCAGGTTTTTAAACTGCTGTGCCAGTCTCTGCTTCTGATGGGCCTGTTCAGGTCACTGCATGTGATGTAACTGTGGACATGTTAGGATTTAAGTCTCCCATTGCGTTTAGTGTGTGTGGCCTCGTTGCCACCAGAGGATGGAAAGTCCTGGCCCTCAGTGGCTTCCTCTGACCTCCCCGCCCCCCCGGAGGGCGGCCCCTGGGCAGCTCAGGGCGGAGGCGGCCCTCCCCGCTGTGGTCTCTGCGTGCCGGGCGGGGCGGGAGCTCTTGTCCACCAGGCTGGCCCCTGCCCTCCGAGAGAGAGAGAGGGGGAGAGAGAGAGGGAGAGAGAGAGAGAGAGAGAGAGAAGGCTGTTGCCTGTGCCGGCGGCTGGGCCGGGCCGGCTTCCCCAGCATGCAGTGCCGGCCCCCGAGCCCGGCTGCGACAGCAGGAGGCCCCGGGACGCGAGTGCTCCGTGTCTCCGGAAGCAGCCCCGTTGCCGGCTTCCTCCCCTTTCCCATGACCGCGCGTGGCCTCTCTGCCCCGCTGACCACGCGGTGTGGGCTGCCTGCTGGCTGTAGGAACTCCTTTCCCGTCCCGCGTGGTTCAGGGTTCCAGTGCAGGGTTCGGGTTCTGGAGAAGGCCGCACACAAATGAAGAGAGACTTAGAAAAGCATGAATTTGGGAAATGGGGGCCAGGCGGTAGCCCATCTCTAGTGGAAGGACTGCCCTGTTGTCTGGCCTGGCTCTCCCTTTTATTAAGCTATAGGATCCGTCCATGGCCTTTAGGCAGGAAATTCCAATAACAGAAATACACAAGGAACAAACAGGTGTTTCAGTTAATGTTTTTTAGCTCTGACCTTTCAGAGCAGTTAAGGTTGTTTACCGGCCTTCCGGACTTCCGGTCCACATCTCTCTATCAGTGAGACAGGACTGGTTTCCGGCAGCTGGCTCCTCTGTGGGGTGCGCACTGGGAGTCCTGGAGTGGCCACAAGTCCCCTTGGGGGAGAAGGGTGCTTCCTCATGTGCACATGGAAAGAGCACGTGACCTTGTGTCCACGGCCTTTTGGGTGGGAGAGTTCCTAGTTGTGTGGGGTGGCTCTGTCTCCCCTCTTCCGCACTTATCCTCTGGTCAGCGGGCCCTCGGTCTCCTTACTGTGACCCCACCTCCGCCCACCAGCACGCACAGCCTGAGAGGAGTCAGGCACGGTGACCTCGGTGCCTCCTGCTGTGTGTGAGCCTGATGTATATGCTCAGTGTGTGTGCATGGTGTGTGCACCCAGTGTGTGTGTGTGTGCTGATGTGCACGCGTGGTGTATGTGTGCAGTGTGTGTGCCCAGTATGTGCTGGAGTGTGTGATTTATGTCTGTGTATGTACCTGGTATATATACACGCTCTGTGTGTGCATGGTGTGCGTGTGGTATGTGTAGTGTGTGTACATGAGCTGTGGGGGGGTGCAAGTCGGTGTGTGTTATGCATGATGTGTGTGCATTGTGTGTGTGCATGCTATGTTCCTGTGTGTACACAGTGTGTGGTGTGTATATGTGTACACAGTGTGTGGTGTGCATGGTGTGTGGTATGTGTATACGGTGTGTGGTGTGTGTGCAGTGTGTGTGCATGGTGTGTGGTATGTGTATACGGTGTGTGGTGTGTGTGCAGTGTGTGTGCATGGTGTGTGGTATGTGTATACGGTGTGTGCATGGTGTGCGGTGTGTCTCCACGGTGTGTGGTGTGTGTGCATGGTGTGTGGTGTGTCTCCACGGTGTGTGGTGTGTGTGCATGGTGTGTGGTGTGTCTCCACGGTGTATGGTGTGTGCTCGTGATGTGTGCACGACGTATGTCCTTGCTCTCCTCAGTCACTGCACATGCAGAGAAGCGACGCGGACCTGCTGAGGACGAAGCTCCGGCGCCTGGAGGAGGAGAACAGCCGGAAGGACCGGCAGATCGAGCAGCTGCTGGACCCGTCCCGAGTGAGTGCCCGCCCGCAGGGGTGCCCTGGCCGAGTGTGGCCGGGTGTGAGCCTGCCTGCGTGTCCTCACGCCTCGCTCTGCTCACACAGGGCCCGGACTTAGTGTGGACTCTGGGGGAGAAAAGGCCGGACCCCGGCTGGGTGAGTGTCAGCTGCGGCCTGGCAGGCAGCCCTTCCCGAACCCCGCTTTAGGGCCCGCCGACTGAGGCCCTTCTCTCTGAGCGCGTGCCTGTGCGGGGAAGCCGGTGCAGCCGAGGGGCTCGGAGCTCCCTAAGGCCCCCGCCCGGAGCCCGGCCTCTCCAGACGCTGCTGAGGGCCGGGGAGGGGCCGGGAGGCCGGGAGGGGGTGGGCTGAGCAGCTTCCCCGGTGGAATCTGTTGTGGGGACGCCCCTCACTGAGCACCTGGCTCAGAGCCGGAGCAGAACCTCCCCCGCCCCCGCATTGGTTAACACACGGGGCACCCTGAGGGCCAGCGATGGGCGGCCGAGATGTGGGCAGGCCGGCCGGGCTGAGAGCCGTCAGCCTCAGGGCGGGTTCTGCTGCAGGTCATCAACGGGCTGAAGCAGAGGGTCCTGCGGCTGGAGCAGCAGTGCAAGGACAAGGACAGCACCATCAGGTGCGGGAGGGGGGGGGGGACAGTCTGTACCACCAGGGGCTGCCAGTGGGTGGAGCTGCCTCATTCAGTCTGGCTTTGGCCCCTCTCTCCCAGGTCCCCCCTCAGTCCCAGGGCCCCCCTCTATCCAGGGGCCCCCTCAGTCCCAGGTCTCCCCTCAGTCCCAGAGCCCCCCTCTGTCCCAGGGCCCCCCTCAGGCCCAGGGTCCCCTTCTGGTCCATGTCTCCCCTCTGTCCCATGAACCCCCCTCTGTCCCAGGACCCCCCTCAGTCCCAGGTCCCCCCTTAGTCCCAGCCCCCCCCCCCCCCCCCCCCCTCCAGGTCTGGTCCCAGCTGTCTTCCACCGAAGAGAGAGTGAATACCAGCCGTCTCCTGCAGGTGTCAGCAGGGAGCAGGGTTTCCTTCCCTTTCCGGTGCTGCCACATTGAGGACCCGTAGCCCCTGTTGCTCCCTCTTCACCTGCAGCAGGAACCTGTGGGTCTGGACAGGAAGCCCGGATGTGTGGCTTGTCCCAGGCCCCGTTGCCCCCCACACCCCATTCAGAGGGGAGACGAGAGCCCCTCCGCTGATAGACCGGCCCAGGAGGCTCAGGCTCGGCTTTCCGCTGCCCTGTCTCGTGCAGCATTCCCTCCCGTTTCTGCCGACATTGTCAGCTTAAGAGACGCCGTGTGCTCACCCTGCGCTCAGGGTCCTCTCTGCACCGCATCTCGGGGTGCCTTTCTGTCAGCAGCTGAGGAGGGAGACTCGTGCTGGCGGGCCGGGAGAAAATAGTTCTCTGTCCTGTTACAACTGCCCCCCCCCCCCCCCGGGGGCCGGCTCCCAGGGCAGCCTCTCCCGGAGCAGCGGCCCCTGAGGGGCCTGTGCCGCTGAGCAGGTCTCCGGTCAGGAGGGCTGGGCATGGCCGCCGTGGGCCGGGGCCTGTCGCACTCCGCCCTGTCCGGGCCCAGGCCCGGCCGCTCCGCCGGCGCTGGCTCTGCTCACTCTGACCTTGGCTTTCAGCAAGCTGCAGACGGACATGAAGACCACGAGCTTGGAGGAGATGCGGGTTGTCATGGAGACGTATTACGAGGAGGTGAGACCTCTGCCCGGCAGGTGAGCGGCCGGCGGAGCGGGGGATTGCTGCTGGCGTGGGTGGACCCCGGCGACACAGCGGGGACCCGACCCCTGCCCCCGAGGACAGGAGTCGGCACCCAGCGCCTCTCTCTCCACGGGCAGAGCCGGCCGGCCTGCCGCTCCGGAGAGGCGCCTGTGGCGCTGGGCTCATGCCTCCCTCTGTCCACAGATCCACCGCCTCCAGACGCTGCTGGCGAGCTCGGAAGTGCCGGGACGCAAGTACGGTGATGGTGTGACACTCACTCCCCTGGGGCCCCTTTGCCGCCCCGCTCGCTGCCAACAGCATGGCCCGGGCAGGCGCCGGCCGCACACCACACGGCCCCGCAGGCGGCGGGCCGAGCGTTCCGTGTCCGCTCAGGAGCCCGCTGCAGGGGCACCGTTCGTGGGGGCACACCGAGCCCCTGGCCCTCGGCTGCCTCCTGCAGCGGGAGCGCGGCCGCTGTGCGGGGGCCGCTCTGAGCAGTGAGCCGCTGGCAGGAAGCCCGAGCGGGACAGGCGGCGCTCGGAGCGCAGGAGAAGTGCCGAGGCCGGGGCGCGGGCGGCGAGGCCTGTCTAACCGGCCGTGTCTGTGACCCGGGGCCCGTGAACGGGAGCGGCGGGACCGAGCCAGGGAGGCTGAGCGATGCTCTGGGCTCTGGGAAAGGGGTGCGCAGGCACCAGTGCCCACAGCGGGGCTCCACACGGGTGCCCGGCGGCCGGCTGGGGGGTCAGAGTTCACGTCCGGCGGGAGCCTCAGCGGTGCGGTCCGCAGGCCCGTGCTGGAGCGGAAGGCCGGCCTGCGGCGGCAGAGGAAGCTGAGCGGCGCGCTGCTGAGCCTGTCCCGCAGCGTGCAGGAGCTCACCGAGGAGAACCAGAGCCTGAAGGAGGACTTGGACCGTGTGCTCAGCAGCTCGCCCCCCGTCGCCCGGAACAAGGGTACCGCCCGCAGCCCTCCCCCTCCCTCCCTCCCCTCCCACCAGGCCGGAAAGGGCGGCCCCTGCCACCCGGTGGGATTGAGTGAGCTCCCGCTGTGCCCGGCTCTGGCCTGGGAGCTGGACGGCAGTGAGCTGGAGCAGGCAGACGCCCTCTTGGGTGACTTCGTGCCACAGAGGGAGGAGCCAGCAGGTCGGGGGTGAGGGCCAGGCCGGGCGCAGTGCGGAGAGGAGCAGGTTTGGGGGTGGGGAGGTCAGGGAGGTCAGGGCCAAGGCCGTGGCAGACCGAGGCCTGGGCGCCATCGGGGAGCGGTGGCCGGGCGACAGCACCGCACCTGTGAGTGAGCAGAGAGGGGCCCAGGGCGAGCGGTGACCTGGAGCAGGTTCGGGATGCAGGGTCGGGGCCGTCCAGAGGCTGCAGACGGGGCGGCTGTGGGGCTGGCACAGCGGGCCAGAGCCTGCCAGGGCAGACCCAGGGCCGAGGGTCGTCTGAGGCCTAGGAGACGGGTGCTGGGGACTCTGCAGACACCCCGCTGCGGAGAAGCCCTTTGGAGCAGGAATCTGCGCCTTGCGGGCCCAGGGCGGGGCCAGGCGAGGGGCGGGTGGTGCACACCCGGCGTCCTTTAGAGCCGTTGCCTCCGCCAGGCTGCGCGGAGTGGAGCAAGCCCCGGCTGCTGCGGCGGATCGCGGAGCTGGAGAAGGTGAGCGCCTGTCGGGCTGCCTGCCCGGTCAGGCCCGCCCTGCGCGGGGATGCGGATGGGACAGGCAGGCTTTGCTCCTGGACTTAGGGGCCAAGCCGGGTGGCCCTGAGCACGGCTGACTGCAGGTGGGTGCAGGCCCCGGGCGGGGTGGGGGCAGAGGGCCCAGCGCCCCAGAAAGCTGCCGCACGTGCCCACGCGACACGGTGCCTCCCTCAGCAGCGTGCTGCCTGAGCTCAGTCGTGCCAGCCACATGCGCGGCTCTGCGTGCCACGTGCCACCCAGCAGCCGGAGAACGGCCCGGGCCGCCGCGCTGTTGGCTGAGCCGAGCGATCCTACGGTTAAGCCGGAGCACAATGACTTTAAATTTGGGGTGTTTCCAAACCAGGTCTGTTGGGAAGGAAAGGCCCAGAGGAGGCCCCGGGCCAGTGGCCGAGCTTTTCCGGGCTGAACGGCGCCCGGGTGGGGAGGTCGCTAGGAGTGACGTCTAACAACCGCCTGCGTTGCCCCCAGAATATCAGCTCGATGGAAGACCCTAAGCCGCAGGCCTCGGATGGGGTCCGGCCAGACCCCCTGGCGCTCTCGGTGTCCAGCACGTGGGGGCACCGGCAGCCGCGCCCTGAGCCCCTCGAGGACAGCGAGCACCTCCAGGACAGCGAGCCCCAGGAGGACGGCGAGCGGCTGCGGGGCGCCCTGCGGAGCCTGAAGGGCGAGCGGAAGGCCCTGCAGGCCCAGCTGCAGGAGAGAGAGTACGTGTCCCGAGCCGGCTGCTGCCGAGGTGCTCCTCCAGGCTGGCCCCCCTGTGCCCGGGGTGCTCGGGTTCTGAACCTCTGTTCAGGCTGCTGGGTGCGGGCGGCGTGAGTGGGGAGGGACAGTCATGGCCACTCTGCTTCCCTGGGAGAGGCGGCCTCAGGGCTCCTTACCCTGAGCTGGGGGGGCTTCCACATTCTCCTGGAAGCCTGTGCAGAGGCCTGAGGGGCCCCGTGTTTGCGACACCTGCTGACAGGTCCTGGGCCTGCGAGGGGAATCCGAGCCTGGGCGTCTCTCAGACCAGCTGCTGCTGGTGGGAGCCAGCACCTCGGCCCCGCCCACCTGGTCTGATTGGAGATTGGGCATTTCAGGCCCCGCCCAGCTGGGGGGCTGGTTGGAGATGCAGCACCTCAGCCTCGCCCACTGGGGTGGGGGGGGGGGGGCAGACCTGGAATCTGACCGGTGCCCGCTGAGACCCCCTGGTGCCCGCGTGCACGTCCAGGCCGGGAGGACTCCCGGCTGCGGGGTGGTGAGTGCCCGCAGCTTCTGACAGCTGAGGCCGCGCCCTGGCCCGCCTGCTGCCGCACCTGCCGGGGAAGTAACGGTGCACCCAAGGGCGGCAGCTTCCGGAAAGGCACGCGGCCAGAAGCTAACCGCGAGGCTGGCCGTTTCGAGAGGGCAGTGACCTCTGGGACGGCACACGTGGGTGGTGGGCAGAGGATGAACCTGGCTCAGGGCTCTGTCACCTGCTGGCCCTGGTCCCCACAGTCTGAGAGGGAGGGCTGCGTGCTGAGCGCCCCGCCGTGGCGGCCGGTGGCTGACCCGCAGTCTGGTTCTGTTCAGCCTGGAGCTGCGGCAGCTGCGCCAGGCCAAGGCCGACCTGGAGAAGGAGCTGGAGGAGGTGCGGCGGGGAGAGGAGGCGCTGCGAGCACAGGAGGCGGCTCTGAGGTAAGCGAGCCAGGAGCCGGCGGGAGTGGCCTCTCCCCCAGGCAGGCCTGTCAGCAGGCTGGCCCGGCACCCCGCACCTCTCACACCGCTCCCCACACCCTCCACTCCGCTCCCGGAGCCCTCCACCCTGCTCCTACCTCCTCCACCCCACTCCCCGAGCCCTCCACCCTGCTCCCCGCACCCTTCACCCCGCTCCCCACACCCTTCACCCTGCTCCCCATCTCCTCCACCCTGCTCCCCGAACCCTCCACCCCACTCCCCGCACCCTTCACCCCACTCCCACCCCCTCCACCCTGCTCCCCGCACCCTTCACCCCGCTCCCCACACCCTTCACCCTGCTCCCCATCTCCTCCACCCTGCTCCCACCCCCTCTACCCCGCTCCCCGAACCCTTCACCCAGCTCCCCACACCCTTCACCCTGCTCCCCATCTCCTCCACCCCGCTCCCCGCACCCTCCACCCTGCTCCCACCCCCTCCACCCCACTCCCCGCACCCTCCACCCCGCTCCCACCCCCTCCACCCCGCTCCCCGCACCCTCCACCCTGCTCCCACCCCCTCCACCCCGCTCCCTGCACCCTCCACCCTGCTCCCACCCCCTCCACCCCGCTCCCCGCACCCTTCACCCCGCCACGCCCCATCAGGCCTCTTAGGGACGGTGCCTTCCTGGTCCCCCAAATCTCCAAAGTGGGAGCAGCCAGTGTCCATGGCACAAATAGAGAAAACGGAGGTGTGTCCATACTGGGGAACGAGAGGGACGCAGTCTGACATGCACCACAGCACGGATGGGCCTCAGACCGTGTCCTCGGGAGCGACAGGCAGACAGGCCACCACGGACCTGTCTGGCCAGAGCGGGCCGGGCCGGGCAGGGAGGGTCAGTGGGTGCAGGGCTGGGCCAGGGCGTGAGGTGACGGGCAGGTGCAGGGCTCTGGGCTCCCCAACACCGTGAATGTCCTGGACACTGGCCGGGCGCTTTAAAGTAGCGGCTTTAAATCAATGAAAAGCGGTGGCTTTTACGTCAATACAAACGCCCTGGGAGGTAGACCAGAAACCTGAGCGGAAACGTTTAGCAATCAATCAGTAATTCTTTCCTTTTCCAAAAGTTTATCCTTAAGTGGACACCAAGACAGCACTTCACTCTCGATGTAGTGCAAGAGATGCCAAAGCAGGAGGGGGCGGGTCACCGCTGCCCCGGCCCAGGGACAGCTCCCTTCTGCCCGGGCCCTTACTCCCCGGGGCTGGGCCTTCCCCCAGCGGAGGCCTCTCTCGCCCGTTTTCAGCGCCTCTTCTGCTCCAGCCCGTCTTCTCCTCCATCTCCGTCTCCGTCTCTGTGGCCTGCTTCAGGGGCTGCTTGCCACCTTCGCGGCGGACTTGCTCCTGTTGCCTCCCCCAGCCTCCTCCCCCGGCCCCCACCCCGCCACCTCTCCTGACACACACCCCCACCGCCTCCCCCGCCCCGCCCCGCCCCCCACCGCCTCCCCCGGCCCCGGCCCCCATACGCGAAGTGAAGTCTGTTCTCGGGAGGAAGGCGCAGCTGTGGTGCGGGCTGGAGTGGGCCAAGGGGTGGGCCAGCGGGGGTCCCAGCAGAGGCTTTCCCGAGGCGGGACGCGCTTCCTCTGCACGTTGCTTGCTTACACCCGCCGAGCATCCGCTCCACCGGGCAGTCAGGGCCTCTCCCGCTCTCGCCTGCCGCAGCCATGCTGGGGGCCAGCCCCATGCGCTCCGCCCGACGGCCGACACCACGTGCCCCGGTGGGTGCTGTGGCGGCTGGGCCCGCCCGCTGCCAGGTGTCCACACGCAGACACCGCGCCGCATGATGGCAGACGGCGTCCCTGTCCCCTTCCCGCCAGGGAGGAGGTCCACGCGCTGACCAGGAGGTGTCGGGACCTGGAGGCAGCGAAGGAGGAAGAGGATGACCCCACAGAGGGGACCCCTGAGGTATGGCCTCCCGGGAGCTTTCTCGAGCCCCGTGTCCCCAGGGGTCCACCCTCGGGGTGAGGACCCGATCGGGGTGTCCGTGTGGGCAGTGCGTGTGGACCCTGAGGGGCACCGGTCAGGCTTACTCTGATCGGCACGGGGGCCGTGCCTCTTTCTCCTCCAAAGCCGGGCCAGGAGCCTGCTCTCCCCCCCGAGGCCCGCTCTTGTGAGGCAGCGTCGGCAAAGGACCCGACAAAGGCTGCGCTGTGCACAGCTGGGCTGCCCCGGAGCCCGCGTCCCGGGAGAGCGCCCCGAGAGCCGGTCAGCGAAGACCCCTGTGCCACAGCCCCTGTGGCCCCTCCGAGTGTCCGCTGGGCGTGCGGGCCCGACCTCTCCCGGCACCGCACAGGCCCTCGGACCACTGACCCGCACGGTGTCCCCGCAGGCCCCGGGGCAGTGCCGGCCCGCCAGCAGTGCCTCTCGGCGGGACTCGGAGCCCGGCACCAGCGAGGACAGCCCGCCCCAGCCCTGCGCCTGCTCGGAGCAGCGGCGACACGCGGCCGCCAGCACCCTGCAGGCCCGGTGGAAGGTGTACAGGCGCCAGGTGAGGGGCCCGGGGCGCTGCGGCCGCACCCACCGGCGCTGCTGAGGCCCCGCCCAGCTGCCAAAGCCACCGGCCGTCTGTTCACCCGCCCGCCGTCCCCGGGCTCTCAGACGGGCGGGCCTGTGGTCGGTGCAGGAGGACGTGGGAGAATGGTGTGCCCGGGTGGGGGGCAAACACCACCCCTGGAGGCACGAGGGCCCCCTGAGGAGAGGGGGCGCTCGCGATAGCAGGGGCCAGTCACAGGCCTGGCGGCTGGCAGAGGGCACCTCTCTGCCGCCCCGCCACCGAGGGGGCAGGGGCAGGGGAGGGGCGGGACCGGGAAACACGTTGGTCCTCGCGTTGACCCGGGCCTTGTCTGTTCCAGAAGAGAAAGGCCGCGCGGGACGAGGTGAGCACTGTGGGTCCCAGCTCCGGACGGTGAGCGTGGGGCGGGCTCCGGGCAGCTCGGGCCTGCCCCGTGGGATCCGCCCGGGCAGACGGGGGCGGGCCCTGACCTGCGACCGCAGCGCGAGGTCGGGGTGGCTCGCCCGGAGGCGGGGTGGCGGGTGGACGGGGAGGAGTGGCCCACACACCAGCTGTGGCTCACGCGCACACTGACTGCCGGGGGGCACGGCCACGGGGCCGGGCTCTGCCCGGAGGTTCTGGTGAGAGAGCAAGGCGCTGAGTCTCGGTGACCATCGGTCGGGCGTGAGGGACACCCTGCCTCTGCTCTCGGAGCCCCCCCCCCCCAAAATCTCCCGGTCCCAACCCGCCACCGTCCGGGCGTTAACCGCCTCTCCGTCCTCCCCCTCCAGGCGGCCACGGTGCTCCAGGCGGCCTTCCGGGGACACCGGGCTCGGGCGAGGCTGTTGGCGAGCCCAGCGTGTGGTCCCGGACCTCCCAGTGTGCCCGGCCAGGTACCCCGCCCCCTCCCGGCCCTCAGGCCCCGCCTGGCGCTCCGTGGCGCCCAGTTACGTTCAGACCGGAGCTTGGACGGGAGCGGTGCTGGGGAGGGGCGAGGGCCCTCTGAAGGGTCTGGGAGCCGGGGACTGACCTCAGCAGGAGCCTGCCGCTGCAGGGGAGGCGCCCAGCCCGAGGGAGTGGGGCCGCCCGAGGCGGGCAGTTCTCAGCGCTCGCCCCTGTCCCTGTCCTTACGCCGCAGAGCCTGCCCTTCCCCCGCCCTCCGAGCCCCGCGGTCCAGGCTGAGGGGGACCCCAGGCAGGAGGCGGCCGTCACCCTCATCCAGTCCGTCTTCCGGGCACACCTGGCACGGGCCAGACCCAGGTGAGCGGCTGCTCCGTCCGCGTGGCTGGCACAGGCGTGCTGGGGGGCGGGGGGGGGGGGGGGCAGAGCAAACGCCGCACCTGCTAACACCTGCCCCCGTGCGTGCAGTCGGTGGACCCGTCTTGGTCAGACGGCAGGTCAGGCAGGGAGTGAGACCGTGGGGGACATCCTTCTGTCCTTGTGGACTGGCTGCCTGTGTCCTAGTGCACCCCCTTTCTGAGGAATAGCGGGCCCTCCCCCTCATCCTCCCCACCCCACCCCACCCCCCGCCAGACTCAGGGCCTCCTGCAGGCACCCCGTCCTGCAGAATTAGTGCCATTGCTGGTCACGCTGCCCCTCAGGCAGGACCCCTACCGGCACTCAGCCCTCTGAGGGTGCTCCAGCCACAGGTGGGGTCCCCAGTGAGTCTCGGCACCCGCCAGCATCTGTGCCTGGGAAGCCAGGCCCCTCCCGGTCCCGGGGGCTGCTCTCCCCGCTCCACACACCCCGCGTCTCTGCCTGTGTGGCAGACACGGCCCGGTCGTCAGGCCTACAGCTTCTCCGTGCGGAGGGGCAGCCACGCCAGAGCCGCACGGTCCGGCTGCGTACGGTCGTGACCGTTGACCCCCGCCCCCGGGCACTCAGCCAGCAGGAGGTGCTTGGTGGCCTCACCCCGAGACAGCAGGGAGGGGTGTCTGAGGTCCGGCTTCGGGGAGCATGCGGGAGGCTGACCGCGGACTCGGGGAGCCCCCACGGCCAGCTGTGCCAGGATGGGGTTCGGCGGGCGCACTATCTGCTGCCCACCCCGTCGGGCCAGCGGCCCCGGAAGCCGGCGAGCCCAGCTGCGGTCTCTCTTCCAGTCTCGGGGCTCCCCCTGCCGCCTCCACCAGGACGCCTGCTCCGGCCACACTGGGCGCGCCCTCCCCGCCAGCCCCCCCTGCGGCGCCTGCCGGTAAGTCCACGTCATTGCGTGTCTGTGCCGGGGCCACACAGCCCGCCACCCGAAGCACGGGACATGGAGTGTGTGAGGCCTGACCCCCGCGCCTGCAGACTGAGCCTCGCCTGGCTGGAGCCTCCCCCACCTCCCGCCCCCCCATACGGGGGGGAAGACAGGCGAGCCCCGGACACTTCCTGGGACTCAGAGCCAGCACAGTCACCCGCAGGCGCCCGGTCCCCGCTGCGGGCAGGCGGCCCGGCTCTGAGCTGGGCTCCAGCTGGTGCCTCCCTCGGCCAGAGTCCCCGGGGCTGGGTTTTCAGTAAGGAATGGCCTGAGCTTCCTTTTGCGTTCAGGAAGGCCCCGAGCCGCCACCTGGAAACCGGGGTGGCGCGACCCTGTGAGGTCGGAGCCCAGGGGCCGCCCTTGGCAGCAGGGAATTGCTTTCACCCCCAAATCCAGGACATCCTTCTGTCCTGGGGTTCTCCACCTCGTCCTGCAGCTGGGCTGCTCACCTCCGCCTGTGGGGGGGGCCGGTGGGCGGAGAGCTGAACCTGCAGCCCCAGGGCTGTGGGAAGGTGCGAGCAGGGCTGTGTCACCCCAGCCTTTCCCAGGGCCGGGGCGTCCTCGGTGGGAAAGATGAGTCGGAGGCGGGCGGCGGCCCTCTGGGGCTCCGGGTGTCGTCGAGGCGTAAGGTGGCGTGAGTGGCCGGTCTGTGCCCCTGGCATTGGGGTGGCCCGCAGCGTTGACCTGAACCGGAGGTGCTGGGGGCGGAGGGCGGGCGGGCCGCGCCGGCACTGACTGCTTCGGGCGGTGTTTCAGGTCAGGAAGACGGTGATGTGAGTGGTGGGGACGCCGTGGAGGGCCCAGCCCCGCAGCCCTGCCCTGGTGAGTCGGGGGGCGGGGAAAGAGGTGCCCTCGGACCAACACCCTTTCCCTGGGGGGGGGGGGGGGAGGTTCCCAGGAGCAGCTGAGTCTGCGCCAGCTCGCCCACCCGGACCCCTCGTCAGGAATCCTGTCACCGTCTTCGTCGCCTGTTGCAGCCTTGTCGGGCTCTCAAGCTCTAAATCTCTGTTTAAAAGCTCAGCGGACAGTCCTGGGCCCACCCCGGCCCCTGCACTGGGGCGCCGGCTCCCCGGCCCAGCAGAGCCCATGGCGGCCTGGTCCTGTGGGCAGGACCACGGTGTGCGCCCGCCTCGGGCAGCCTGGCCTCCGCCATCGCGGCAGCCTGCTCCCCGACCCGTCTGGGACGCCCAGAGCCCTCTCGCCGGCGGCCGGGGTTTGGGGAAGGCCTGAGCCGGCCTTGAACGCTGCTGTGGGGGGTTTCATTTTGTTGGGCCTCACCTGCGGGTGTTTCCCATTGGTTTTGGGGAGGGGGGAGAGGGAAAGAGAGAGGAGCATCGATGAGAGACACATCGATTGGTTGCCCCCTGCCCTGCACAAGTTGGGCCAGGGCCTGGGCAGGGAGGAGCCTGCCACCAAGGTACATGCCCTTGACCGGAATCGAACCCGAGACCCTTCGGTCCCCAAGGCGATGCTCTGTCCACTGAGCCAGCCCGGCCAGGGCGATGTTCATTTTCATCAGTTCCCACTTCGGTGCTCGTTTCCCCGAGAGCCA
Organism: Antrozous pallidus; assembly: GCA_027563665.1. Taxonomy (NCBI): domain Eukaryota; kingdom Metazoa; phylum Chordata; class Mammalia; order Chiroptera; family Vespertilionidae; genus Antrozous; species Antrozous pallidus. Next base: position 1,110,324 of record CM050516.1, on the reverse strand, counting down.
CCCCCGCCCTCCCCTCCGGCTCTGCCACGTCTTCCCTGCGACCCCTGGGAAGGGGCCTGCGGGCGCGCACCTGCCCCTGGGCCCGGCCGTCGCCTGGAGGTGGCAGCCCGGGTGCTGCTGGGTGGTCCCGCCCCCGCCCGATGGGCGGTGCTCAGCAGGAGGCCGGTGGGCCGGCATCTGCCACCGCCCGCCGGGCCTGCTGCCAGGGCACAGCCCCCGGCGCCGGGTTCGGAGCTGAGCCGCGAGGCAGGTGGCCCGGCCGTCGGGAGAGGCCGTGCGGTGTGAGGCGGGTCGCAGGCTGTCTGTCCGACCGCTCCGGCAGCGGCCCTGGTGTCCGGCCAGGGAGGGCAGTGGGTGACCCTCCCTCCCGCTGGTTCCTTTCAGCCGCGTCCCCGCCCTCGTCTGCGCCCTGGGAAGACGTGGACTCGGACGACTCGGACGAGGTCATCGTGGCTCCGGCCCTGCCCGCGAAGAAAAGCACCCCCCTGCCCCCCGCCCTGAGCCCCCGCGGGCGCGCCGCACACGGGGGGACGCTGTCGGCCGAAGGCTAGCTCAGGAGGAGGCCGCTGGACGGCAGGCCCTGACGGGGGGCCACTCTTTAGGGAAAGAACAGGACCTGCTCTCCCTCGGCACCCCGGCTTCTCGTGTGGCTGGTTTGTGGCAGGCCGAGCGCCTTCTCCTCCCTGTGGGCCGTTCCGCGGGGCGGTGTCGGGGCGCCAGCTGGGCGGGCCGGGAGCCGCCTTGGCCCGGAATGAAGCTTGTCGCGCGTCCGTGGGTGCCGAGCCCGACCTCCTCCCCGCTGGCTGCGTGGTGCCCGGCTGAGGCGGCTGCTGCCCGGGCCTCGCTGTCCCCCCGGGCCTGTCCCGGTGCCCGCCCCCCCGCCTGTGCCGACACCGGCCCAGAGCCCGTGGCCCAGGAAAGCCCGGCAGGTGCTGCTTGGTTCTGGGGCGCCGTCCCCCAAAGCCGGCCTCTCTGCGTGTCTGTCCCTCCGCAGCTCCAGGCCATGGGCCTGGGGGAGCCTCTGGGGCCTGGAGGGCAGGCCTGCCCGAGGGGGTGGGCGGGCGGGCTCCAGGCACCCAGGCCTGGCGCAGGCAGAGCTGGGAGGGCAGGGTGAGCTGCGGGCTCACGTCCTGGGCCGTGTGGGTGTGTGTACATCCTGTGCCCTGGCCCCCGCGTACACAGCCTCGTCGCTGCCTCGGCACGCTGCTTTATGGCGATGACATGGCCGTGCCCTGGCCCCCCAGACCCTGACTGTCCCCGGAGATGGCCCGGCCCCTGCCCAGGGCCCACCTCCACCTGCTGCCAGACTGCCCCCATTCCTGGCACCCGAGTGCATGCCAGCGCTGAGGCCCACAGGGGGCAGGGCCTTCGTGAGCCTGGGGGGGACGTCGGGAGTAGCAAGACAGAGGCTGGGGGTTGGGGGGACTGCCAGAGGCCCCGGTCCTGCGTGGGGGGAGGGGAGGCTCTGGGCGATTTCCCGCAGCCCCTGTGCATCCCCTCGCTTGTCAGCGAGCACAGGTCCCCCAGATCTGAGCCGGCGGTGACCTCTTGCCATTGGTCTGCGGAGCTGTGGGGCACCTGCCCACAGCCCGGGTGCAGGGGACCACCCCTCAGGCTCCAGGGGCACCCCCCTCGCGGCCCCCCTGGCTGGCTGTCCCGCAGGGTCACCCTTAGCTCACAGACTGCAGACTCGGGAGGCAGGCGCTGGGGGAGGTGGGCGGAAGAGGAGGGGCTGCAGCCAGGGCGGGGCGGCTGCCGGCTTTGTGCAGTGTGGCCCCGGAGCGTGCGTGGCCTCCATGGCGTGGGCCCTGGGTGTCGCCGTGCTCAGGGCTCGTTCGCATGGGCAGGACGACGGGCATGGCCCTGAGGGCGGGTGCTGCTGAGCCGCCGGGCCGTCCCTGAGGAGGGCGTGGCGCTGGGAGGCAGGTGAGGTGCCCGGCCCGGCTCTGCGTCCTCATGGGGCCGCCTCGGCCCAGTAGCGCCCGGGGAACGGGCACCGGTGGCTCGGGCTCTGAGGACCTAAGAGCTGACACCAACCTGCGGGCCCCCCCCCAGCCCTGACAGCTGACCACCCCCCTGCGTCCTCAAAGCCAGGTCCCCTTTGCAGTGGGACCGCGCGGCGGGTGGGCGGGTCCCTGGCCGGCCCGTCTGTGCGAGCGTCCGCCTGCACCTCGTGGCTGCCAGATTCTGGGGAGCGTGAGCCCCTCTGCTCCGAGCCGCCAGCCTTTGTGAATAAAAGTATTTGTTGTTGTTGCCCAGAACGCCGCCTGTGTCTGCTTCCAGGCGCGGGTGCGGCTCCAGCGTGGCCTGTCTGCTGGGCCGGACGGCACGCTGGCTCCGGCAGGCGCCCATCAGCCTGGCCTCGGCCTGGCCGCCTCAGACACCACATCCGTCCGTCCCCTGATGTCCCCTGATGTCCCCCGCTCCCCAGCGAGGACTTGAGCACCAGGAGAGGAAACGGGCCGGGCCCCAAATCCCACTCCTTCCGCTTCAGCAGCGGGGAGGGTGTTGCGGGCCACTCGACGCCGCGGCGAGGATGGGCAGCCGCGTGTCCTGGGAGCGTGGCTTCCAGTGCCCGGCACAGACGAGGCGTGTCCGTGGTCTGCCCGCCTGCACTGCTGCCGGCCCTCGCGCTGGGCGGAGCTGGTCTGAGCCCCCAGGGACCTGTGGCTGGCCGAGGCGTGTGCCCAAGCCCGTCCTGGCAGCTGGTGCTCGCGTGGCGAGCTGGCAGAGGCATGGGGGACTGGGTGGCGGCAGAGCGCGGTGGGGAGAGTGGGCACAGCAAACTGCCTGCCATGCACTCTCCCCCGAGACCGGGGTCCCGCTGAGCTGGGCAGCGGGGAGAGGGCCGAGGTCCCCGGGTAAGGAGAGCCGGCCGTAACCACACCCGTCCGAGTGCACACACACGTGCATGCGCGCACACACCCGCAGCCCCCTCGTTTCCACTTGAAAGCAGCGCCGGGCTCGGTCTGCAAGGAGCGGGGCCAGGGCGGCGGGGGGCCCTCGGCGACCAGCTCTGACCGGATGGTGCAAGCAGGGGAGCGCGCCCAGGTCACCGGGGGGACGGGACAGACCGGATGCCAGCATGGCGGGGTTCGGCGCTCCAGCGAAGGGTGAGCAGTAGCAGACTGCTCCCTGCTGGGGCGCAGCCACAGGCCTTTGAGGAGCCACCCTTCCACTCGCCCCGGGGCTCAGCCGTGCAGCCCGGGGACGCCCCCTGGAGGCCTTTCTGAAGAGGCGGGTGCCCTGAGTGTTTGCAGCCCGAGCTGCGCCAGGGCCTGGGGTGGCCAGCAAGGCAGCGGGTGGGGCCTCCTCCCTGGGAAGGGGGTGCCTGTGCCCCAAAGCGCTGTCGCTGCTCACGGGCGCTCACCTGTGAAACGGGACATAGGACGAAGGGGAGCCCTGGCCGGGTGGCTCAGTGGGTAGAGTGTCAGTGGGAATCGAACCAGAGGGTCAACGGAAAACATCCTCAGGTGAGGGTCAACGACGATTGGCTTTTAAAACGGGAAGAGGAGCCCGTTGGCGTGGCTCGGGCTGAGCAGCGACCTGTGAACCAGGAGGTCAGGGTTCGATCCGGGGCAAGGTCAGGGACAGGCCCGGGTCGTGGGCTCCCCCCCAGTGTGGGGAGTGCAGGAGGCAGCCGGTCCGTGATTCCCTCTCCTCATGGATGTTTCTCTCCCCCCCTTCCTCTCTGACGACCACAAGGGTGCCGTCTTAACAAAGCGGGGGCTAGGCTCTTGGAGGGCCGCCCTCCCGTCCCACCTCCCTCCCGCGGCCCGACAGGCCCAGGGAGCACTCGGTCCCCACACAGCCCTCTGTCCCCACACAGCCCTCCGTCCCCTCCCCACGAAGGCCTCCCTCCCCTCCCCTCTCCACTCAGTGCTCCCTGGGCTGCGTGGGGAGGAAGGACTGTGTGGGGAGGGGACGGAGGGCTGTGTGAGGACCGAGGGCTCCCCGGGAATGCCCTGTGCAGAGCAGCCACACGCTGCTCCGTGTGCGTGCAGAGGAGGCGCCGCCCATGTTAACACCGGCTGCATGTCTGTGTGTGTGTGTGTCTGTGTGTGTGCACAGAGGAGTCTCCGCCCATGGTAACACCGGCTGTATGTCTGTGTGTGTGTGTGTGCTCTGTGTGCGCACAGAGGAGTTGCCGCCCGTGTTAACACCGGCTGCATGTCTGTGTGTGTGTGTGTGTCTGTGTGTCTGTGTGTCTGTGTCTGTGTGTGTGTGTCTGTGTGTGTGTGCTCCGTGTGTGCACAGAGTCGCCGCCGCCCATGTTAACACCGGCTGCATGTCTGTGTGTGTGTGTGTATGTGTGTGTGTGTGTGTGTGTGTGCTCCGTGTGCGCACAGAGGAGTCGCCGCCTGTGTTAACACCGGCTGCATGTCTGTGTGTGTGTGTGCTCCGTGTGTGTATGTGTGTCTGTCTGTGTGTGTGTATGTGTGTGTATGTGTGTGTGTGTGCTCCGTGTGTGCACAGAGGAGTCGCCGCCGTGTTAACATCGGCTGCATGTCTGTGTGTGTGTGTGTGTGTGTGCTCCGTGTGTGCACAGAGGAGTTGCCGCCCGTGTTAACACCGGCTGCATGTGTGTGTGTATGTGTGTGTATGTGTGTGTGTGTGCTCCGTGTGTGCACAGAGGAGTCGCCGCCGTGTTAACATCGGCTGCATGTCTGTGTGTGTGTGTGTGTGTGTGTGTGTGTGCTCCGTGTGTGCACAGAGGAGTCGCCGCCCGTGTTAACACCGGCTGCATGTCTGTGTGTGTCTGTGTGTCTGTGTGTGTGTGTGCTCCGTGTGTGCACAGAGGAGTCGCCGCCCGTGTTAACACCGGCTGCATGTCTGTGTGTGTGTGTGTGTATGTGTGTGTATGTGTGTGTGTGTGCTCCGTGTGTGCACAGAGGAGTCGCCGCCGTGTTAACATCGGCTGCATGTCTGTGTGTGTGTGTGTGTGTGTGCTCCGTGTGTGCACAGAGGAGTTGCCGCCCGTGTTAACACCGGCTGCATGTCTGTGTGTGTGTGTGTATGTGTGTGTATGTGTGTGTGTGTGCTCCGTGTGTGCACAGAGGAGTCGCCGCCGTGTTAACATCGGCTGCATGTCTGTGTGTGTGTGTGTGTGTGCTCCGTGTGTGCACAGAGGAGTCGCCGCCCGTGTTAACACCGGCTGCATGTCTGTGTGTGTGTGTCTGTGTGTCTGTGTGTGTGTGTGTGCTCCGTGTGTGCACAGAGGAGTCGCCGCCCGTGTTAACACCGGCTGCATGTCTGTGTGTGTGTGTCTGTGTGTCTGTGTGTGTGTGTGTGCTCCGTGTGTGCACAGAGGAGTCGCCGCCCGTGTTAACACCGGCTGCATGTCTGTGTGTGTGTGTGTGTATGTGTGTGTATGTGTGTGTGTGTGCTCCGTGTGTGCACAGAGGAGTCGCCGCCGTGTTAACATCGGCTGCATGTCTGTGTGTGTGTGTGTGTGTGTGCTCCGTGTGTGCACAGAGGAGTTGCCGCCCGTGTTAACACCGGCTGCATGTCTGTGTGTGTGTGTGTATGTGTGTGTATGTGTGTGTGTGTGCTCCGTGTGTGCACAGAGGAGTCGCCGCCGTGTTAACATCGGCTGCATGTCTGTGTGTGTGTGTGTGTGTGTGTGTGTGTATGTGTGTGTGTGTGCTCCGTGTGTGCACAGAGGAGTCGCCGCCCGTGTTAACACCGGCTGCATGTCTGTGTGTGTGTGTGTGTGTGTCTGTGTGTGTGTGTGTGCTCCGTGTGTGCACAGAGGAGTCGCCGCCCGTGTTAACACCGGCTGCATGTCTGTGTGTGTGTGTGTGTATGTGTGTGTATGTGTGTGTGTGCGCTCCGTGTGTGCACAGAGGATTCGCCGCCCGTGTTAACACCGGCTGCATGTCTGTGTGTGTGTGTGTGTGTGTGCGCGCACTCCGTGTGTGTATGTGTGTCTGTGTGTGTGTGTGTGTGTGTGTGTATGTGTGTGTATGTGTGCGCGCGCGCACTCCGTGTGTGCACAGAGGAGCCGCCGCCCGTGTTAACATCGGCTGCGTCTGCGTGTGGCCGGCGCGGCGGGAGGGCCTTGCGAGGCGGCAGGTTCCGCTCCGGGTGCCAGTCTGTCCCCAGCGCCGATCCCTGAGACAGCCCCTCCCCCGGGACACCCCGCCAGGTGCGGGGCAGGCCTGGGCTAAGCCTCCCCAGGGTCAGGGGTCACGCTGGGCAGGCCCAGGGCACCATGGGCAGAGGGGGCGGTGGCCAGAGGCTCAGGGCCATGCTGCCCTCCCCCCAGGAAAGGGAGAGGGGCGGAGGCTGCTGGGGGTTGGGGGGGTCTTCCTGGCCCTCAGCCCCTGCGGGGTGCCCAGGGCGGGCCTCGGGCTGGGGGGGTGTCGGGGGCGGAGGCCTGTGTGAGCAGCCTGCTCCGGAGTCAGGCCCTCTCCCCGGACCGTGGGAACGGAGGCTGCTGGCTGCAGGGACGGCTGGGGCTCCCTCCCAGAGGGCGGACGGCGCTGGCAGCTGGGAGGACGCCTGTGAACGGTGCCCGCCTGCCACCCCCACCCTCCTCCCCGTGACCAGAGCCCAGAGCCAGCGCCCGGGAGGGGAGAGGAGAGCGCTCAGGGCCACCAGGTCGGGGGGACGGGGGTTTCAGATGGGGAGAGCTCCAGCCACCTCCTCCCAGTGCATTCTGGGGCGCTGGTGGAGCAGGGAGGGTGGCAGCCTGAGCCATGGCGCTGGGACCTCAGCCCTGGGTGGGTGGGGCGGCCGCCGGGGGGAGACGCTCCCGAGTGCCCCCCCCCGCCGCCCCGCGGCCGCGCTCCGAGACCAGGAGGCCCCCGGGCTGCGGTGCCAGGACTGGGCACCCCTCTCGAGTCCCCTCTGAGCACAGGCAGCGAGCGTGCCGTGTCTCGGTGGCTGTGAGCCGGCGGCCCGGGCAGGCCTGTCCCCGCCAGGGCATCACCCACCAGCCTGGCCGCCCACGAGGTGCCCTGTCCCCGGCGCCGGAGGAGGGGCGAGGCGGAGGGCGGAGGAGAGACTTTGGACTCGGTCCTGGGCGGGCAGCGGGGCGGGCAGGGCAGGTGCCCTCGGAGACGAGGCAGCAGCGCAGGGCAGAGCGTGGCCGCCCTCCGGCCGACCTCGAGCAGGACGTAGGATCGTATCCCCGGGCCTCTGGGAGAGGCAGCCCGTCCTGGGGGGCAACCCTGGCTTCCCCTGCCCCCCCCACACCCACACCCCGCCTGGGAGGGAAGGAGGGAGGGGGCGAGGTTGGTCAGAGCTGGCACAGACCCTGCTGTCAGCGTGACAGCCCCAGAGGCACGTGGGGACCGGCTTCGGGGGGTGGGAGGCGGGCCCCTAGCTGTGGCCGCCCTCCCTGGGGCATCCTGGCGCTCACGGGGCAGGGGGCACTCCTAGGAGCCCGAGGCTCAGACAGCTGCGCCCTAGAAAGGGGCTCTGTCCTGGGCAGCCCACGGCCAGAGCAGCCCAGGCTTCGGCGGGGACGCAGGCCCGTCCCTCCAGCCAGGCCACCCCCCACACTGCTGGCTGCCCCCCCCCCTGCATTGCTACCTCCCCGCACGGCTGCCCAAACCCCCCCCGCACTGCTGTCCCCCCTCACGGCTGCCCCCCCCGCACTGCTGTCCCCCCTGCACTGCTGGCCACCCCTCCTTCACACTGCTGCTTCCCCCCCCCCACTGCTGGCTACCCCTCCTCCACATTGCCCCCCCGCACTGCTGGCCACCCCTCCCCCACAATGCTGCCCCCCCGAACTGCTGGCCACCCCTCCCCCACAATGCTCCCCTCCCCCACACTGCTGCCCCCCCGCACTGCTGGCCGGCCCCAGACCTGAAAAGGCAGCTTCTCCCGAGTGCAGGGCCACAGGCTGCCATCCTCCCTCCAGCAGCTGCGGCCGCATTGCCCCGACACGAGTGGAGTGAGGCTGCCGCGGGGGAGCCACAGGGCGCCCGTGCCCACCATCCGGTCCAGACCCGCCTGCCCACCGGGCGGGAGCGGCTCTCCTGGCCGACGAAAGGACGGTTCCTGAAGGCATCGGACGTTACAAATTCTTCCCGATTACGTGAGGCCACGGAACCAGAATTGTCACAGCCACAGCCTGGCTCGTGTCCGCACCTCCCGTGTCCGCACCTCCTGTGTCCGCACCTCCCGTGTCTGCACCTCCCGTGTCCACACCTCCCGTGTCTATGTCTCCCGTGTTTGCACCTCCCGTGTCTATGCCTCCCGTGTCCAGGTCTCCGTGTCCGCACCTCCCGTGTCCACGCCTCCCGTGTCCGCGCCTCCCGTGTCCGCGCCTCCCGTGTCTATGTCTCCCGTGTACGCACCTCCCGTGTCTATGCCTCCCGTGTCCAGGTCTCCGTGTCCACACCTCCCGTGTCTACGCCTCCCGTGTCCACACCTCCCGTGTCCGCGCCTCCCGTGTCTATGTCTCCCGTGTTCGCACCTCCCGTGTCTATGCCTCCCGTGTCCAGGTCTCCGTGTCCACACCTCCCGTGTCCACGCCTCCCGTGTCCGCGCCTCCCGTGTCCGCGCCTCCCGTGTCCACACCTCCCGTGTCCGCGCCTCCCGTGTCTATGTCTCCCGTGTTTGCATCTCCCGTGTCCGCACCTCCCGTGTCCACACCTCCCGTGTCCGCACCTCCCGTGTCCACGCCTCCCGTGTCCGCGCCTCCCGTGTCTGCGCCTCCCGTGTCCGCGCCTCCCGTGTCCGCGCCTCCCGTGTCCGCGCCTCCCGTGTCCACACCTCCCGTGTCCGCGCCTCCCGTGTCTATGTCTCCCGTGTTTGCATCTCCCGTGTCCGCACCTCCCGTGTCCACACCTCCCGTGTCCGCACCTCCCGTGTCCACGCCTCCCGTGTCCGCACCTCCCGTGTCCGCACCTCCCGTGTCTACACCTCCCGTGTCCGCGCCTCCCGTGTCTGCGCCTCCCGTGTCCGCGCCTCCCGTGTCTATGTCTCCTGTGTTCGCACTTCTCGTGTCTATGCCTCCCGTGGCCAGGCCTTCCGTGGCCAGGTCTCCGTGTCCACACTCCCCGTGTCCGGGCCTTGGCCAGCGTGGCATGACAACGAACATCGCTAAGTGGGAACCTAGCAGGCCGCACACGCTTGGGCTTGCACCCTCTTGCCTCACTGAGATGCCACAGAACTGCAGGCGCCACGGGACTGCCGATGCCACAGGACTGGGGGTGCCACGGGACTGGGGGTGCCAGGAGAACGCCCAGCTGAGCCCACACCGCTGCCCCCAGGTGGTGAACAAACACGGGCGGGCGTTTAAACCACCAGGTCCTGGGGGCAGCCTAACGGATCCTTCGGCTTCTCAAAGCTGCACCGCTCAGCGGGCTGTGTGGAGGGAGCGTTCGGCCAGAGAGAAGACGGGGTCCCGTCTGTCTGCACCTCATCTCTGTCCTTCTCTCCTCCCTCACGATGGAGCGGTGTCACCGGTGTCGTGGGGGCGAGGCTCTGGGTGAAGGCGCCGGGGTGGCTTGACAGTGGTCAGACGTCCGAGGACCCCGCCCCCCAAGACGGCCTTCCCTCTGCCCCAACCGCCAGTTCGGGGAGTTGCCAAAACCGCGCTCGCTCGATGGTTTTCCAGGATGAGCCCATGGCTGACAGCTGGCGTTCCCACGCTTCCGTTCATCAGCACAACGGACGCAGCTCACAGTCAGACACGGAGGAGGGGACACGGGACAGTCTCGGGTCCAGCGAGAGGGGGTGTGGCCCTGGCGTGTGACAGACACGTGGGTGTGGCCGTGGCCGGCGTGAGCAGCGCCCGTGGTTCCCGGGCAGCCGGGCCGCCAGCCAGGGGTCCGCGGAGAGCAGGCCCGGGCCGCCCCGCAGCGAGCGCCAGGGGAGGGCCTCCCGCTTTCCCAGGAGCTCTGTCTCCGTGGAAAACATGAGCCTCTTTGGGCCGAGTCCAGGGCGGGGGATTCCATTGTTCTGGCTTCCGCCCCAGCCCGGCCAGCCCGCCTGGCCCTCCTCCAGGCTCCGCAGGCCCTGGGCGCCCCGCAGGAGCCTCAGCCCAGGGAGCTGGACCTGGCAGCCTAGCCCGGCCCTCCCCCTCCGTTCTGGTGCCACCAAGGAGCTGGGGCCGGTCCTGGGGCTTCTCCTCCCAGCGTCACTCACAGACTCCTTCCCCAGAGGGAGGGAGGGAGGGAGGGAAGGAGGGAGGGAGGGAGGGAGGGAGAGGGAAATGAGAGAGAGGGAAAAGGAAGGAGGGGAGGGAGAGAAGGAGATTCCAAGGGAGGCCCTTTCACATGCATCTGTCGGAGGGTGTGAGTAAATTTCATAACGGTTTTAACCATTCTGGGTCTATGTGGCATTTAGCACGTTCGTTCACGATGCTGTGCAACCGTCACCACTCTCTCCCGGAAATGTCTCCGCCCCCCAGAGAAGAACCCCATACTCCCCAAGCCCTCCCTCCCACCCCTCGCCAGGCCCCGCCACCTCTGACCCACTTCCCGCCCCGAGGAGGTGCCTGTCCGGGACACCGCAGTGAGCAGAGTCGTCCCCCCCCGCCCCCCCCCCCCCCCCCCCGCGTCTGTGAGGTCTGCGCCGGGCTCCGCACGCAGCCCCGGTGCTCCAGCGCCCGGTGTGGCCAGTCGGCCCCGCAGCTCGTTTCACGGCCGCCTAGCCCCCCCGGGGAGGCTGCACCGCCGGGCGCTTCTCCCATCGCCAGGTGGCGGGCGTGCGGGCTGCGTCCACCCTCTGGCCCGGCAAACCGCGCCGCTTTCCATGGAAACCCCGCGTTTTACACGCTTCTCTCACGCCTCTGAGCCACGTATGACCGTCCTCGCTGTCGCCACGGCCGGCAGAGCTCCCAGAGGACCGAGCGTGCGCGTGGCACGGGCCTGTCAACGGGAAAACGGAGGAGTCTGGGGAGCGGGGCGCGGGGCCCAGGGGTGCAGCGGGCACGGCAGGCAGGGTTGTCCTTCCCGTCTTCGCGGGGGGCACTCGGGGCTTCCGGTCCCTGGCAGAGGGGCTGGGATGCTGCAGCCCTGGCACCGCCCGGGGCCGCTTCCTTGGCTGGGAGAGACCTTAGCAGTTCCCCATCCGTCACCGTCCCCTGAGTCACCCCTGAGTCATCGGCAGCGCATCCCTGTGCCCCAGGCCCCGCAGACCTAGTCGGCTCTGACTTCTCGGGTGTGGGTGCCCTGTCTCAGGCCATCCTGTCTGTGGCCTGGCTGGATCCTGGTTCCCTAACCGGGTGGCAACCTCGTGCCTTCCTAGCAACAGTGCGATCTGGGCCTCAGTTGTTCCATCTGTAGAATGGGACTGAAGGCCAGGCAGCACGAGCACACCGGCCAATGCTACAGGCAGAGGGAGGGAGGGGCTTGCCTTGGGCCCTGCCCCCCCGTCCCTGGCATCCTTTCCCACCAGCTGTGGCCCCCAGGCGGCGGGGCTCAGGGTCCAGGTGGGGACCCCGGTGAGCGCCTCCAGGCCCTGCGTGTGCACTTGGCTCCCTCCTCTTCTCCGCCTGCACCCCGAACCGTCTTCCTCCCGAACCCCTTAGGAGAGGTTCACGGACCGGAGCTCCGGACCGCCCAGTGCACGTTTCCTGTGGAGCCCGGGACCGGGCACACGGTACCTGCAGCACGGACTGCAGGAGGTTGAGGTCTGGGATCCTGAGGCTGAGCGGCGGGGTGGCTCCGGCATTCCTCGGGGTCCTCCCTTGTGCGTGCATCGCCCCCTCTCTGCCTCCATCTCTCCGTGCCTCCTCCCCGCCTCTCTGTGTCTCATCAGAGCCCGGGGCCTGTATGACCTCCTGCCGACAATGACTCGACTGCGGGCGAGGGCACAGCCCCAGGCCCCAGGAAGCAGGACAGGAACTGATCTGCTGGGGCACACAGCCAACCGTTACACCGAGTCAGCGCTGCATGTCCCATCTGGGGCAGGCTTTCCGGCCTGGCCAGGGGAACACACCCTTTATGAGGCTTCTGGAATGTTCGTGGACCTCGGGCCTCCACCTGGGGACCCTGATGGGCCTGCCACCCTAAGGCTGGAGGCACAGCAGGGGGTCTGTGGCCCTGTGATCTGCCGTTGGTAACAGGAGCCAGGAACTGTGCCCTGTAGGGATGGCGGTGCGACCTCCCTCCTTGCCCCCCCCCCCGTGTTATTCTCCACCCAGGGGGTGTCTGTAAGTTGTCCCGAGAGTAGAAACCACAGCTTTGCAAAGGCGGCTGGCCCCAAACCTCCCATGCCTGCCGCCTTATCACAGGGAAACGGGGCGTCAGGGCATGGGATGAGCAGATAGATGGATAGGCCTCCCGAGAAGCCACCGCCCAGCCTGCCAGGGGGCCCGTCTGCTCGCCGAGCTGGCTGAGCCGGCTGAGCGGGGCGCAGCAGGGCCCTGGGAACCCGGTTCTGCGAACTCGGATCCAGAAATAATGCCCCAGGGTGGTGAGGAGCCAGAGAGCCAACAGACACACCTGCTGACCGGGTGCAGAGAGGGGTGCCCAGGGCCAGGCACCCACAGCATCTTCAGTCCCCGTGTCAGGGTTCCCACCTGCATTTCAATGGGCTTGGAGCTGCCCCAATCGCGAGTGCTGGCTGTGGAGCCCCACCATCTGTGCCCGGCCCGCCCTGGCAGTGGCCTGTTTCCAGGTCTGAGGGTGCCCGAGGTGCCAGGCTTTCTTTCCATCAGAGACAAAACCTTCCCTAAAGGGACGGCCAGGGCGGGCTCCATCCGCTCTCTGACCTCACAGCCTGTGCTGGGTCCCACTGATGTCTGAGCACTTCTCACCCATCGCTCTTCCCTTCCACGGAAGGGGGACCTGGGTGCACAGAGAGGGTGTGCCACTTGCCCCAGACCACACAGCCTAGGTGACCCCGCCAGGTCTGAATGTAAATGGTCCTTAGTTTGCAGACAGGTCACTGGGTGCCTCGCGGAGCGCCTCGGCCAGCCCGGCCGCTGCAGGCCGACCCCCCAGAAGCTTAAGGAACATGCGATAGTGGGACCAACGAGGTACGACTCCGGCCCGGGGTGCGGGGGGTGCGGGGTTGGGGGGCCCCCCCGCAGTCAGCGATCCAAGCCCCATCCCCATTCGCGGGCGGGGAGAGGGCGCTGGTCCTCCCGTCTTTCCTGCCCAGCGCCCATCTGCTGGGCGGGGGGAGGAGTTCTGGTGGGCGGAGCCTAGCGCAACGTGCCAATAGCGGTACGGGGGCGGTGTCGGGGAGCCGCTGGTGGGCGGGCCCGGAGGATGGCGGACCAATGGCGGCGCGGGGGCGGAGTCGGAGGTCCGTGGGAGGGCGGGCCTGGAGGGTGGCTGGTCAATGTCGGTGCGGGGGCGGATCCGGAGAGCCGCTGGTGGGCGGGTCCTTATGGTGGCGGGCCAATGGAGGTGCGGGGGCGGAGTCTGAGATCCGCGGGTGGGCGGGCCCGGAGGGTGGCGGGCCAATGGCGGCGCGGGGGCGGGCCGGCGGCGGCGGGCGGGGGCGCGCGGAGGCGGTGGCGGCGGCGAACAAAGAGGCGGCGGGCGCGGGCGGCCGAGCGGTGCCGAGAGCCGACGAGCACAGCCGAGCCGGGCCGAGCCGAGCCGGGCCGAGCCGGGCCGGGCCCAAGAGCGCGCGGGCGATGCGGGCGAGCAGGCCGGGGTCGGCGGGCCCCTGAACCCGAGGCCCCGGGCCAGCGAGGAGCCGCGCGGCGGCCGCGTGCCCGGCCCGCCATGGCCGGGGTCAGCTACGCGGCGCCCTGGTGGGTGAGCCTCCTGCACCGGCTGCCGCACCTGACCCTGCGCTGGGAGCCCACCAGCAGCCGGTTCCGGCCCGAGGACCCCGACTACCAGCAGGTGACCTGGCCCCGGGGCGGAGGCGCGGGGCGGGGGTCAGGGGTCAGGGCGTGGGGTCACGGCCCTGCCTTTCAGAGGTCTGGGGGCTCCCCTCCCCCACCGATGGCCAGGCCTCCTCTTCCCCCGGGTGGCGAGCCCCTCCCCGAAGGTCGCTGCCCCCTCCTTTCTGAGGTCCGAAGACACCCCACTCCGCCGCCATCTGGAGTCAGGCTGCGCCCCCTGCATGGGGGTCCCCTCTGGGTCAGGGGTCACTCCTTTTCCCCGCGGATCAGGACCCCCTGCCCCCATCGAGAGTGCATGGCCCTCCTGCAGTCTCGCTTCCCCGTCTGGGGTCACTCAAGGCCTTCTCCTCTGGGGTTACATAGAGTCACCCCCCCTCCCCTCCATGGGGCCCCTCTGCCAGCTGTCAGCTCCAACCCAGGCCCCTGTCCATCCCTGGGGGCTGTTGCAGGGCAGAGCCCGCTACCCGGGGACCCCACAGGCTGACTCGGCGGGAGAACGCAGTGTGTGGCGAGCCCCCCACCCCACCCCAATACCAGGCCGTGGGCTGAGCCTTCCTGCCCTGGATCCGGGTTCCAGGCCTGAGGACCGGGTGCCCGGTCACCTGGAACCCCCCGGGCTGCGTCTGGCAATCATTGCACAGCCCCCGGGGTGGGTGACATCAGTTTTGCTCGTCCAGACGGACAGAGAGTCCAGTGTTCAGTGGACCGTGTCCCTCCCACCTGTGCAGAACTGTTCCCCACGGCCTCCCGGCCCCAGGGCAGAGAGCCAGAGGCGGAGGGTGAGGATGCCATGGGCATCCCGGCTCCCGGCCCTGTCAAGCCGGTCACGGAGGGGGCGAGGGATTGGCCTTGGCATGCCCCAGACAGCAGAAGTGTATAGAACCAGCACCCACATTCTAGAGGCCCAGCCCCGGTGGGGGGAGAGGGGGAACGGCCAGTGTGGGGCATCTCCCGTGCCTTCAGGAACTTTGTGCACTGGCTCTGCCTCACCTGCCCCGGGGGCCCTGCCTCACCTGCACTCTGCCCGCTTGGCTGCTCTACCTCACCTGCCCCTGGGGCTCTGTGTCCACAGGCCAGGGGCTGGGCTTGGCCCGAGGAGGTTCCCCACCACCCGTCAGTTCTGCAGCCCCTGGGGCACCTGGTCTGTCTGCCTCCCCGAGCTGCCCTGACGCCCCAGAGCTGCCCCCTCTGTGTGCTGCCAACCACGCCTGGACTGGCTCCTGCTCTCCAGGCGCCCCCCCCCCCCCCCCCATGCGCCAGCTGGGATTCCAGGACACCTGGTGCAGACACCTGAGGCCCTGGAGGCCTGGGGTGGGGGCCCGGCACCCCTGGGCACAGCCTGGCCTCCGGCAGGGCCCCTTGCCCCCCGCGAGGACCCCGCTTCTGGGCCAGCCTCCTGAGCCGGTCCCCTCGGTGCTGTGGGAGGCTCTGACTCACTCTCTCTCCTGCCTCCTCTCCGAGGAGCGGAATGAGCGCTGAATAATTCACAGGGTGGAAAGCAGCCGTCTCCACGCGCCCCTGCTCCCAGCGTGGGCGCGGGGCAGGCCGGTGTGCGCCACCTCTGCCTCTCGGACAGGCGCTCGCCTCATCCCGGAACCCCGGCCGGAGCGCCTTCTCCGAGGGGCGCCAGGAGGGCGAAGGCCCCGGCTCTGCTCCCGGCGGGCTGTGCAGCAGAGGGAGCCTCCCTGGGTGGGTGGGTGGGTGGGCGATGGGTGCCCCGGGCCGCGGGCCCTTCCTGTCCCCCCCCCAAAGCCTTCCTAGCTGTGGGTGCTTCTGCCTCCTGAGCCGACCGGGAAAGGGGGTCTGGCCTGGCGTGGGGAGGCATGGGGGACCAGCCTTTGCCCTCCTCTTTGCTGTTTCCTGTCCCCCCTCCCCCGTTGGGAGCCATGGTGAACCCCAGTGGGAAGCCTCGGGGGCTACCCTTTTCTGAAATCCCCTGTGGGGACACCTGTCACTAGCCCTTTGGCACACGGCCTCGGTGGGGAGGACCCTCTCCATTGCACAGCTTGGCAAACTGAGGCTCAGAGAGGGGACAGGATCCCGTAGCGAGGTCTCCCCTACCCTCAGGCTTTCTCGTGGCTGCTCCTGCCCTTGCCAGGCCGGGGGGCGCTGGGAGTTCCAGGCGGGTACGGCCCGGTGTACTGGCGCTGTGGTGGGGTCAGGGCAGGGCCGGCTGGGGGCTGGCAGTCAGGGCAGGCTTCCTGGGGGAGGTGCTCCCGGCCTTCCATGGAGGATGCCTGGGGACGGCCAGCAGCCTGGGGCCTGGTCTGCAGCAGGCACCCTGGACCCATCTTCCAGGCCAGATGGCAGCCTTGCCTCAGGTGTGCCCAGTGCAGGGGTTGGGGGGCTTTCTTGATAAGAGCCTGAGCACTGGGGTGTTTCCTGCAAGACCCTAAACACAGACTGCGGAGCGGTGCGGGGCCACGGGGAAGAGGGGTCCGGGCGGGGGTGGGGGGGGGGTGGAGCACGTGCAAAGGGCCTGAGGCGGGGACACCGGAGCCTCAGCCCCAAGTAAGAGAGTCCCTCTGGTCTGCGCATGCCGCCTGGGGAGGACCGAGTGGCCCTGAGGGTTTGAGACGGGGGGGGGGGGGTCTCCCGCCAGAACACAGCGCCTCGGTTTAATGGCAGCAGCTGGGGGGCAGAGCGGTCCTGCCCGAGGGGTGGGCCGGCCCTGACGGCATCCTCACGCTCTCGGGAAGGAAACGCATTCACCCCCTCTCCTCTGGCTTATGTACCAAAGGGGTACACGTATGAAAGGGATACACGTACCAAAGGGGTACACGTACGAAAGGGATACACGTCCGGGAGCGTTTGGAAAAGAGGAAAGCGCTTGAGGCAGAAAAGCCTCTCCCCACACGAGTCCGTCCGTCCGTCCGTCCGTCTGTCCGCGCACGCATCCTGGGGAGCGGGGAGTGGGCGCGGGGAGCTGGCATCGCGCCGTGTGCCCTCAGCCACCTGCCTTGGAGGGTCACGCGTTCGGGACCGTGTCTGTGGCCCCCGGCTCCTGAGGCTTGGCCTGCATCCCGGGTGGCAGTCGGGACGCCGAGGCTGCGGGTGACAGACCCGCACGGAACGACGGGCACCTGGGGGCTGGCGGGAGCTCCCACAGCGCCCCCTGCACCGACAGCTCACGAGCTTGGCTTTGGGGTGCAGGGCCCATGTGCAGGTGGGGGCAGGAGCCCCTCCTGCGCCCCCCCCCCCCCCCCCCCCGCCCCTCCTGGCCAGTGTCCGGGTCCCGGGGGAAAACCCAATTGGCTGAGCTGGGGTCTGGCCAGCAGAGGGCCGGGCCGTTCAGTGCCTCTGCCACCAACTGCCCCCCCCACCCCGCACCCCGCCGCCGAGGGGTCGTGCGGGGTCTGCACCACCCGCTCTGTGGCTAGGCCCCTCGGCTCCTGGTTTTGGGGGCTCTGAGGCCGGCGACAGGCTCTGCGGGGGGATGCGGGGGGCGGGGACGTGAGCTGTGTGTGCCGGGCGGGGGGCCCTCCGCCGGCCTCTGGCTGGCTCTGTCCTCCAGGCCACGGCCGCTGCCAGAGGCTCCTGCTCTCCTCGTACGAGCACTTCCTGGCACCATCACCCCCAAGGAGCAAAGCCGAGGCCACGGACACAGGCATCAGCGAGCGGAGGACGTGGGCAGGCACCCCCCTGCCCGAGCCCCGAGCAGCTTCCGAGATGGGGGGGGGGACGGGGGAGGAACTGCCTGACCCCTCCCCCCAGCGGCTCTGCTGAGTCCTCTGCTGGAGAAGAGGAACCGGATCTGCAGACAGATGGGCCGCCGTGTGGGAAGTGCCCCATGTGGCCCCCGAGGCGTTGGGGGCCAGGACGGGGTGCGGGGGGCAGTGGCAGAAGCCGCACAGCCCCCCGGCGTCTCGGGGCTGCCGCTGTCCTGCGGGGGTGGGAGGGCGGGGGAGGGACACCTCGGGGTGCTGAGGCCGAGATGGGCCACCCCGGCTGTCACCCCGGCAGGGCCACTCCCCAAAGGGCACCCTGGCCGAGGCGCTGAGGGGTCCCTCCTGGAGGCAGGAGGCAGGAGGCAGGAGGCAGGTGGCAGCTGCCGGGCGTCTATTTCAGTCGCTGCTGCAACACTGCCCAGCGTGACGCCCCGAAAGCCCTTCTCCCCTCCGCCAAGTAGGTCAACACGGGCGGCCTGGCCACAGCGGAGCCTGCAGGAGGAAACGGCCCCACTGGCAGCCCCCCCAACCCCTCGTCCCCCAGCCTCCTGCAGCAGGAGGGGGCACTGAGGGTGGAGGGCAGCACAGGCGTGCAGGCAGGCATCTGCTGGCGGGCGGCGTCCTCGTCATGCAGGGGGACCGGGGGGCTGTGGTGGGCCTCGGTCAAGGCCAGGCCTCCAGCCCAGGGCCAGAGGCAGGAGGGAGCTGCCCCCGTGTCAGCTGTCCACTCGGCCACTCTTGCTCTTGTGTGGGGCCGGGGAAGGCACCGGGGTGTGGGGCGTGCCCTCCGGAAGCTGGGCTGGTGGAGCCAAGGTCTCCGATGGGGGGGAGGGCCCTCTGTGAGCCTCCCTTCCCCCGCCCCGTGCCCAAGGCCTGGGCTTTGTGTGCCCAGAGGAGCTGGGACACACACGTGTGTGAGGCGCACATAAGTGTATGAGCCTGCACGCCTGCAGCCAGAGCTCGGGCACATGCAGGCCTGCACACCTGTGCCACCGTCCACCCTCAGTGCCCCCTTCCTGCTGCAGGAGGCTGGTTGAGGCCTGGGTCCCCACAGAGGGCGGGGGGCTGTGGAGGGAGCAGGCCTCAGCACTTACTCCCGGGGGCCAGGCTGCAGGGGGGGGGGTGCTGGGCCTGGGGGTGACTGGTCAGAGCTCCCCTGGACCCCTGGGCTCGGGCCACGTGGCTCCGGGCGGAGCAGAGAGCCTGTGAGCGCAGCCGGCGTCTGCCCTGCTGGCCGGACCTTGGACCTTGGACCTCGGACCGGGGGCCTCGCACTGGGCGGGGACGGGGGGTGGAGGGACGTGGACAGAAAGTGGGGCCCCTCTCAGGCTCCCGCAGGGCCGCGAGCTCACCGGCCTGGAATTCGGGAAACCCAAGCCGCTCCGCGGAAATGTGTTTTCAATTTCTGGCCGGCATCTGGGAGCCGCAGCCAAGCCTGTGGGAGGGGCGGGCTGTGGCCGTGGACGCTCGGCCAGCGCGGCACCCCTCGGCCTGGCCCTGGACCCTCAGCCCGCACCCCTCGGCCTGGCCCTGGACCCTCAGCCCGCACCCCTCGGCCTGGCCCTGGACCCTCAGCCTGCACCCCTCGGCCTGGCCCTGGACCCTCAGCCTGGCCCTGGGCCCTCAGCCCGCACCCCTCGGCCTGGCCCTGGACCCTCAGCCCGCACCCCTCGGCCTGGCCCTGGACCCTCAGCCCGCACCCCTCGGCCTGGCCCTGGACCCTCAGCCCGCACCCCTCGGCCTGGCCCTGGACCCTCAGCCCGCACCCCTCGGCCTGGCCCTGGACCCTCAGCCTGGCCCTGGACCCTCAGCCCCCACCCCTCGGCCTGGCCCTGGACCCTCAGCCCGCACCCCTCGGCCTGGCCCTGGACCCTCAGCCCCCACCCCTCGGCCTGGCCCTGGACCCTCAGCCCCCACCCCTCGGCCTGGCCCTGGACCCTCAGCCCGCACCCCTCGGCCTGGCCCTGGGCCCTCAGCCCCCACCCCTCGGCCCGCACCCCTCGGCCTGGCCCTGGACCCTCAGCCCGCACCCCTCGGCCTGGCCCTGGACCCTCGGCCTGGTCCTGGGCCCTCAGCCCTCAGCCCGCACCTCTCATCTCTGCCTGGCCCTTAGGGCACAGGGGTCTTTTCTGGAGCTTTCTTCCTGGCCTGTGCGGCTCCGATCCTGCCTCTGTCACTTAAGTGTGGGCCTGGGTTCCTTCTGGCCTCGGGCCCCAGGCCTGGGCAGTGGGCGCCTCCCGACCTGGGTGCTGAGGGAGAGCCAGCCCTTGGGGAGCCGATGCTCCGGGGAGTGCACCTTCCCCCAGCGCCCCATCCCCTCTCCTCACTGCGCCCCGGGGCTCCAGCCAGGGCGGGCGGGGCTCCTCTGGGTGCCCTGGCCCCCTCTTCCTGCGGAGGAGGCAGCGGAGGGGCCCACTGCGCCCCCCACATCTGTCTGCCCTCCGGCTCACTAGAGCCCCCACTCTGCCCCCCCGCACTGCGGGCTCAGGCCCGGGCCCCGCCTGCCCCAGCTGCCCGTGGCCCCCAGGACGCAGGTCTGCAGCCCGGACCTGTGCCGGGCCTTTGCCCACACCGTCCCGCTGGCACCTCCTGACACCCCCTGATGCTTCTGCACCCGGTCCTCCGAGCCCCCGGCCTGTACTGCGGGGTCTGGGAGACGCTGGCCTTCCTCCGCGCTCACGCAGGCCGCCCTGCCAGCCGGGCCGGTGTTGCCAGCGCGTGGGTGGGCACCGAGGTCCCCACCTGCCAGGAGGGGGAGGCCGGGCCGGGGTGGCAGGGCTCAGGCCGCTGCCACCCGGGCCGTGCCTGAGGGAGGCCCCCGACTCCTCCAGCTGCCGGGTGCCCGTGTCCGCCGCCCGCAGCGAGGCTCGCAGGAGGTCACGCTGCAGCCGGGGTAGCACGGCGCGAGATGTGTCCTCTGGGGCTGGGTCAGGGTCCCTGGGAGGGTCTCCAGGGGCGAGGGCTGGGGACCGGGGCGGGCAGGGAGCCGGTGCCCGGGAGCCGTGGGGGTGCCTGCGCCGCGTGCGGGGCGCTCCCCGCAGGGGGCACAGGGATGTGCCGGGCGGGCCATGCGTGGCGCTGGTGATGAGGGCATTTGGGGGCGGCCCGGGCTGGTGCTGAGCTGGCACTCTGCACAGGCAGGGTGCCCACAGGGTGTCTGACAGGCGTTGGGGCCAACGAAGGAGCGGCTGGCGGGCCGGGCCTGAGGCCGAGACCTCCCCGACCCCCTGGCACGGGGCCTCGGGCTGGCTGCACGGCTCTCGGTGCGATTCGGGGCGCTCCCACCCCGAGGGGCTGCCTCCCACAGGACAGCACTGGCCCCTTCCGCCCCGTCCCCCTGCCAGGCCGGGCGGGGGCTGGACTGGGATGGAGACAGGCTTCCGACCAAAGCGCTTTGTCGGGGGGTCGGGGGGGTCGGGGGCCTCAGGGCACCGGGAGAGTGTGGGCTCGGGGTCCAGGCTGGAAACGGGGCGGTAGGGGCAGGGGGGCGCCCGGTGCCCGCATGGCCACACTGGAGCCCTGCCCGCCCGAGGCCGCGCTGAGCCCCGCGTTCCCGTGCGGCGGGCGGCCCGAGCACCCTCACCTCGCTGGCCGGGCGCTGACGTCACCCCCATCGCGGACGGAAAGTTCCGTGTGGTCAGAGCCGATGCTGATCGCAGCCCTGCTTTTCTGAATGGGCCCGGGAGCCGGGCGCGGGCGCCGGGGGGGGGCGGGGCGGGGAGGGGAGGGCTGGGGAAGACTCTGCCTTCAGGAACTGGGGCGAAGGCCACGCTTGGCACCTGGCCCCGGGCACAGGACAGGCGTGCTGGGCGAGGACCCGGGTTCCCTCCTGCTCCTCCCTGGGGGGCTGGGGTACGGGGACCCGTTTGCCTTCCAGGGGTGCCCGGGGCCACCCTCGCCACCCACTGTCCTTGCGTTACGGCTCCAGGGAAGAGGCTGCCCGGTCTGTCGAAGCTTGGGTGGGGTCCTGAGGGCCCCGAGTTTCTGAGCACCCACTGTGTGCCAGGCTTCAGGCCACCGGGCACCACCCCTGCTAACGGATGCGCTTACTGAGGCCCTCCCAGCGCCCCCTGGGGGAAGCGGGCAGAGACCAGGCCGGGGGGCGGGGGTGGGGGTGGGGTTCCTGTGGTCAGGCAGACAGACAGACAGACGGGGAGGGGGGGAGCAGACCCTGATGCTGGACACCTGCCCCCCCCCGCCCCCCGCCACTGCCTCCTGCACTGGAGGAACCTCTGCCCTCAGTCACCCCCCTTGGAGCCCAGGCCCCATCCTTGACCAGGTCCCTGATGCAGGGAGGCCTGTCCCCCCGGGATAGGCATGTCCTCCTCAGGCAGATGACCCCGGCCCCTGCTGCCCCCTTCAGTCTCTGACAGTGTCTGTCTGATGCCCAGGCCCACCCTCACCCACAATCCCTGAAAGTTTCCAGCCACTGCTGGGAGCTCATGGGCAACTCCTCTGTGTGCATGTGTGCACATGGGTGTGTGTGTGTGTGAATCTGTGATAGGCTTGTGGGTGTGAGCATGTGGGGGGCATGCACGTGTGGCCGTGGGTGTGCTCACACTCACCTTGTCTGTGATCTGCCCTGGGTGTCTCCCCCCCCCCACCCCGCCCATGTAGCCAGAATGTCCCCGCCCCCCACAGCCAGGGTACCCACCTCCTGTCCCCACCCACCAGGCTGCCTGTGCGTGGGGGCCCTGGGGCAGCACCCCCGAGGGCCCCGACTTTCCCCGGGCTCCCCGCGGAAGCACTTTCCTAAGCCTTTACACTCGAGCTCATTTAGCCTGAGGGAGCACCCCGAAGGTGATGTCACCCCTGCGCCCGCCGGTGGAGAAACGGGTGTGGGGGTTAGTCAGACTCCGCCTCACATCCAGACCCAGGCAGGAGCCCGGCTGAGCCTGGGCACCCGGTTCCCTGAGGGCTGCCCGCCTGGGCCCTGAGTGGGGGGGGCAGTGGGAGCTGGGGCCTGAGTGTAGGGGGGGCAGTGGGAGCTGGGCCCTGAGTGGGGGGGGCAGTGGGAGCTGGGCCCTGAGTGGGGGGGGCAGTGGGAGCTGGGCCCTGAGTGGGGGGGGGCAGTGGGAGCTGGGCCCTGAGTGGGGGGGGGCAGTGGGAGCTGGGCCCTGAGGGGGGGGGCAGTGGGAGCTGGGCCCTGAGTGGGGGGGCAGTGGGAGCTGGGCCCTGAGTGGGGGGGGCAGTGGGAGCTGGGCCCTGGGGGGGGGCTGTGGGAGGCGGGGCCCTGAGTGGGGGGGCAGTGGGAGCTGGGCCCTGAGTGGGGGGGGCAGTGGGAGCTGGGCCCTGAGTGGGGGGGGCAGTGGGAGCTGGGGCCTGAGTGGGGGGGGCAGTGGGAGCTGGGCCCTGAGTGTGGGGGGGGCAGTGGGAGCTGGGGCCTGAGTGTGGGGGGGGGCAGTGGGAGCTGGGGCCTGAGTGTGGGGGGGGGCAGTGGGAGCTGGGGCCTGAGTGTGGGGGGCAGTGGGAGCTGGACCCTGAGTGTGGGGGGGGGCAGTGGGAGCTGGACCCTGAGTGTAGGGGGGGCAGTGGGAGCTGGACCCTGAGTGTGGGGGGGGCAGTGGGAGCTGGACCCTGAGTGTAGGGGGGGCAGTGGGAGCTGGGCCCTGAGTGGGGGGGGCAGTGGGAGCTGGGCCCTGGGGGGGGGCTGTGGGAGGCGGGGCCCTCTCCCCGGCACAGCGGCGGAGGTGCCCGTCCCCGTGGCAGTGCCGCCCGCCCGAGGCCGCCCACGCCCGCTGCAGAGAGTGGCTCCCGGCTTCCGGTTTGTGTTTTAATCACAGCGTAGCCCGTGTTTTCGGCTCAGAGAAAAGAAAGAAAACCCCGGGAAACAGCCCACGCCAACAGCGAGGAGGTGACTCCCCGCCGCAGAGGAAGAGCCGGGCCCGCACAGCCCCGAGCCAGCATCCCGGCCGGCCGGTGACGCTGATCTCGCCTCAGCCGCCGCCTCTGCCAAGCGAGTGGGTGGTCCTGGCGCCGCCGAGGTGGACGGCGCCCTTGGTGCCCGCAGGCCGTGCTCCACGCCGCCGCCGCCCCCTCGCCCGGCGCGCCTGGGAGGACACCCGCCTGGGCGCTGTTTTTATTATTTTTTTTATTTTTAAATGTATTTTATCGACTTTTTCAGAGCGGAAGGGAGAGGGAGAGTCAGAAACACCGATGAGAGAGAAACATCCATCAGCCGCCTCCTGCACGCCCCCTACTGGGGATGCACCAGCAGCCTAGGTGCATGCCCTTGACCGGAATCGAACCCGGGACCCTTCAGTCCGCAGGCTGACGCTCTATCCGCTGAGCCACACCGGTCTCCGCTGTCGTGTTTTTATTTTTTAAAATTGGTATCAGGGAGGGCCAAGGCCGGTTTGGCTCAGTGGATAGAGCGTCCGCCTGCGGACTGAAGGGTCCCGGGTTCGATTCCGGTCAAGGGCATGCACCTAGGCTGCTGGCGCATCCCCAGTAGGGGGCGTGCAGGAGGCGGCTGATGGATGTTTCTCTCTCATCCATGTTTCTAACTTTCTCTCTCCCTTCTTCTCTGTAAAAAAAAATTTTTTTTTAATTGTTATCAGGGAGGGAGGAAGGGAAGGAAGCTTCGATGACGAGGGAGAATCTGATCGCCGCCCCCCCCACACACACACGCACACCCCCTACCGGGGCCCGAGCCCGAAACCCGTGCAGGCGCCCTGACCGGGAATCGGACCGTGACCCCCGGGTGCACGGCTGACGCTCCACCACGGAGGGAGCCACGCGGCCGGGCCGGGCGCCGTCTCAGCGGGGCCCGAGCCAGCTGTGTCCTGGATGTGCCGGTGGGGCCCTGCTCCCCCAGAACGTGTCCCCCAGCGAGGGGGAGTCTGTCGGGAGCCGAGGGTGACACCCCGCCGGCTGCAGAACCATGGGGGCAGGGCGGGCAGGTCGTGGGGCTCAGTGGGGTGGCGGCCTCAGCGTGGGGTTGGGGGTGTCTGGAGAGCTCAGGGAGGGACCTGGCTGGCTGGGCTTTGGCTGTGAAAGGACTGTCCTGCCCTCTGCCTCTGACCCTGTGAGAGGCGCCTCCCACCAGGGGCCGCTGTGCCTGAGGGCAGACCCCGGGGAGCCCGTCGATGGCGCTCTCCCAAGCCCCCTAATGTTCACGACTCCCCGTGTTGGGCAGTGTTGGGTGGGGAGGGGTGGTGCCTGATAGCGGGGCCCTCGAGGAGAATGAGCCCCACCCTGACGGACCGGGTCCTGGCCCCTTTAACCGTGACCCTGGGCAAGCTGACCCGCCCCCCCCCCCCCAATCCTTGGAGTCCCCACTGACAGAATGCCCCGGGACCTAGAGAGGGCCTTGGACTGAGAGGTGGCTCTGGTGCTCGCCCCGCTAGGCCCGCCCCCCGCCCCTCCCCATCCAGCTGGGGAGCAGGGGCCGTGGGGCCCACAGAGCCGGTGCAAGGCAGTGGGTGGCTGCACCCACGCCCACTGTGCCCGTTGCTGGCCGGGCAGCTGGTGCAGCCTGGACTGCCACCCCAGGGGTGCCCTGGCATTCCCCAAGCCAGCGCCTTCTCCCCCTGCTGCCTGGCAACCGTCTCCGGGGAGACAGCAGCCGGCAGGGCTGGGATGCAGCAGCGCCAGTGCCTCTAGTCCAGACTCGTCTCGGGGGCCCCGCTGGGGGCAGGCGGACCTGGGGCGTTCCACCCCCACAGCTCCCAGGCTCGGGCCGGGGAGGGGAGGGCACCGCTGCGGAGGGAGGGGTGTGTGTCCGGGGCCCTCCTGAGGTCTGGGCAGCTGAGGAGCGCCCCGTGGTTACGCCACGACTGTGGGGGCACCTCCACCCGTTAGGCCTTCTGTGTGATCCCGCTCTGTACCCCAGAGGGAACAGGACACGGGCGTGTGTGTGTCCTTCCCCCATACCTTCTCCGAGGTTACCTGCTAAACTGGGGTGAAGGGGCCAGTGGGGCGGGGCTAGTACCTGCTTTGGCCATTGGGGGCTCTGTGCTGCCTCCTCCCCTCCCCCTCGGAGACCCGCGCCCAGAGCTGAGCCCAAAGCAGGTCACCTGCTTCCCTTGGCCCCCAGCCCCCCTGACGGGAGGGTGCCCCCTGGATGTGGTGAGCTTCGGGGCTGCAAGGTTTGACAAGCCCAGAGAGGGCTGAGGGCGAGGACGGGGCAGATGCCAACAGCCCCCCAGGCCCTGCGGTGCGCCCGGTGCCGCCGGGACAGGCGTGGGTATCCGGCTGCCTGCTCTTCTGGGAGGCCGGCCCCCATCCTTCCAGCACCTGCCTTGGGTTCTGGGGCCCCGGAGGCGGCGGGCCCCCCTGGGGAAGGTGCAGGCCTGGGAGGTGTCTGGTACAGGGTTCCCGGATCTGGGCAACCACAGGCACTGCCCCAGGCTGGGGGGCTTCCTGGGGGCCCGTGCCCCCGGCCCCGCGTGCTGTGCGATGGGGCGGGTTAGCGTGGGGCAGGGAGTCCACTCCGCCAGCGCCCCTCTCCGGCCCCCCGCAGGCGCTGCTGCTGCTCGGGGCCACCGCGCTGGCCTGCCTGGCCCTGGACCTCCTCTTCCTGCTGCTCTACTCCTGCTGGCTGTGCTGCCGGCGGCGCAAGAGCGAGGAGCACCTGGACGCCGACTGCTGCTGCACCGCCTGGTGCGTCGTCATCGCCACGCTGGTGTGCAGGTGAGGGGGCGGGGCTCTGGCGGGGGAGCCGGGGGCGGGGCTCTGGAAGGGGGGAGCCGGGGGCGGGGCCTCCAGCGCCCTCACGCGGCCTTGCCCTGTCCCAGCGCCGGCATCGCCGTGGGCTTCTATGGCAACGGGGAGACCAGCGACGGCGTCCATCGGGCCACCTACTCGCTCCGCCACGCCAACCGCACGGTGGCGGGGGTCCAGGAGCGCGTGAGTGGCTGCGGAGATGGGAGCCCGCGGGGAGGGGCCGGGGGGGACGGGAGGGGGAGCGGGGCGGCCCCGCGCTCACAGCCCCCCGGCCCCAGGTGTGGGACACCGCGGCCGCCCTGAACCTCACAGCGGAGCCCGGCCTGCAGAGCCTGGAGCAGCAGCTGGCCGCCCGGCCCGAGCCCCTGCGCGCGGTGCGGCGGCTGCAGGGCCTGCTGGGCACGCTGCTGGGCTACACGGCCGCCATCCCGTTCTGGAGGAACGCCGCCGTGTCCCTGGAGGCGCTGGCCGAGCAGGCGGACCTCTACGACTGGTACAGGTGCGCCCGCCCCCCAAGCCCCATTCCAGGGCCCAGCTCCCCCTCCAGGGCCCGCCCCCAGCTTCCTCCTGCGCCCTCAGCCCCTCCAGAGCCCCGCCCCCCAGCTCTCCCTCCAGGGCCCGCCCCCAGCTTCCCTTCAGGACTCTGCTCCCAGCTCCCCTCCACGGCCCGCCCCCCAGCCACCCCCTCCCCCTTACTCCCCATCTGCCCAGCCCCAAGCCCTGTGTCCACACCTCCGTGCCCCGCAGGTGGCTGGGCTACCTGGGCCTGCTGCTGCTGGACGTGGCCATCTGCCTGCTGGTGCTGGTGGGCCTCATCCGAAGCTCCAAGGGCATCCTCGTGGGGTGAGTTGTGGGCCCAGACCCAGGGGTTGGGGAGGCGCCCCTCCCCCTCTTTCCTCAGCGGTCAGGCACAGGGTCTGCCTGGGGAGGAGCCCCAGGTCCCATGTGGCTGGACCCCTGGGGCCTGGCCTGAACCCCCACCGCCCCGCCCCCCCCTCACCTGGGGGTGCTGATTGGCTGTCATTGCCCCAGGGTCTGCCTGCTGGGGGTCCTGGCCCTGATCATCAGCTGGGGCGCACTCGGCTTGGAGCTGGCTGCGTCTGTGGTGAGTGGCAGCAGGGGACCCCTGTCTGCTGGACTGAGTCATGGGGAGCCACATTTCCCCCTCCCGTGGGACATGCAGGCCCATGTGGGGGCACACAGCACGTCAGTGCCCCAGGGCCTAGAGGCTGGGCCCCCGGGCCTGCCCAGCACCGCCGGGAGTGCCCAGAGCCTATTTGGGGTCAGACCCTGACCCGGGGAGCGGAGGGAGGGTGGGGGGCCTAGCCTGGTAACCCCATTTTTCTTGCCTACGTCCATCCCAGGGCTCCAGTGACTTCTGTGTGGACCCCGACACCTACGTGGTCCGGATGGTGGAGGAGCACACTTTGCTGAGTGGGGGTGAGCCTGCGGCCGCACCTGAGCTAGCCCGGGGGGCGGGGCTGGGAGGCCCCCCTGAGCGAGGCCCAGCATCCTCACCCTGATGGACCCTGGGTCCGGGTCCGGGTCCGGGTCCGGGTGTGGGGGAGGCAGGACCTGCCCAGAACAGGAAGCCGGTGGGTGAGCAGTAACCTGTGAGCGGCTGTGGGTTGAGACAGCCGCCGGACGCCAGCGATGATGGGGAGGGGACAGCGACAGTGAGAGGGGCGAGGGGAGCGAGTGATGGGGAAGCGGGCGAGGGGAGCTGCTCAGGCCCGGGGTCGGGCGCCTGCCAGAGAGGCGGCCCGAGGCCGAGACGCGCTTGTTCCTGAGGCCGGAGGTGGGCGGCTGGGAGGAGAGGGCGAGGGCCAGGACGCATCAGGGACGGAACTCTGGCTGTTGGAGGGTGGGGAGCAGGGGGGCGGCCTCTGGTGGGAGCGGGGCGGAGACGGCTCCCTGAGCCCCCGGGCGAGGGAAGGGGCCGGGAGAGCGGGGTCTGCGCTGCCCGCACACGCATGGCACCTACAGGCTGTGCGGAGGGGGCGGGGCTGGCGGGACTGCCTCAGAAGGGGGTGCAGGGTGGGGAGCGGGACCCCAGGCTGTGGGCTGAGTGGGGGCAGAGCATGGGGGTGCTGAGTGGCCCTCGTGGGACTGTCCTACCCGCTTTGCCCAAGGAAGCCCCCAGTGAGCGAGGCTGGGCTTCAGCTTGTTTGGTTAAGGAGCCGTTTCCGCCCCGGCCTGGGGACCCCCCTAGGGTGCGAGCTGGGTCTGCGCGGGTCTGGCGGGCGGTGACAGCTGGTGCCGCAGCCGGCCCCCCGGCTCTGCCTCACGAGGGGCCCGGGGGCGGGGCTTCCTGTCAGCACCAGCTTCCAGACCCAGACTGCAGCCTGTGGGTGTGGCCAGCCCCGCCCGCACCTGCGCTGGGCCCAGAGCCCCAGGAGGGGGCGCCTCGAGCCAGTGTCCCTGTTCGGGAGCCAGGCGGCAGGGCAGGCAGCGGTCCAGGCTCCTCACAGCTGCAGCCAGGCCTGGCTCTGCTCACGTTTGCGGGTCGGGCCTGGGAGGGACTCCTCGTCTTTAGATGCTGCCAAGGGGGTGCCACAGACAGGCCCCCTGTGTGTGCTGGGCCCTCAGCTGTGGCTCTGGGCCGTACGCCTTTCTCTGTAGGGGACACTCTGGCCTCAGGGGTGTTCTCCCCAGTGACCCCTGACCCCTGAGCAGGTGCCCCGGGTCTTTGACTCCCCACCCCCCGGCCCGAGGGAATCGGAATCTCGTGCTGCGCGTGGGGACACTCTGAACAGGAGGGTCAGGGCCTGCCCTGGGCTCCCTGAGGACACGTCCCCTAACACGTGAACGCAGGCACTCAGCGCGCACAGCCCAACACCGGGCACACCCACCCACATGCGTGTGCAGATACGCGCACACATGCCAGTGCGTGTGCAACCACAGAACGCAGTGTGCACGCAGATACGCACACAGATGTGTCCGTGTACACATGTGTGCGTGTGTGAGCACGCACGTAGCCCCGTGCACAGGGACACGGAAGGGCAGTCGCTGAGCCGCCGCCTCTCCCCGCAGACGTCCTGCAGTACTACCTGGCCTGCTCGGCCCGCGCCACCAGCCCCTTCCAACAGGTGAGAGCCCGCTGCCCGCCCCCCCTTCCGGTCCCGGGGGGCTGTCCCAGGGCACCTGGAGCTCCCGGCAGGCCTCCCCCTTTGTCTCGAATGTCCGCAGCCCACCGGCCGCTCTCGGCACTGACCCTAGGCCGTGGGGAGACGACCGGGCGAGCACCGGGTTCATGTCACCAAGAGCCCCTGTGGGGTGGCCTGCTGACGCCCCCAAACCCTGGGACTCGCTCCGTTCGTGTCCCGGGTTGCGCTGGGCCAGCCCTTCGAGGCAAAGCCATGGGTGGGCGTAGCAAGCCCCCGGGAAGCCTCGTCCAGGAGGGTCCTGTGTCCCCCCCCGGGGTAACGGGGCAGGTGTGGGCGTGGGTCTGAGGGGCACCTGAGCCTGCTGCTGCCCGCCACTCCCCGGGAGCGGACCACCTGCTTCAAAGGTGGCGCGCTGGGTGCCCGGTGCCGGACCCCTGCCGGCCGGGGAGGGGTGTCCCGCCAGCCTCCGGAGCAGAGTGCTGGTGCCCCCGGGCCCTGGCACAGCCCTCACCCGGGACCCCCACGAGGGCAGGCGGTGGGGGGTGGGGACACGGCTGCTCTCTCCGGACAGACGCTGTCGGGGAGCCACAAGGCACTGGTGGAGATGCAGGACATCGTGGCCGAGCTCCTGAGGACGGTCCCCCGGGAGCACCCGGCCACCAAGGTGAGGGCGGGGCGGGGCCCCACGCGCACAGGCGGGGACACCCCTCCCTCCGATTCCCTGAGGAGTTTGGGTGGGTTTTTTAGAAAGTCCTGCTTCTCACTTTAAAGATCACACGAATTATTTGTATTTAGAAAGTGAGGAAACTGGGAACGTAGACTCACCTGGGCCAGACCCTGGGGACTCGGGACTGTGCTTTCCCGGTGCTCCAGGGCCCAGCCCGGGACACGCGTGCGCACACGGTCCACGGCCCGCCCCCGCCTCCCCTCTTGGTGTTTATTACCTGCTTGGGTTTCCTCACGGTCACCCGGGGCGGCTCAGACATCTGTGCCTCAGCCCTGGGGCTCACGTCCACGGTCAGAGGTGGGCAGGCTGGCTGCTCCTGCCAGCTGTCCCCTGGGCACGTGGACCCATCACAGTGTGGGCACACAGCGGAGACACACACAGCACAGACACAATGTAGACACACAACAATGCAACACACACAGCACAGACACAATGTAGACACACAGCAATGCAACACACACAGGACAGACACAATGTAGACACACAACAATGCAACACACACAGGACAGACACAATGTAGACACACAACAATGCAACACACACAGGACAGACACAATGTAGACACACAGCGGAGACACACACAGCACAGACACAATGTAGACACACAACAATGCAACACACACAGCACAGACACAATGTAGACACACAACAATGCAACACACACAGGACAGACACAATGTAGACACACAGCGGAGACACACACAGCACAGACACAATGTAGACACACAGCAACGCAACACACACAGGACAGACACAATGTAGACACACAGCAATGCAACACACACAGGACAGACACAATGTAGACACACAGCAATGCAACACACACAGGACAGACACAATGTAGACACACAGCAACGCAACACACACAGGACAGACACAATGTAGACACACAGCAATGCAACACACACAGGACAGACACAATGTAGACACACAGCAATGCAACACACACAGCACAGACACAATGTAGACACACAGCAACGCAACACACACAGGACAGACACAATGTAGACACACAGCAACGCAACGCACACACAGACACAGTGTAGACACGCCACACGGACGCACTGCAGCCCAGTGGCACGACTGATCAGGCTCGCTCTGCCCCGTGTTTTCGGGGACGTGTGCTGTCTGAAAGGCTGTGGGAACCTTCCTTTGTCTCTGTTCCTGGAATTACAACCTTTCAAAGAACCGGCCGTGTCAGGAGCCGTGGGTGCCTGTCCCCCGTCCCGGCGAAGGGCCACAGGGCGGGCCGGCCGCGGGCTCCGGGGACGCGGCTCCTGAAGGCCCGGGACCCTGAGCTCCGAGCCGAGTCCCCGGGTTGAGGGTGGCCTCGTGGCAGGGGATGGGGAGGGGGCACCTGGAGGCTCCCCCTCCTGACCGGCGCGGCCTGTGCCCCCAGGACCCTCTGCTCCGCGTGCAGGAGGCGCTGAACGGCACGGAGGTGAACCTGCAGCACCTCACCGCGCTGGTGGACTGCCGCAGCCTGCACCTGGTGCGCTCTGGCCGGGCTGCTCGCCGGGGGCGGGCGGGGGGCGGGGGGCGGCCCAGCCTCGGAGGCCGGCACGTCCGTCCGTCTCACCGGCCTCCCGTCTGGTCGCCCAGGACTACGTGCAGGCGCTGACCGGGCTCTGCTACGACGGCGTGGAGGGCCTCATCTACCTGGCCCTCTCCTCCTTCGTGACGGCCCTCATGTTCAGCTCCATCGTCTGCAGCGTCCCCCACACCTGGCAGCAGAAACGGTGAGGGGCCGGGGCCCGCCGCTCCCCCCGCCCGGCACAGGCCGCCTCGGGGTACTGCCTCCTGACGGACACCGTCCCCCTCCCCGGATTCCAGGGGCGAGGGCTTCCCGACACCGTCCCCCTCCCCAGAGCGGGGGCGAGGGCTTCCCGACACCGTCCCCCCTCCGCGGAGCGGGGGCGAGGGCCGGCCACCCCCACGCCTGCATGCCTCCGCGGTGCCGGGCTGGCGCGGCTGGGCGAGCAGCCCCATTCGCAGGTGGCAGTCTGGGGGCTCCCGGCCCGGGGTGTTGGTCTGGTGCAGGCAGGGAGACCAGGGCTCCTGCCCGAGGTGCGGGCACCACTCCCCCGCCCGTCCACGCCCGGGTTCGGGCCGTGTCCCCGTTCCCGTCCCCGTCCACATGCAGGGTTTGGTTGCGGGGACCACCTGGCTGGCTGTGGGGGCTCACAGCTGTGCAAGGGGCTCTGGCGGCCCTGCCTTAGTCTCCCCAGTCAGCACTGGGGTGGGTGGTGTATCGGGTGCCGGCCCTTCCTCCTTGGGCCCCCAGGGCTGACCTGCCACAGCTCCCACCTCCCACCTGGGGGCCATGGCTGCTCTCGGTGGCCCAGTGGTGTGGATGGCGCTCCCTCAGTCAGAGCTCTTCCCTCTGACTCGCTCTGTTCTGTTGTGGAGGCGATGCTGCTGCTGCTGCTGCTGATGGTGATGGTGGTGATGGTGGTGATAGTGATGATGGTGATGGTGATGATGGTGGTGATGTGATGGTGATGATGGTGATTGTGGTGATGGTGGTGGTGGTGGTGATGATGGTGGTGATGATGGTGGTGATGGTGATGATGATGGTGATAGTGATGGGGATGATGGTGATGGTGGTGATGGTGATGGTGGTGGTGATGGTGGTGATGGTGATGATGGGGATGGTGGTGATGGTGGTGATGGTGATGATGATGATGGTAATGATGGTGGTGGTGATGGTGATAGTGATGGGGATGATGGTGATGGTGGTGATGGTGATGGTGGTGGTGATGGTGGTGATGGTGATGATGGGGATGGTGGTGATGGTGGTGATGATGTTGGTGATGGTGGTGATGATGGTGGTTATGATGGTGATGGTGATGATGGTGGTGATGGTGATGATGATGGTGGTGATGATGGTGGTGATGGTGATGATGGTGGTGGTGATGGTGGTAGTGGTGGTGGTAGTGGTGATGATGATGGTGATAGTGATGGGGATGATGGTGATGGTGATAGTGATGGGGATGATGGTGATGGTGGTGGTGGTGATGGTGATGGTGGTGATGGTGATGGTGGTGATGGTGATGATGGTGGTAATAATGATGGTGATGGTGGTGGTGATGATGATAGTGGTGATGGTGGTGGTGATGGTGGTGATAGTGATGATGATGATGGTGATAGTGATAGTGATGGTAGTGGTGATGGTGATGATGGTGTCGATAGTGATAGTGATTGTAGTGGTGGTGGTGGTGGTGATGATCACTGATGAGAGAGAATCATCGATCAGCTGCCTCCTGCACGCCCCCTACTGGGGATGGAACCCGGGACCCTTCAGTCCGCAGGCCGACACTCTATCCACTGAGCCACACCAGCCAGGGCTCTGCTCCCTTGTCGGCGGCGGGCGTCCCCGTGCCTGTGCGGGCGGAGCCAGGGCCCCGGCTCCCCGTCTCGCAGAGAAACGGGGGTGGCGTGCCGGAGCCTGGAGGGGGGCCCGTGGCACCGAACAGAGCCGCCCCGCGGTGGGGGGCGCTGCCCAGGCGCTGCCTGAGCTGGTGCTGGTCCCCCCACAGGGGCCCCGAGGAGGACGGGGAGGAGGAGGCGGCGCCGGGGCCGCGGCAGGCGCACGACAGCCTCTACCGCGTGCACATGCCCAGTCTGTACAGCTGCGGCAGCAGCTACGGCAGCGAGGCCAGCATCCCGGCTGCGGCCCACACCGTCAGCAACGCCCCGGTCACCGAGTACATGTGAGTCGGGGGAGCCGGGCTCCGGGGGGGGGGGTCACCGAGTACATGTGAGTCTGGGGAGCCGGGCTCTGGGGGGGGGGGGTCACCGAGTACATGTGAGTCTGGGGAGCCGGGCTCCGGGGGGGGGGGGTCACCGAGTACATGTGAGTCGGGGGAGCCGGGCTCGGGGGGGGGGGGGTCACCGAGTACATGTGAGTCGGGGGAGCCGGGCTCGGGGGGGGGGGTCACCGAGTACATGTGAGTCTGGGGAGCCGGGCTCCGGGGGGGGGGGGTCACCGAGTACATGTGAGTCGGGGGAGCCGGGCTCCGGGGGGGGGGGTCACCGAGTACATGTGAGTCTGGGGAGCCGGGCTCTGGGGGGGGGGGGTCACCGAGTACATGTGAGTCGGGGGAGCCGGGCTCCGGGGGGGGGGGTCACCGAGTACATGTGAGTCTGGGGAGCCGGGCTCTGGGGGGGGGGGGGGTCACCGAGTACATGTGAGTCGGGGGAGCCGGGCTCCGGGGGGGGGGGGGGGAGGTCACCGAGTACATGTGAGTCGGGGGAGCCGGGCTCCGGGGGGGGGGGTCACCGAGTACATGTGAGTCTGGGGAGCCGGGCTCTGGGGGGGGGGGGGGGGTCACCGAGTACATGTGAGTCGGGGGAGCCGGGCTCCGGGGGGGGGGGGGAGGTCACCGAGTACATGTGAGTCGGGGGAGCCGGGCTCCGGGGTGGTAGGGGGGTCACCGAGTACATGTGAGTCTGGGGAGCCGGGCTCTGGGGGGGGGGGGGGGTCACCGAGTACATGTGAGTCGGGGGAGCCGGGCTCCGGGGGGGGGGGGGGAGGTCACCGAGTACATGTGAGTCGGGGGAGCCGGGCTCCGGGGGGGGGGTCACCGAGTACATGTGAGTCGGGGGAGCGGGCTCCGGGGGGGGGGGGAGGTCACCGAGTACATGTGAGTCGGGGGAGCCGGGCTCGGGGGGGGGGGGGGTCACCGAGTACATGTGAGTCGGGGGAGCCGGGCTCCGGGGGGGGGGGGGTCACCGAGTACATGTGAGTCGGGGGAGCCGGGCTCCGGGGGGGGGGGGGTCACGAGTACATGTGAGTCGGGGGAGCCGGGCTCCGGGGGGGGGGTCACCGAGTACATGTGAGTCTGGGGAGCCGGGCTCCGGGGGGGGGGTCACCGAGTACATGTGAGTCGGGGGAGCCGGGCTCCGGGGGGGGGGGGGGTCACCGAGTAAATGTGAGTCGGGGGAGCCGGGCTCCGGGGGGGGGGGGGTCACCGAGTACATGTGAGTCGGGGGAGCCGGGCTCCGGGGGGGGGGTCACCGAGTACATGTGAGTCGGGGGAGCCGGGCTCCGGGGGGGGGGTCACCGAGTACATGTGAGTCGGGGGAGCCGGGCTCTGGGCGGGGGGGGGGGGGTCACTGAGTACATGTGAGTCGGGGGAGCCGGGCTCCGGGGGGGGGGGGGTCACCGAGTACATGTGAGTCGGGGGAGCCGGGCTCCGGGGGGGGGGGGGGTCACCGAGTACATGTGAGTCGGGGGAGCCGGGCTCCGGGGGGGGGGTCACCGAGTACATGTGAGTCGGGGGAGCCGGGCTCCGGGGGGGGGGTCACCGAGTACATGTGAGTCGGGGAGCCGGGCTCTGGGGGGGGGGGGGGGTCACCGAGTACATGTGAGTCGGGGGAGCCGGGCTCCGGGGGGGGGGTCACCGAGTACCTGTGAGTCGGGGGAGCCGGGCTCTGGGCGGGGGGGGGGGGTCACTGAGTACATGTGAGTCGGGGGAGCCGGGCTCCGGGGTGGGGGGTCACTGAGTACATGTGAGTCGGGGGAGCCGGCCGCAGCTCAGATCCAGAGGGGTGTGCAGGCGGTGCCGCGGGAGGTGAGCGGAGAAGAGGGGCTGACCTCAGTGGGGTGCGGAGTTGGGGCTCCCCCCGGGGCTGCCCCACGGGAAGGCCGCTCGGGCAGACGGAGGGAGGCTGTGCCCAGGCCCCAGGCCTGGCACCATGGTGGGGAGGCAGCCGGGCGAGGGCAGGCGGGCACCGGGGGCCACTCTGAGCCCCGGTCGCTGTGCTGGGCTCGCGGCTCCCGAGGCCCCGGCAAGCCGAGCCGGCCGCGTCCGGGGGTGTGGGGTGTGTCCGCCCCACCGGCTCTGGGACGGGACCACGGCCAGCGGCCGCTCAGCCCTCTCTCCCTGCCCCTCAGGAGCCAGAACGCCAACTTCCAGAACCCCCGCTGCGAGAACACCCCCCTCATCGGGCGCGAGTCCCCGCCGCCCTCAGTAAGTCCGGGGGGCGGGCGGGCGGCGGCGGCGTCTCTCTTCCCGCCTGGCCTCTCTTCTCCCCATCGTGACTCTCTGAGCTCCCCCTCTTCTCGCCCCCGGCCGGTCCCGCCCGGCCGGGTCCCCTCGGCCCTCGGGGCTGAGCTGCGGAAAAGGGGACGCCGTGGTTTGTGCCAAAGAGATGGAACCCGAGAGGCAGCCAGGCGGGCTTCCTGGCGGCGGGGGCCGGTGGCCGGAGAGCCGAGGCGCTCTGCCGTGGAAGCCCCTGCCGCTCGGAGCTGGGGGGCCCGGAGCCCCCAGGACTGGACCTGGGCAGCCGGGCTCCAGCCTGTCACCGGCCTCCACTGCCCCTCGCACCCCGTTCCGGCCCCGTGGCCGCCTCCGGCCGGCCCACACCTGGCGTTGAGGCTGCACTCTCTCTCTCTCTCTCTCTCTCTCCCTCTCTCTCTCTCTCTCTCTCTCTCTCCCCCCCCCCCCCCCCGAACCCCCCCCCCGGGCCCTCCCAGCGATATCTGGCTGCCCTGGACTCTGGCAGCCGCGGGGGCTGGCAGTTTAAGCCCATGGACAGTGCCTGACCGCGGTGGTGGCCATGCCCTCAGTGACAGGTACTGGCCCTCCTGCGTCCCCTGCCCCGTGCACCGCCCGCCCCCGTGCCCGTGCCTCACGCCTCCGCTCGCCCGCCGGCCCGGGCCGCTCCCGATCCGGCCGCGGGGGCTCCGGCAGCCGGCCTGCGGGCTGTGGCCTCCGGCCGCCCCTCCAGACAGGGAGCCCCTCCCGGGCCGCCCGCGAGGAGACCTGGCCCAGAGCCGGGCACCTGCCCCGGGTCCCGGGTGCCGCCGGCGGGTCCCGCGTGCTCTCAGACGGGGCGCGGCGGGCAG
The DNA here is from genome assembly GCA_027563665.1 of Antrozous pallidus. NCBI lineage: Eukaryota > Metazoa > Chordata > Mammalia > Chiroptera > Vespertilionidae > Antrozous > Antrozous pallidus. Next base: position 1,073,534 of record CM050516.1, on the reverse strand, counting down.
GCGGCTCCCGCCGTCCCAGCTGGGCCCCGCATGGCTGCGCCGGCCCCGCTGCATGGCCCAGAACGGCACGCCTGGTCCCCTCCCGGCCCTGCTGGTCGCTGCCGCCCTCTCCCCCAGCACCTCCGGGAGGCCTCTCGGGACCGGGGGCGCTGACCCGCCAGAGCTGGGCCTGGGCCGGTTGGCGTGTGGCTGTGGAGTGACACCGGCGGCCTGTGGCACACGCCTGGGCCTCTGTCCCGCCCTCCGTGGGCCTGTGGCCCTTTACACACCGCCTGGTCTTAGCACACGCCTTCTGCACATGTTTGTGAACACGTACACACACGTGTGTGCACCCATGTACACGCACAGATGCACACACAGCCCACCCCCCACGCACACACGCAACCCATTTACATGCACACACACCCATGTGCACACATACGCTCATGTACACGCACACACCCATGTACACGCACGCACACATGTACACACATACACCCATTTACATGCACGCATCCATGTACACACACATGTACACTCACATACCCGCGTGCCCATGCACACACACCACACACACCACACACGTGCACATGCACGCACATCACACACATGCGCACACATGCACACCCCCACACATGCACCCCCTGCACAGGCACACACATAACCCATGTACATGCACACACACCCATGTACACACATATACCCATGTACACGCACACACACCCGTGTGCATGCATGCACAAACACCCATGTACACACACATACACCCATGTACAGGCACACCCCCACGTGCACACGCACACGCACACCCCCACACATGCACACACCCCTGCACGCGCACGCACGCACACCCCCACACATGCACACACCCCTGCACGCGCACGCACGCACACCCCCACACATGCACACACCCCTGCACGCGCACGCACGCACACCCCCACACATGCACGCACCCCCACACGCACACGCACGCACACCCATGCACACGCAGGCACTGAGCCAGGCCTTGTGCGTCCGGTCAGACGGGCAGCTGAGACGGCAGCGCTCCCTCCCCCAGGGGCCTCGGTCCTGGCGCCCGTCACTGGGGAGACCGGGGACCACAGCGGGCGCCGCCCCCTTTCTCGGGAGACTGGGGGCCCGCCCCGCTCTGCTGGGGGCTCTGCGGGGTCGTGCGGGGAGAGGCCGACTTGTGGGTGGCCTCTGGGTCCCGGCACGGAGCCTCTGGCACTGGAGGGGGGTGCGGAGCTCTGCCTGGCACAGCGCCCGCCTGCCCGACCCGGGGCTGGCCCTCGGGCTCGGAGTCCTGGTGCTGGGCCAGCAGCCCCCCCGAGCCCGCCCCCAGGCTGCCAGGCTCGCCGTCCTGGTCTGTCCTGCCTGCCCCAGGGCTGCTTCTGGCCGCTCCGCCCCCCCCAGGCCTTGCCCGGCCGGCCCACACCTGCTCACCCCGCTTCCTGTCTCCGCAGTACACGTCCAGCATGAGAGCCAAATACCTCGCCACGAGCCAGCCGCGCCCCGACTCCAGCGGCAGCGGCCACTAGCCGGCCGGCCACCGCCCCCCGTGCCAACCGCCCTGCTCCTCCCCCAGGCCGCCAGCCCCCCCCTTTCCGCAGGGGCCCGTCCGATGGAGATGAGGGAGCTGGGACCGCACGCTGAGCTCCGGTCCACGCCTGGACACGGGGCCGTCACAGACCCAGGGCCCTCGCGGCCCCCCCCCCCCGCCCTCTAAGGACTCCGTCCGCAGCGCCTGGCCTGGGCGGGGCAGCCCCGCAGCTCGGACCCTCTGGACTCGACTGGACCCGCGCCTCCCGCTCGGCCCCCTCCCCCCAGCCCTGCCGCTCCGTCACTCGCCCCCCGCCCAGGCCTCCTGCTCCTCTGCGTGTCTCCGGCTCTTTCTCTCCCCCCAACCCCCCCCCCCCCGCAGGCCCCTCCTGCAGGTGCCAGCGCGCCCCCCCCCCCCCCCCCCCGCCTGCCCCGCTCTCTCCCTCAGCTCCTGCGGCGCCTGCCAAGCGCCCAAAGACAGCGGTGTTCGAGCCGGGCTGCTCGCCGCGGTGCCAAATCCCCCCCCCCCCCCGCCCCCCGTCCCGGTTCATTCCCTGCACTAACCACGCTCTCGTCTCGAGGGCACGCGGGCCGAGCACACCCCTCCGGTCCCTTCCCCGACAGGTGCCGTGTCCGGGAGCCTGGCCTCCGCTGGGGGCGCGGGGGCACCGAGCCGCCGGGACTAACCACTAACCCTCACCCACCTTCCCCCCCCCCCCCCCCCCCCCCCCCGTGCTGCAGCCCGCCGGCTGGGAGGCCCCGCGTCTGGGAGGACCAGCCGCTGCTTCTCGGGGCTGCCGGGGGCACAGGCCGACAGGTGCTACCCGGGAGGATGTGGGCTGTCGGGGCCTCGGTTTCCCTCCCTGCGAAGTGGGGATGAGGCCTCCCCAAGGTGCTTTGGCTTCAGGGTACAATGTGTGCGGTCTCCTATGGGGGGGGGGGTGCGGCCTCACCGAGGGGCCAGGCCAGGGCCGCTGACCCGGCTGCCGGAGCGGCCCCCCCTCCCTGGGACCCCCTCTCTGTGCTGGTGTCTGGGACCAAAGGGGTGGGGGTGGCCCCTCGGGCAGCCTCTGCCGGAAGGTGCCCTGGGCCCCTGGCACGACTGAGCCTCCCTGTCCGGCGGCTCCAGGCCCGCCCTCCCTGCCCCCCTCGTGGCGGGAGTGACGGCGGCTCCCGGGACCCCCCTCCCCCCACCGTGAATGGGCAGCGGGAGCCGCCGCCCCGCCCGGACCTGTGCCGCTTTGGGGCCGGCCTGTGACCCCCAGTGCGGTGGAAGGGGGATCGGGTTCGGGCCCCAGCCCGGTGCACGGAGCAGGCGGGGCCCACGTCCGTTTTCTTTTCCGTTTTGGGGCCTCTCAGCCCTGCCCCTGCCATCGCCCCCCACCACTCCCGCTCCTGCACCAGGGGGTCCGGGGCCCTCAGGCCCGACTGCAGCTGGGGGGCAGGCCCCGGGCCCCGTGGGGGGCAGGGAGGCCGCAGAGCCCCCCAGGCTCAGCCTCCGGGCCGGTGAGCAGGAGGCCGATGGGGCACCAGGAGGCCTGGGTGGAAGCCCGACCCTTCTCCGCCCCCCCCCCCTCCCCCCCGCATCTCACTATGCAATTCCTTCCGAGCACCAGCCCCCCCCAGTACCCCACCCAGCCCCTAGGGAGAGAGGGAGCGGGGAGGGAGCCCCCTGGGGTTTGGTTGAGCCCCAATGGCTGTGCCCTGTGCTACATGATCCATCTCAATGTGATGACACCCCACCCTCCCGGCCCCACCACCCCAGTAACATCTGAGCTGCTCCCCTCCTGAGGCCTGAGCCACGGGGCACTGACCTTCGACCCCTGACCTCCCCAGGGCCTTGGCTGGAGGGGCTGTCGCTATTTTGTTTCTTTGTGTTTTTGTTTTGTTTTGTTTTGTTTTGTTTTGTTTTTTTTTTTAATGGGTTTGGGGTTTGATTTTTATATCTTTGGGGCTTTATTTTTCTTGGCAAATACTAAAATCTCGTCGATGTAATCTCTGTGGTTTCTATTCAGCTTGGGTTTCATGTTTTAAAATAAACAGATTTTAAAAAACAGGCCTCTCCCTGAGATTGTTACTCCTGGGGGAGTCGGGGGAGGCGTGTGGGGGGACCTGGGGAGACAGCAGACCAGGGGCCTGGGGGCCGGGCCTCTGGACAGCGGAGCTGGGAGTGAGGCGGGGAGGGGGGTCTGGAGGACCTTATGAAAGCCGCCTTTGCAATCACGCGCAGCGAGGGACCCAGGGACGGGTGCTATGGGGGGCCCACGGCAGCACGTGGAGGAGAGGGCGAGAGGAAGGGGCAGAGGTGGGGGGAGCGGATCCTGAGAGAGCTTTCCTGAGCCTCACTGCCAGCTCCTGCTCCTGGGCACCAAGGTGGGAGCCTCGTTCTCCCCAGGACAGAGCCACCAGGAGGCCTTACAGAGGTCACCTCAGTCAGGGGGAACCCCAACACTGCCCTGCCCAGGGGGGAAGCCTCAGTCCTGTTCTCCTCTGAGAGTCCCCCCAGAGGCCCCACATAATCCTGTGGGAGCCAAAGGTTCATGAACAAAACAGTGAAAGCTGTTGTGGGACATTCCTGTGTCCCCCAACCCTGACCCTGAGCCAACCCCTGACCCTGTTTCAAACCCAACATTAACCCTATCCTTACACTAACCCTATCCCTAACCCTGAGCCAATCCCTGACCCTGTTTCAAACCCGACATTAACCATACGCTTACACTAACCCTATCCTAACCCTAACCTTTACCCTGACCCTGTTTCAAACCCTAACATTAACCATATCCTTACACTAACCCTATCCCTGACCCTGAGCCAATCCCTGACCCTGTTTCAAACCCAACATTAACCATGTGCTTACAATAACCCTATCCTAACCCTAACCCTAAACCAACCCCTGACCCTGTTTCAAACCCTAATATTAACCACTAGTGGCCCCGTGCATGAAATTCATGCGCAATAAAAGGGTATTAATTAGAGGAAATAATTTAATATTGCTATTTGCTCTTTCTAATAGAAGTATCAGAGACTAAAGAAAATTAGTAAAATGTATATGAAAACCTTCCTCCTGTCAGAATCTGGGGCGCACCACGGGGCCCAGAGTCAAGTCCCCACTCACCACATGTGCCTCAAAATCACGTGAGACCCAGACCCAGCTGCCCCCTCCCCCCCACATCGAGGAAGATCCAGACCCTGCCAGTCCCACTCTTGTCAAGCCACCCAGGGCAGGGTGTGTCCTCAGGTCCCCTGGCCCAGCACCAGGATGAGGGGCATGGCCTGAGATCCCCTGTCAAGCCCTGCTGGGTAGGGGGCATGGCCTGAGGTCCCCCGTCAAGCCCCACCAGGCAGAGGAGCACAGCCTCAAGTCCCCCAGCCCAGCACCGGGAGGGAGACGCAACCTCAGGTCCCCCGTCAATCCCCACTGGCACAGGGGCACAGACTCAGGTCCCCTGAGAAGCCCCACTGGGTGGGGGGCACAGCCTGAGGTCTCCTGTCAAACCCAGCCAGGCAGGAAGGGCACAGCCTCAGGACCCCTGGCCTGGTGCTGGGGCAGAGGGTATGGTTTGAGGTCCCCCGGCCTGGTGCCAGGGTGGGAGTGCGGCTTGAGGTCCCCTGTCAAGCCCTGGCGGATGGAGAAAACAGTCTGAGGTCCCCTAACCCAGCACCAGGATGGGAAGCGCAGCTTGAGGTCCCCTGTCAAGCCCTGCCGGGTTGGGAGTGGGGCCTGTAGTCCCCTGTCAAGCTGCACCAGGTGGGAGGCACAGCCTGAGGTTCCCCAGCCTGAAGCTGGGGCAGGGGGAGCAGCCTGAGGTACCCTAGCCCAGCACCAGGGTGGGAAGCACACCTTGAGGTTCCCTGTCAAGCCCTGCCGGGTGGGGAGCATGGCCTGTGGTCCCCTGTCAAGCTCCTCTGGATTGGGGGAGGGTGTAGGCCTCCTTTCCCTCGTGCTGCAGCCACACCCCCCGCCGGCCTCCCATCCAGCCTCCGCGACCACCTCACGCTCTCCATGAGCAGGTGTGCATAGGGAAGGCTGGGCCAGGATAATGGGGAGGGGGTGATGGAGGCCAGCATCTTGGGTGAGCTGGGCCTCACAGCCTCTCTGCTCCAGCTCCCAACACCCCGGACCTAAGGAGTAGTGCTTTCACAGGGGCCTGGCAGGCGCTGGATATGGCGATGCCTTAAAAACAGAAGAAGCCCCCTGTAACTCTGGCTGGAAGTGCGTTGGGGACTTAATGGTCGGGGGAAGCAGCCCAACACCAGGGCTGAAATGAGACCTTGGGCAGCCTCCGGAGGGGGCAAACCAACAGTAAAGGCATCTTTGAAACAAAGACATTTGAACGTACAGTGGCTATTAGGTGATATTAAAGAATCACCTTAACTTTTCAAGGTGTGACAATGGCTGAATATTTACTTATTTTTTAAAGATACTCATCAGAGGATATTTTTTTAAAAAATACATTTTATTGATTTTTCACAGAGAGGAAGGGAGAGGGATAGAAAGTCAGAAACATCAATGGGAGAGACACATCGATCAGCTGCCTCCTGCACATCTCCAACTGGGGATGTGCCCGCAGCCAAGGTACATGCCCTTGACAGGAATCGAACCCGGGACCTTTCAGTCCACAGGCCGACGCTCTATCCACTGAGCCACACCGGTTTGGCATCATCAGAGGATATTTAAGTGGGAAACAACTTTCTTTGAAAGTACGGTGCTGTCCTGGCCCAGCCCTCCCCGCACCACGGACGCCTCAAGCACCAAGCCTCTCCCGCTGGCTCGCTAGGCCCTCGAAAACACCCTGTGCAGAGGGTGGTCCCTGCTCCGTTCCCCGCCCCTAAGCTAAGCGTTCCCAGCTGGCGTGGCCTGAAGCGCTTCGTTCCCCGCCTGCGCCGGTGTGAAGCGAAGTGTTCCCCACAGGTGTGAGCACTTGAGGCGCCGGCATGGTGAAGGGAAGTGTTCACCGTGTCCAGGCAAGCCTTGGCCACGCACCAGTCACGCGCTCCTGATTGGCTGGTAGCGTAGCCAATCAGGAGCCAAAGTATGGTCACATTTGCACGTTACTCTTTTATTAGATAGGAGGATTAGATAGGATATCCTTCACACTAACCCCTAACCCTAACCCTGACCCTAACCCTCCCCCAACACCTAACCTTAAACCAATCCCTAACCCTGTTTCAAACCCTAACATTAACCCTATCCTTAACACTAACCCTACCCCTAACCCTAACCCTTTCCCTAACCCTGACCCTGACCCTAAACCTATCCTTAACCCTAACTCTATCTCTAAACCAATCCCTAACCCTATTTCAAACCCTAACATTAACCTTATCCTTAACACTAACCCTAACCCTTACCCTTGCCCTAACCCTAACTCTGACCCTAACCCTGTCCCTGTCCCTACTCCCTAACCCTGAACAAATCGCTAACCCTATTTCAAACCCTAACATTAACCATATCCTTAACCCTAACCTGTACCCTTACCCTAACCCTGACCCTAAACCTATCCCTAGGCTTAATGCTAACCCTAACCCTAACCATATCCCTAACCCTAATCCTATCCATAACCCTAATCCTATCCCAGAACCCAAAACTAACCCTAACCCTAACCCTAACCCTATCTGTTAAGGTTAGGATGTTACGATTAGGGCTGGGGAATTAGTGTTATGATTAGGGGGTTAAGGTTAGGGTTAGAGTGTTAGTATTAGAGTTAGGGGGTTAGTGTTAGGGGGTTAAGATTAGGGTTAGGGGGTTAGGGTTAGGGTTAGGGGGTGAGTGTTAGGGGGTTCAGGTTAGGGATAGGGTTAGGGTTAAGGTTAGGGGGTTAGGGTTAGGGTTAGGGGATTAGTGTTAGGGGGTTAGGGTTAGGATTGGGTTAGGGTTGGGGGTTAGTGTTAAGGGGTTAGTGTTGGGGGTTAGGGTTTAAGGTTAGGGATAGGGTTAGGGGGTTAGTGTTAGGGGGTTAGGGTTAGAGTTAGGGGGTTCAGGTTAGGGATAGGGTTAGGGTTAGGGGGTTCAGGTTGGGGGAGCTGTGCCTCTGTGTGGGTGCTGAGCAGGTGGAGGCCTGGGAGAAACGGTTCAGGCCAGAGGCTTGGCCCAGAGGATGTGGAAGGGGGAGGCCAGGGAGGGGAAGGTTAGTTCAAGGGCGTGACCTGAGCTGGGATTCCAGGCAGAGGGTGAGGGGTCAGGGAACCAGTGGGGCCAGAAAACCTAAGGGGGCAGCTGGACAGAGGAGCGGGCGGCCGGGCAAGGTCTGGGCAGCGTCCTGGGAGGGCGAGCCCGGGCCGGGCTTGGGGACAGCCTATCAGGGCCCTGCTGGCATTTCCAGGACGCGCTGGGGGCTCGGCTGTGAGCCCCACACTGAGCGGCCAGGGGCTCGCTGGGTGGGCCCGCCAGAGCCGGGCGGGGGCCGGGGCCGAGGACCCAGTGGCCTCTGGACATGACCCACGCCGCCGCACCCAACGCTGGGCACAACGGTGGGGCCCTGAGCTGAGCTTTTCAGAGCGGAAGGGGGGCGGGGGGCGGGCTGGAGAGGGTCTGCACCCCTAGAACAGGGCCCGGTCCTGGGAAAGGCAAAGCCACACCTCTGGCCACCAGGTGGCGCCAAAAGCCCGCAGTAGTTGGTCCATGGAGGGTCCCGGAGGCCCGGGGTGGGGGTACAGGGAGCTGTGCGCCTATAATCTGGGCAGCCCCCCGGGGCCTGGGGGCCTCCTGCCATGCACCCATGTGCTCAGGGTTCTCGAAGGGCACCCACCAGCCTGGCCCCGGCAGGCAGGCCTGGCCACCCCATCCCTCTGCTCCCCCGTCCCGAGCAGGGGGCCTGGCTTCCTGGGCGCCAGGCTGCCCCGACCGCCCCGCTTTGCAGGCGTGATCCAGGGGCCCCACCTGTGCCCGCTGTGCTGGCACTGGAGCTTCTCCTCCAGGCTTTCCGCTCCGGCTCAGCCCCTTGGGGAAGCCGGCCCCAGAGCCGCTGAGGAAGAAGCTTCAACTAAGCAGAGGGGCCCGCCCTGCACCCCTCGGCCTGCCCACCCAGAGCCCGGCCCCTGGCTGTGGAAGCTCAGAGATATCACCAGCCCCCACAGAGGGTGCATTTTTATTTTATTTTAAAATATTTTTTATTGCCTTTTTTAAAGAGAGGAAGGGAGAGGGATACAGTCAGAAACATGGATGAGAGAGAAACATCGATCAGCTGCCTCCTGCACACCCCCCACTGGGGATGTGCCCGCAGCCAACGTACATGCCCTTGACTGGAATCGAACCCAGTACCTCTTCTGTCCGCAGTCCGACGCTCTATCCACTGAGCCACACGTTTCAGCAGGGCGCATTTTTTAAAAATATATATTTTTATTGATTTTTTACAGAGCGGGAGAGGGATAGAAAGTCAGAAACATCGAGAGAGAAACATTGATCAGCTGCCTCTTGCACGCCCCCCACTGGGGATGTGCCCGCAGCCAAGGTCCATGCCCTTGACCGGAATCGAACCCGGGACCTTTCGGTCTGCAGGCCGACGCTCTACCCACTGAGCCACACCGGTTTCGGCAGGGTGCGTTTTTATTGTGAAAGCTGGGAAAGGCCGGCCAGGCGGGGACAGGGACCTCGGGCCAAGTGTGTGTGGGTCGGGGACAGCGGCACCCCGAGGGTGGGGCATGCCGAGGGCCGCAGGCCTCCCTCGGGCACGCCTGTGCCAGGCCCGGCCAGCTCTGCGGAGACCGTGCCAGCGGCCAGGAGCCGGGGTCTGACTCCCGGGGCAGGGAGGAGACCCATGGCCGCGGCCTGACTCGGCAGCTGCTGTGTCACTTCCCCTCCCCATCCCACGAGATGTGCTGCTCCCCCTCCACCCCGGGTGCCAGCGGCCCCGGGGTCACTCCGCCCCTTCCCTCCCCGTCCCTCCGGAAGCCACGCTATGCTGACTCAGGCCTGCCCACAGCGAGGTGGGCTCAGGCCCCCGCCAGGTGCCCACGGGCCAGGCAGCCACCAGGCAGGGCTGAGGGGCTGAGCCTGTGGCGGGGGGGGGGGGGGGCAGGGGCGGGGCTGCCACTCTGCCCCAGCGGTTGTGGGCAGTGAGGGAGGAGGGTGGGGGGGAAGAGGGGGAGCACTAGTTCCTTTCTGACGTGTTGCTCAGGCTGAGCTCGAGCAGAGTGCAGGCGGGGAACCTGGAGCCCCAGGGAGGCCGGGGAGGAAGAGGAAGTGAGGGCCTCCCAGACTGCTCTGGGGGCGGGGGCGGGGGGGATTCCCCCCGCCCCCGCCCCGCCCCGCCCGGACCAGTCGGGGTGTGCGCTGGGATGCAGCCGGCCCAGAGACCACCCCGGGAGGCCGGGTCCGGGGCCAGCGGGGCTCCGGCTTTGAGCCTTCACCACCCGCGCAGCACGCCTCAGTTTCCCCGTCTGCAAGGCGAGGCCCGGGGCGGCTGTGAAGGCAGGACAGGAGACCCCGCCAGGCCCCCTCTCCCCTCGCCTCCCCCCTGCGGGCGAAGGAGCGACAGGACGCAGGGCACTGCCCGAGAGAGAGCACCTTTATTCACAGCAAGGACGTCACCATAGCAACCACACCACGATTCCCTGAGAGCGGTCCCTATCGTCCGCCTTCCAGGCCGGTCTCCGCAGAGAGAGAGAAGCGCAGACGGACACACGGACACACGGCCAGGTGCGCCCGGGGGCCCAGGGGAGGTCAGGCCGGGACACAGAACTCAGCTTTAACCACAGCGACACCCCCAAGCGTGGCTTCCGCTTCTTCTGATCCACAGAAACGACAAAATCCCACCCCCCAGGCCTCCCCCCGCCCCCCCCGTCCCCTGAGAACAAGACACGGACACCCCACTCTTCACAGCCCACCCCCGTTTGAAACAAGCACAGTAGAAAACACTGTCACAATATTTACAGACACGCCCACTATGGGCGACGGCCTCTACTTGGGAGAGGAGATACGCTCAGCTCCGCCTCCCCTTCCGGGGAGACAAAGGCAAGACTCTGCGGGGGCCGGGGCGGGGGGCACTGTCCTCCCAGCCACACGGCCACGGGGCTTCCAGGGCTGCTGGGCAGGGCCAGAGCTCAGTGCGGGCAGGAGGGGACCAGGCTGCTGTCTCCTCAAACCCAGCTTCAGACCAGGGCTCAGTTGTCCTGGGGGGGAAGGGGGGTCCGGGACAGGTGCCCGGGCACAGGGGCTCAGCCAGGCAGGGCAGCCCTGACCCCTTTCTGTCCAACGGACCCCCGACCCGGAGCCACACAGTCACCCTCACAAGGGTGGCTGCTGGATGCCCCCCGGGGCTGGTACCCGCTCCCCGGCTGGGCAGAGCAGGGCAGAGCTGCCAGCAGCCTGCGGCCCAGTGGGCACACGTACACTCACGGAGGCACAGCCCGGGCAGCCGCAAATGCCAAGGCCAGGGCGGCAAACGGGGGTCCACGGGCCCTCTGGGTACCAGGGCGCCCGGGGACGGGTCTCGGCCGAGGCGGCTAGAGGACGGTGGTGTGGGGACACCAGGGTGTGTCGGGGTACAGGTGGCAGTGGATGGAGCGGAACCTGCGGGGACAGAGCAGGGGGGATGGTCTGTGTGGGGTGGGGGGGTCCCGCAGCACCAGGGACCCCCTGTGCCCTCGCCGGGGTCCAGCCCGCCTCCTCAGAGCCCCCGGGCCTCGGTCTCCCCACCTGGACGGGTCGGCCTCCACCGAGAAGGGCCCCTTGATGTGGACCACGTTCCGCTTGTTCTCAAACGTGCCGTAGCTCAGGGTGACCTGCGTGGAGAGGGCGGGGTAGTGCCGGGCGGGGCGGGGACGGGGACGGAGACGGACACCCCACCTTGGCCCCAGACCGGCCACCTGGCCCTGAACGGAGAGACAGCCTGGTTAGGCAGAGAAGGAAGGCAACGAGCCACGTGGCACCCTCCCACCCCCCCTCTCTGGGCACCCCCGGAATGAGGGCCGAGGTGCCGTGAGCAAGAGGAGACCCCCGTGCAGGACAAGGCCCGAAAGGCGCGGAGCCGGGGTGTCGGGCTGAAGACAAACGGGAGAGTGGACGCCCCAGGCCTCCCTGGAACAGCCCCACCCCACGCCCCCACCCCGCCGCCCCCCGGTACCTGCCGGTGCAGCTCTGCGGCCGGCACCTGCTGCAGGTTCTCCAGGTGCGAGTGGAAGAGGCCGCTGCGGACCAGGCGCACGCCCAGCAGCGCCTCCACGATGTAGCCGACTGTGCAGTCGTCCGGCAGCCGGATGCGCTCGGCCGTGCTCACAAAGTGGCCGCCGCTGCGGGACAGGCGGCCTGTGAGCGAGTGGGCCCCGGGCAGAGGCTGCACGGAGAGGCGGGGCCCGGGAGGAGGGACAGAGCGAGAGGCGGGGCCCGGGAGGAGGGACAGGGCGAGAGGCGGGGCTTTGGGAGGAGGGACAGGGCGAGAGGCGGGGCCCGGGAGGAGGGACAGAGCGAGAGGCGGGGCCCGGGAGGAGGGACAGGGCAAGAGGTGGGGCTTCGGGAGGAGGGACAGAGAGAGAGGCGGGGCTTTGGGAGGAGGGACAGAGCGAGAGGCGGGGCCCGGGAGGAGGGACAGGGCGAGAGGCGGGGCTTCGGGAGGAGGGACAGAGCGAGAGGCGGGGCTTTGGGAGGAGCAGATAACCCCCCCCCCCAGCCCTTCCCCCTCCCTGGCTCCCACCACCATGGCTCCGCCAGCCTGTGGGTTCGGAGCCGGACCTGCCCTCGGCCCCTGCCCTGGTGCTCGCTCCCTGGAGCTGCTGGCAGGAGGTGAGAAGTGGGGGAACCTCACCTCAACCTGCCTGTGCACGTGGGGGTGGGGAGACCTGCTGCTGGGACGATGACCCAGGCCAGGGCCACTGGGGGGGGGGACCTCGGACCTGCAGCCTGGCCTGTGCCGGCACTCACCTGGCCCACGGGCTCATCTTCAGGGCCAGCCCTCGGCTGATGCAGAAGCCGGCGCCGCCCGTGGCAAACCAGAAGTGGACAGGGCGCTGCGGGCGGGGTGAGCGGGGTGAGAGCCTGCCCGGCCGCAGGCACCCCCAGCCCCCCCCCAGGCGAGTCCCGACGGCCGCTCACCATCCTGTTCTCGCTGACCCGCTCGGTGGCCTGGATGGGCCGGTCCAGGCTGGGCTTGCCGATGTACACGTCCTGGGTGTGCGGGAAGCCGGCCAGCAGGCGCAGCAGCGCCCCCACATTCACGTAGTTGTCGTCGTCCACGTGGCAGAACCACCTGGGGGCCGGGGGGGGGGGGGCGTCAGGGAGGGGGATCCAGGCCATGGGGGGGGGGGGTCCAGGCTGTCAGGGAGGGGGGGGTCCAGGTTGTCAGGAGTTGGGGGATCCAGGCCATGGGGGGGGTCCAGGCCCTCAGGGTGTTGGGGGGTCCAGGCTGTGCAGGGGGAGGGTCTGGGGGGGGTGCATGGCGCCCCGTCAGAGGCCGACACTCACTTCCTACCGGATGCGACGAAGTGGTCATACTCCACCGCCATCTTGCAGGACAGGGCCTGGCGGCTGTGGGCGGCCGAGCAGTTGGTGTTGATCACGTGGCCTGTGGAAGAGGGGAGGCTGCAGGGCGGGCGACTGGGCCGCCGGGGACAGCCTGGCCCGCACTGCCCGGTGCCCGAGGGCAGACGGGGCAGGCGGGCGGGCGGAGGTCTGTTCCGGGGCGCCCCGGGCTCCCGTAGGCTGTGCCCTGGGGAAAGTTCAGCCCCTCCCCAGCAGGACCCAGCCTGGCGACCGGCACCCCCTCCCCCAGCCCCGCAGCAGCCCCGCCCCCCATTCAGGCGGCTTTCTCCCAGCACCGGCCACCTGTTGCTCAAAGGGGCCCGGCGCTGAAAAGACCGTATTTGCATGAGAATTGGGGGGGCGAGTGGTGGGGCGGGGCGCTGAGCAAACCAGTTGAGTAAACTGCTCCCGGCCTCTGTGACCTCTCGGGAGGGGAGCAGGATGGGGGGCGATTTCCCCCGGGAGTGGAGCCCGAGCCCCCGCCCCCCAGGCTCAGGCTCACCCACGCGCAGGGCCAGGGCCTCGTCCTCCCCGTCGGTGAAAATGAAAGTCTGGAAGGAGAAACGGGTCCTGAGCGGGCGGTCGCCCCGTGTCCCCGGCTCCCGCAGGGGCAGAGCCGGCCGGACACGCGGGGGCTCCGTGGCCACAGCCGTCACGCCCGCTCCCCGCCCTCCCCTGGGCCTCGGTTTCCCCACGTGCACTGCCCGAGCGGGAGGGGGGCTGGGGGTGACGCAGACCCCACCTCCACCCCACCCCCCACCCACCCCTCCAGTCGACAGCTGGGCAGGCACGAGCCGGGCGGGGTGTCCCGCCCAGCGCCAGCCAGGTAACCGGCTCGGCGCACCTGGCGGGCACACACCCTTATTGACACAGCGCCGCCGCCGGGGGAGGGGCGGGGGTGCGGAGGAGCCGGGCTTTGGGAAGCCAAGTCTCAATCAGTCCGGGACAAAGGCCGCTCTGGGCAGCTGCCAAGGCGCGCGGACAAAGGGTCGGCGGAGGATGAGTCACCGGCATTGTCCGCGGCTTTGTCCCGGCCCCGGGCGCGGGCCTGGCCTTAACGCGGCGAGAGTGGCCGCACGGCCCATTACCATACAGCTGGCCTGGTTAACCGGCCGGCCCGGCGCGGGGTCCGGCGGGCGGGCGGGCAGGGGCGCAGTCCTCGGGCTGGGCCTCGGGCCCGGGGGAGGGGCGGGCACGCCTCCCTGGCCGTGTGACCCTCGGGCAGGACACCTTCTCCGGAGACACCTTCTCTGGGAGGCGCGCCCCAGCCTGCCGATCTGCGTCCTCCCTCCTCACCCCCCCGCCCAGCCTCCCGCTCGGCTGCAGGGGCATCAAGGGCTCACCTGTGCCAGCAGGGCTGCCCCCTGCCAGGACGGAGGCTCCGAGGGGACGAGCGCACTTCGAAGGGGCGGGGCCGGGAGCTGCCAGTGCCAGCCCGGGCCGGTCGGCACTGGAGGAATGTTCCCTCCTCCGCCCGCCCGCCCAGCGCGTGCCACCTGGCCCGGTGCATGCTGAGGTGGGGCTCAGGGGGGCTGCTCGGAGCACAGGCAGCGAGGGACCCCACCTCCGAGCCCGCCAGGCCCCGGCTGCTTTCCGGGGGGTTTTAGCATATGCAGCCTGGCCCACAGGGCACACCCGGGGACCTGGGACCCACCTGGGGGGGGGGGGCCTCTGCACCTGGGCGGCCCAGCTTCTGCCCCCCATCCCCAGACCCAGTGGCCTCAAGCCTGGCACCACAGGCTTCGTGCTCAGGGGGGCTGCTGGCTGGCTGCGTCCACAGCCTCTGCACACACACACACAGCCCTCCTCACTCACGGCGCCAGCAGACGCCCCGGGGCGGCCCGCACGCACAGACACGCACCGGCCCCCCGCCTGCGCCCCGGCGTCTCAGCCAGGAATGCCGTGGGAGGCTGGGGCCGGCCCGCGCAGACGCTCGGGCTCGAGCGGGATGAAAAGGAAAATGCTTCCTTAATGAGATCAAGCGAGGCCTGCGCTCCCGCTCGCCGGAGCCCTAAAAACCCGGCCCGAGGCTACGGAGATTAAAGTCACCTTTGTGGGGAGCGCCAGCCCGCTGCGGAGAGCACTGGAGGGCGGGGCGGGGCGGGCACGGGCCTCCCCGCTCCCCACATCAGAGCCGCCGGCAGAGGGACGGGCAGAGGGACGGGCGCTGGCCGCCCCCACCGTTCAGAGGCTGTTTCCCGCCCGGCACAGCGGGCAGAGCCGGAGCTCACGTGCCCTCCACGCCGGGCACCGTTCCGACCGGCGGGCACGGGCGGGAAACTGAGGCCGGAAAGGGGTCCCCCCCCCGGCCCGGGGCGGAGGAGGTGCCCGTCTAGCTGGCCTTGCTTTCCAGGGCCCCCTCCCCGCCTCCCCGACGGGCAGGAGGAAGAGCAGGCGGCAGGGCTGGCGAGGGGGGGCGCCCACAGGAAGCGGCATTGTTCCTGGAGCCGCGATTCAAAGAAACACAGGATGCCAGGCTCTCCCCCCCACCATTGTGGCCGCTGCCACCGCCGCCCGCCCGCCCCTGGGAGGAGCGAGCGAGGACCCTGTGGGCCAAAGGCCCCCGCGCCTCGGCCTGGACGGCAAGGCCTGAACCCCCGCCTCTCCTCCCCTCCCCCCAGGCACTGCCGCTCCTGGATGTCTCTCAAACACCCCCCTTGCTTGTGCTCCTGGTGCCCGGACGGCTCTTTCAGGGCGTTTCCGCTCGGCCCAGCTCAAAGGGCACCTCCTCCGGGAAGTCCCCCGGGCCCTCGTGCGGGTCAGCTGCCCGCCCTCAGGCTCACACAGCCTGGCTGGGTTTCCCCCACTGCCGCCCCGACTTCCTCCCTCTCCCCCTCGGCCGGGGTCTGAATCACCCTGCCCGGCGGACACACAGGCGGACCCTCTGCCGGCAGGAACTGATGCCAGGGGGCAGGCCGGGCCCTTCCTGGGTGGGGTCAGCTGCTGGGTGGAAGCGCAGCCCTGCATCTGGGGGAGGGGGGGAGTGCGCCCCCTCCCTGCCTCTGGGTGCCCGCCTCTTGCACGAAGCCCTGGACGGCGAGGCTTCTTCCCGTTTCAGAGACGAGGAGACTGAGGCTCAGAGCAGCTCTGGCCCGAGATTCCCTCAGCTCTGCTGGGACCGGCACCTGAGCCCCTTCCCGTGCAGAGAGCCCCCCAAGTGCACGGTGGAGGCGCTGAGGGCTGGTGGCAGCCCAGAGAGGCTGAGCAGGGGCCAGAGGTCACACAGCGGGCGGCGGCGCGGGAGGGACTGTCAGTCAGAGCCATGGGGGGGGCCGGGACCCTCATCGCCAGGCAACCTGAGTGGCCAGCGCCGCGGTTCCCATGGAGGCAGAGCCGCACACAAGAGGCCAGGCCGTGCTCGCTGAGAAAGGGGCTTTGTTACCTTGCCCGGGCGGCCGGCGTGAGAGCCGCCCCGCGCTGGGAATCCTAACGGCCCGGCCGCCAGACAAAACCCGCGCCCCCGGCACCCCCTCCCGCCGGCCGAGCAGCCCTGGGAAAGACGCTGTGTTCCCAGGATTGGCCGCCGGCTCCCCGGGGCCCCTGCTCGGGCCGGACCGGACAGGACCCGGGCCCCTCGCCCCGACCCTGGAGGGCTGAGGCAGGGACAGAGAGGGAAGGCTCTCCTCTGCGCCCCGTCCCGGCTAGGGACCCCTCGCCCTCACCCCAAATGCCCAGCTGGTCCCCTGCCAGGGCCCCCCCCCCAGCCCACGGCTGCCCCCACCGACAGCCTCTGCAGCCTGGAGGGTGTGTCAGCGCATGGAGGGAGTGGACGGTCATTGTGAGCATCTGGGCTCATGCGCGGCAGAGGGGTCTGCGCACCCCCCAAACCCAGGACTCTCTCTTCAGAGAGGTACTCCCCAGCTCCGCTTATCTTCAGGAGTGACTTGTTCCCCCTACGACTTGCTCCCCTCCCACAGCAACACGGGGTCAGGGGGAGACCTGCCCTGGGCCCAGAAGGTCCCCCACTCCACCTCTAAGGAAAGTCTTCCTCCCCAAGGAAAAATGGGGCCCAGGGTGGATGCCTGGGGCAGAATCTGGGGACGGTAAGGCCCTATGAAATGCACCCCAATGTCTCTCGGGGCAAGAGCACCCCAGGGCACCAACCCCAAGCGCTGGCGGCTGGTGTAGGGTCAAGCCCGTGCCACCCTGGGCATGGAGATCGGCTGGGGCGGACGCACCCCGCTACCCCCTCGACCCGAGGAGAGCGGTCCCGCCAGGCGAACGGGGCGGAAGGGGCTGGACGGGCGTCGCTGAGAAAGGGGCGCCCATCCCAGTGGCGGGGCGGAGACACAGCCACCGGACACCCCCACCCGCTGGGCAAGGCCGGGGGGGGGGGGGGGGGACGTCACCCCTTCGCCCTCCCTCCCGGGCGCGAGGCTCACCATCTCCTGGTGGCGCGAGATCCAGGTCTCCAGCAGCAGGTCGAGGCGCGCGCGGTGAAACTTCCGGGTGGTCTTCACGGCGATGAAGACGTCGCGGGGCGCCAGCGGCTCGACCTGGGGCCGCGGGGGGCGGGCGGCGCCCCCGGCGGCGGGCCCGTGTCCCTGCGCGCGCGGGTCAGCAGGCCAAAGTACTCGGACAGGCTGTGCACCTCGCGGGCCACCCCCCCGGGCGCCGCCGCCGCCGCCGCCTCCCGCCCCGGCGCCGGGGCCACCCCCGCGGGGCCCGCGAGGCTGCGCAGCGCGCGCCGGCCGCGCTCGGCGGGCGTGGGGGGCGGCGGGGGGTCGGCCGTGAGCACCAGCAGGCAGGCGAGCAGCGCTCCCGCCAGGGCCAGCAGCAGGCGGCGGCCGCAGCGCTTGAGCATCGTGGGGTGCGCGCCGCCCCGCACGCCCCACCGAGCGCCCGGGTCCTGCAGCGCGTCCTGCGGCGCCTCGCCCGCCCCCGCGCTCTTAAACCCTCTGGGGCTGGGCCACGCCCCTGGGCGGGCCTTCATGAGGCCACGCCCCCGCCGTGAGCGCTTAGTCTCCGGCCTGGCCACGCCCCGGGGCGGGTCTTCCGCGAGGCCACGCCCTCGACACGCGCTCACTGGCGGGGCCTCGCGCGAATTGCCCCCCTCCACCCCCAGACCGTGCCGCGCCCACGTGGGGCCCCAGCGGGGGTCTGGGAACCGCGCAGAAGGCGCCGCCGCCCCGCCCTCCGCGCCCTGGTGCACGCCCCGCCCATCCCGGTGGCTCCCCGCGGGCGCCCGGAGCGCGGGGCTCTGAGCCGACCGGGCTCTGGAGCCCCAAAGGTGACACCCGGGCTTTGGCCAACGCCCGCGGGGCTGCACCCTGGGGTCCGGCACGCGGAGGGGGGGCGCCTCGGCCCGCTGACCCGCGTTCTGGGACGGGGCCTCGGCTCCAGGGTCCCATAGGGATGCCCCACTTCCTCGCTTTGCGCTTTCCTCCCCAGCCCGGCTTCCTCCCCGCGGCCCGCGCGGGCCGGGTCACGGGGCGGCGCCTGGTGGACGGAGGGCCGGGCCCGGCGCAGCTTTCAGTGTCGGGAAAGGCGCTCCGCCACCTGAGCCCCAGGTGGGAGGGACGCGAAGGCCCCGTGACCGAGCACCTGCACCAGGTCCCCCCTCGGCCTCGGCGCCCATTTCCTGGAACCCCAGCCAAAACGTCGGGGACGGCGCCCCGTGGCGAGGAGACACAAGGCCGCCCCGCCCTCCCGCCGCCTGGGATGAAAGGCGGCCTTCTGTCCCATTTGGTCCCTCCCGGCTGGGGCCAGATGTGGGCCAGCTGCGCCCCGCCCCCGGCACCCTTCCCACGGGCCGGCCGGCCCACCGCACGAGCAGGGGCTGCAGGAATGTGCCCCTGCAGACCGGGGTGGGGGAGGCTGAGGGGTGAGGGGCCCGGAAGTGGCCAAGGCCCCCCCAGCGTGGGATGGGGATCCGATCTCCCCCTCCGGCCCTCAAATCCTCCCGGAAGCGCGGCTGGGGGCGGCTGTCCGCTTGGTTGGCCTCCTTCCCCTCCCGCTGCTGCTCCAGGACCACCAAGGTTCCCCTGGTGCCCCCTCCACCCCCCGCACTCCCTGCCCACTGGCCCTGTCTCCCCGCCTGTCCCTCTGTCTGTCTGCGGGGGCATCCACCTGAATGCTCCTGGCCAAAACAGGCCTGCTGCTTGGCAGGCGCTGGCCCAGGGGAGCACTCTGCCTGCTGCAGCCTCTGCACAGGGGGCTGTGCCCATTTGCTGTCAGGGCCCGGCCGGCCGTGGGTGGAGTGGGGGATGGCGGTTCCCAGGCCCCTTCCTGCCGCCCCAGGTAATTAGCAGGCACCTCAGGCCGGCAGATGCCCAAGCAGATGGTGCTGACCGTGCCCAAGTGACAAGTCTCCCCCCGGCGTCGCCCCCTGCCATAAACCCCCCTTCATCAGCCAGAGCCCAGGCTTGGCCACAGGCAGCTGGAGCGGTGGGAGTGGGCGGGAGAGGAAGGCGCCCAGTGCCCCGGTGGGTCTCCTCCAAACAGCCCCAGCCTCTCTGTCTGAGGGCGTCTGTGCTGCATGGCCCTGGCCCCACCAGCCCCCCCCCTCCCAACTCCCGTCCAGTCCAAGTCTGGGCTCTTTTGAGACAGAGCCTCCTCCCTTGCTGCCACCTCTCCCCTGAACCTCTGGGGCGGTCCTGAAACCCCATTTCCGTGTCCCCAGGCCGCCAGGTCTACCTACCTCCAGGCAGAGCCAGCGTCCCACGTGCACACAGGTCAGACCCGCCAGGGCTGCCCGGCCTCGGCTCCGGCCTGGCCTGTGTCCCGGTGCCTGACCCGGCCCAGCCCGTCTCTGGCTGATCCCTGCCTCCCCTCCGCATTCTCCTTCAGCCCACGCACCGATGGGCCCCAAACCTTTGCGCAAGCTGTGCCCCCGTTCCTGGGACTGAGGTCAGCAGCATCCGAAGTGAGGGGTACCCACTTAGGTCTGAGCATCTGCCAGAGGCAGGAGGGACCGCAGACAGCCTTCTGCCCCATCTCCCGCCCCACGGGGCCCTGGAGCCCGCCCCCCCCCCCCCCCAGAGCACCCTGCTCACTGTGGCTCAGGCCACCCGGTCCTCTGACATACGGGACAGCGGGAGCCATGTGCCCATTGCGTGGACTGCTTGGTGAGGCCGGGGAAGGGCTGCTGTTTTCCCCGGCGAATGAGGGGCGGCATGGGCCCGGCTGGCAGAGGCATGGCGCGGCGCCCAGCAGGGGTTTCCCTGCGCCTCTCTGTGCGGCTGGTGGGAGTTGGGTCGGCGCGGCGGGCCGTCTGGGAACTGCAGGACAAAGCCTGCTGCATTCTTGTGGGGCCGTGGGCTTTGGCGAGAGTGATTCAGTTTCTTGCTGTCAGGAGAATGGAATTTCGTGGTGACTCCTGGAGTCAGAGGCCTGGAGGGGGGTGGCCAGTGCAGCCACCCCTGCCCCTCCCCAGGCTCAGCCCCAGCCTGAGGCACTCCCCTGCCCTCCCCTAGTCCGAGATCCAAGGCTCCCTCCAGGGACCCCCTGGACTAAATAGCGTGGAGATGGATGGGGGTTGGGGGGGCTCTGGGCTCAGGACGGGAAATGGGGGGCCGGGGAGTGTTGATCAGGTTGCCAGGAAGCCCCTTAGGGCCTTAAGGGTGGGGCGGGGCGAGGTTGGAGGGTACCCTGCTCCGGGAGGGCCTCAGGATACGGCCGGGCTGAAGGCCTCGGGCTGAGGGCAGACTGCTGGCCCTCCAGCCAGGATGGGCTTTCCAGCTGCGAGACCTGGAACGGGACAGTCCTGTCCCCCAGCCCCAGCACGAGGGCAGCACGCTGTCCGTTCCACAGGCTGCCTGCGCCCTGCCCTGGGGCACGGGTCCATGTACCCCAGTAGCTGACCTGGGCTCAGCGCGGCCCCTCCCCGAGGGTGGTGTGGGGCGGCCAGGTGGCCGAGACCTGCCCGTTAGGTGGGGTGGAGAGGAGGCTGAGAAAGGGGGCCACATGACCATCGAGGCTGGGGGGACCCTGCTGTGCTCCCCGGCCGGGCTCAGTCGTGGGACTGCAGCCCCATCTGAGCTCAGGCCCACATCCCCCTGAGCCGCCTCTTTCCTGGGAAGACCCAGGAGACATAATGGGTGACCCATTAACTCGCAGGAAGCCATCCGAGGCCGTGGTCCCGCTCAGCATCCTGGGACGGCCTCCGCCCAGCCCGCAGCTCAGCCGGGGAGGGAGGCACGGTCCCCAGCTCCATCGAGGTGGTGGCAGGGGGGCAGAGTTGGGCGCTGGGGCCTCACAACAAGCCGTGAGGCGCAGAGCACTGGCAGCCGGGAGCCTCCTGGTGATGCCGGGGGCCTGCGGGCGTCCTCGGGGACAGTGCTCGGCCGGCCACGGTGGCCCCCCGAGGGCCCAGCCCAGACCTAAGAGACGGAGAGGGGTTGGTGCAGAAGCCCTGGGGCAGGAGGAGGGGCACGCAGGAGGCAGCAGCTGGTCCCACTCATGCAGCTGGGTGGGCATTGCCCCGTGAGAAGAAGAGACAGCCAGCAGCTGGGAGCGGAGCCCCGGCCCAGCCCCGCCCGCCCGCCCGCCGCCCGCCCGCCTGCCTGCTGGGCCCAGAACCCCTCTCCCCAGCCGCTCTGTGTGGTCTTGGGACAGTTCCCTTCTCTCCGTGGGTCTCGGATTGTACTTGACTGTATAACAGGGACATGGCTGGCGCCTGCCCTGCACACCCTGCCCACCCTGGCTGGCACTCTCTGCAGGCGTGAGGCACCTCTGAGCACCAGGGCCGGGACCTCTTCCCTGAATCTCGGGGCCTCTGTGGTCAGTGGTCAGATGGCAGAGCAAGGCTTTGGGGGACACCCGAGAAGGCCACCCAAGGGCTACCTCTTTCAGGAAGTCCTCCCTGACTCCTGTGCTTCCCCCCATCCTGGCACTGAGTACATGAGCTTGCAACTGCCCACTCCCTGCCTGTCCCCCACCCCCAACAGAGCTCAGGAGAGGGCAGTGTTCCCTCCTGCTCTTTATCGAGGCCGGGCACAAGTAGATGTCAATAAATACTGGTTGGACAGATGAGTAAGGGGATGGATGGACAGCAGATGGAGGAATAGATGGATGGATGAATGATGGATGGACAGATGGGTGAATGGATGGATGAATTATGGATAGATGGGTGGATGGATGGGTGAATGAATGGATGGACAGATGGGTGAATGGATGTATGGACAGATAGATGGATGAATGGATGGACAGGTGGGTGAATGTATGCATGAATGGATGGACGGATAGATGGATGAATGAATGGGCAGATGGTGGATGGATGGACAGATGAGTGGATGGATGGATGAATGAATGGATGGACAGATGGGTGAACGGATGGATAGATGAATGGGTGGACAGATGGGTGAATGGATGGATGAATTATGGATGGATCGATGGGTGGGTGGATGGATGGATGAACTATGGATGGACAGATGGGTGAATGGATGCATGGACAGATGGATGGATAGATGGGTGAACGGATGGGTGAATTATGGATGGATGGATGGATGGATGGATGGATGGGTGGGTGGATGGGCAGATGGGTGGATGGACGAATTATGGATGGACAGATAGGGGATGGATGGAGGAACAGATGAGTGGATGGATGGATGAATGAATGGATGGACAGATGGGTGAATTGATGCATGGACGGATGAATGAATGGATGAATGAATGGACAGATGGGAGGATGGATGGACAGGTGGGTGGGTAGATGTATGAATTATAGATGGACAGATGGGTGGATGAATAAATGGATGGACAGGTGAGTGGATGGATGAATGGATGAACAAATGGACAGATGGGAGGATGGGTGGACAGATGGGTGGGTAGATGTATGAATTATGGATGGACAGATGGGTGGATGAATAAATGGATGGACAGGTGAGTGGATGGATGGATGAATGAACGGATGGACAGATGGGTGAATTGATGCATGGACGGATGAATGAATGGATGAGTGAATGGACAGATGGGAGGATAGGTGGACAGATGGGTGGGTAGATATATGAATTATGGATGGACAGATGGGTCGATGAATAAATGGATGGACAGGTGAGTGGATGGATGGATGAATGAACGGATGGACAGATGGGTGAATTGATGCATGGACGGATGAATGAATGAATGAACGAATGGACAGATGGGAGGATGGATGGACAGATGGGTGGATAGATGTATGAATTATGGATGGACAGATGGGTGGATAGATGTATGAATTATGGATGGACAGATGGGTGGATGAATAAATGGATGGACAGGTGAGTGGATGGATGAATGGATGAACGAATGGACAGATGGGAGGATGGGATGGACAGATGGGTGGATAGATGTATGAATTATGGATGGACAGATGGGTGGATAGATGTATGAATTATGGATGGACAGATGGGTGGATGAATAAATGGATGGACAGGTGAGTGGATGGATGAATGGATGAATGAATGGACAGATGGGAGGATGGGTGGATGGACAGATCGGGGGTGGATGTGGAGATACGGACATATAGGAGTGCTCTCCTGCGTCTCTCTTACCCCCAGCCCGGGGGCAGGTGGGTCTCAGGGTGAGTGAGGGCTGCCCGAGCTTTGAGCTGGCCTGGCGGTGGGCTGAGGGCAGGCCTGTGGAGGGCGGCAGGACTGATGCCCACGGCAAGTGCGCGGTGGGACCCCTGCACTAGGAGCATCCCCAGACACCACCCTGAGGAGGCCTCCGCAGATCTCCCCCAAACTGCTGGTCTTGCAGGTTGAACATGGGGGTTGGTGAGGAGAAGGCATGACCTTGAGCCCGCAGTCCAGCAGCTGTGCCTCTTCCTGGGGGCTGAGCCGTCTGGGCCGGGCCGGGCCGGACTAATGTGATTTGCAGCCCCCAGAGCAGAGGCCTGGCCACCAGACGCCATGGCTGACATCCTGCAGAGCCAGACTCCGCCGGGGAGACCCAGAGCCACTCCGCCCGCCGCCTTTGTCCGCCAAGAATGGCGAGCTTGTGCTGCAGCCAGGGGTGGCGGGGCAGGCGGGGTGGGTGTGGCCGTGCCCGTCAATGGAACCAGATCCCAGGCCCAGAGCGGGAGGGGCTGCAGCGGAGGGAGGTGCAGGGTCAGCCTCGGTGCACAGCGACCCTGGGCTTGTCTGTCTCCTGACGCAGGCCCCTCTCTGTAACAGGCTGGGGGGGGGGGGGGGGAGGACATGGCACGGGCACCCCAGCTGCCCTGGTGAGGGGTGTCCAGGAGTGGCAACCACACCCACACAGAGTAAGCCACCATCATGGGACCCATCCTCCGCCTGCCTGTCTGTTCGTCTGTCCGTGCCCCCGGCCGTCCGACAGCACTTTCTCCACACCTGGCCCTGCCTGGCAACGGGGCGTTTAGGGGGTGACTCAGAGCAGCCCTGGGCCTGCAGACCTCACAGCCTGGAGGGAGGATTCGCCAGGGACCCAGATGCCCCCCAACAGGAAGAGGGTGGTAGGGGCTGGGGCGCCGGGGCGCCAGGGCGGGAGGTGCTTTAGGAGAGGTTCTGGGAAGTGCTGGGGGCTTGGGCAGGTGAGGTGAGTGGAGAGGCGGGGGGGGGGGGGGGGCGGGGGGTGAGAGGTGCAATTGGGCCGGGGTATGGGGTCCGGGCAGAGGAGTAGTGGGAGGTGCGGCTGGAAGGGGAGCAGGAACCTGAATCCAGGTTCCTGCTCAGGGTCTGCTTGAGGCCATGGGGAACCATAGGTGTGTGAGCCGGGGGGGACAGGAGTCAGCCCGCAGCCTCCCTAGGTGTCCTGGCCTAACCCTAACCCTAACCCTAACCCTTGGGAGGCCCTGGGAGCAGCCAGGCTTGGTCTGGGGAGGGCAGGGCCAGGTCACTGGAGGCGGATGGGTCCGGTGAGAAGGCGTGGGGGAGGAAGAGGGGACGGACAGAGACCGGGGGAGGCCAGGCGTCAGGGGACCAGGCTAGAGGCACTGCCCGCTCTCCCTGTCCTCACGTCTTCAGGGACTAACCCGGGGTCTCCTCCCCAGAGCGACGGGGTCGGGCCGGGGTGCCGGGCAAAGCCTGGGACGTTCTTGGCCTTCCTGGGGGAGGTCCTGCAGGACTCACTGGTCTTGTCAGGAAGAGGGGGGCGCTGCTAAACGTCCTGCTGTGCACAGACAGGCCCCCAGAGCGCACTGCCTGCAGTCCAGGCGGCTGAGCAGCGCCGGCCTCACCCCTTCCTGCAGGAGGTGCCCTGAGGGCAGAGGATGTGCCGGCAGGGCCGCGGGGACAGTCGCCTGTGGGGAGCGGAAGGATTCCCCGGCGCTCCCAGGGGTGGCCTCGGGGGGCCTCTGGGGGTGGGGGGGGGTAGTCAGGGCAGGGCCGCCTGGGTGGTCTAGGGCTTGGTGAGGGCAGGGGCCGCCCTGGGCCCTGGGGCTCTGCCCCCCACCAGCCTCCAGGTGGCTCGAGCCGGGAGGGCGGGGAGAGGCTCCTGAGGGCTGTTTGCTCAGCCGCCGGGGTTTCGTCTCCAAAACAGGAAGGCGGTATTGACAGAAGCAGGCCGGAATCCACGTGGCTGCCAGGTTCAGTTCCCCTGGCCCCCGCCCCCCTGCTGGGAGGGGGGCTCCCCACAAACCCTGCCCTCAAGGCCAAGGGCTCCCACCGCCTCGCAGCCCCTAGGCCGCCTGATGCCAGCCAGGCTGCCTGCAGGGGCACAGCTGCCTCCCCCATGGCAGGGCGGGGCGGCGGGGGAGGGGGACGGGGAGGGGCAGGAAAGCGGACGGTTGGGGTGCGAAGGGTCACGGGTCACGGAGGCGGGTGGGTGTCTCCGGCTCAGCTCCGTTTGCAAATGAGGAAGCTGAGGCTCGGAGAGGGAAGTGAGCTGGCCTGGTCACACAGCGGGGCCGGGGGCTCTGTCCCACCCCCCTCCCAGGTTGTAAACACGTCGGGGGTGCCGTTCACTCACCACCTCACTCTGGGGCTCTCCTGTCTGCGGACCCCGCCCCACCCAGGACTCAGAGCAGTGACCTGGGGGTTTGCTGAGCAGTTGCTGCCAAGAACCCGGCTGCGGAGGAAGCTGTGGCCTGGCCCACACTGACTCTCCTCCTCCTGGTGACAATACCGGCCCGGCACTGACACTCCTCCTGGTGACAATACCGGCCGGCACTGACACTCCTCCTGGTGACAATACCGGCCGGCACTGACACTCCTCCTGGTGACAATACCGGCCGGCACCGCACTCCTCCTGGTGACAATACCGGCCGGCACTGACACTCCTCCTGGTGACAATACCGGCCGGCACTGCACCCCTCCTGGTGACAATACCGGCCGGCACTGCACCCCTCCTGGTGACAATACCGGCCGGCACTGACACTCCTCCTGGTGACAATACCGGCCGGCACTGCACTCCTCCTGGTGACAATACCGGCCGGCACTGACACTCCTCCTGGTGACAATACCGGCCGGCACTGACACTCCTCCTGGTGACAATACCGGCCGGCACTGCACCCCTCCTGGTGACAATACCGGCCGGCACTGCACCCCTCCTGGTGACAATACCGGCCGGCACTGCACTCCTGGTGACAATACCGGCCGGCACTGCACCCCTCCTGGTGACAATACCGGCCGGCACTGCACTCCTGGTGACAATACCGGCCGGCACTGCACTCCTGGTGACAATACCGGCCGGCACTGCACTCCTGGTGACAATACCGGCCGGCACTGCACTCCTGGTGACAATACCGGCCGGCACTGCACCCCTCCTGGTGACAATACCGGCCGGCACTGCACTCCTGGTGACAATACCGGCCGGCACTGCACTCCTGGTGACAATACCGGCCGGCACTGACACTCCTCCTGGCGGCGATGCCGGGCCAACAGGGTCTGTGGGCCTTTGTCCTCTGAGGCCGCCTGGGGGACAGGTTCCGGAGCAGGGAGAAAGCCCACCCTCAGACCACCCTGAGGGCCCCTGTACCCTGTTCCCCTGGCTCCCTGGTGGGTGGGCCGTGGCCGGTAATTGCAGGCCAGGTCCCCGCGCACCAGGGCTGATTCCAAACCCCGGAAATGAGTTTCCGGTCAGACACCCTCGCCGGCTCCCCTCTGCCCGACTCGCTGTGTGCCAGCTTCCCAGCTTCCTCTCCCCGCCTTGCACCCAGCTCCCCATCGTCCTCAGGCCTCCCGTCCGCTGCCACTTCATCAGGACGGCCCTCCAAGCTCACTCGCTTCTCGTCTGTCGCCGGGACCCCTCGCACACACCCCGCTGGTGCCCAGGAAGTCCTTGGTGGCGGCGGCGGGGAGCTGGGAGGGTGCTGGGGAGATCAGTCCCATTTCACAGATGGGAAGACAGAGGCCTGAGAGGGCACAGGAGTCAGCACCCTCCCCCGAGAGCAAGCACATCCCGCGTCCACCCCACCACCTCACTTGGGGGTTCTCCCATACCCCAGGAATTCTTGAGCCGCCCCTGGGACCTGCGAGAGTCAGAGGCAGGGAGAGAGCTGCCCTGGGTGGGAGCTACGGCCAGGCCTGGCTCTCCCAGGCTCTCAGGAACCCAGGGGGTGGCTGGACACTGATCCCGGAAGACGGGGGAGCAGGTTCGGGCCTTCACAGCCCAGTCGCAGCAGCGTGGCCTCTGGCACTTCCAGGTAGGGGAGCAGAGGGTCCCCAGCATTGGCTTGGTCTCCAACTTGTTTGGGGTCCTAAGAAGGCAGCTTCTCTTTCAGCTCGCTGCCCCCCAAACGTGAGACGCTCCTTGGGGCTCAGGCCCAGCCCCTCCTAGCGATGAGGGCCTCGGGCAGACTGCAGTCCTGGGGCCCCCTCGGGCTGGCGGCCCTTCCAGCTTCGCCCCCACCTGCTCTGTTGTCACTCTACCCGGGTGACCCAGTTTCCCTCCTTGTCTGTGTGTGGGGGGGGACTCTGGGCAGACAGTGTCCCCCTCGAGGCCAGGGCGGCGCGGATCAGGTGTCCTGGGCGGGGTGTCTGCCGGCCTGGCTTTCAGAGCTTCAATAGCTCCCGATTCTCGTTTCCAGCCCCCGGGGACTCCTGTGGTGGGGCCATTGTGACAGCGTGGGAACGGAGCGTCCGGCCAGACCGGGATGCGCCTCCCGCTCTCGGGCCTGGCGGCTGATGGCGTCCTCGGACCAGCCCCGAGTGACCAGGAGCCCAGTGTGACCAGGAGTCCAGAGTGACCAGGAGCCCCGAGTGACCAGGAGCCCAGAGTGACCAGGAGCCCCGAGTGACCGGGAGCCGAGTGACCAGGAGCCCCGAGTGACCGGGAGCCGAGTGACCAGGAGCCCCGAGTGACCGGGAGCCGAGTGACCAGGAGCCCCGAGTGACTGGGAGCCGAGTGACCAGGAGCCCAGTGTGACCAGGAGCCCCGAGTGACCAGGAGCCCAGAGTGACCAGGAGCCCCGAGTGACCAGGAGCCCCGAGTGACCAGGAGCCCAGAGTGACCAGGAGCCCAGAGTGACCAGGAGCCCAGTGTGACCAGGAGCCCAGAGTGACCAGGAGCCCAGTGTGACCAGGAGCCCAGAGTGACCAGGAGCCCAGAGTGACCAGGAGCCCCGAGTGACCAGGAGCCCAGTGTGACCAGGAGCCCAGAGTGACCAGGAGCCCAGTGTGACCAGGAGCCCAGAGTGACCAGGAGCCCAGAGTGACCAGGAGCCCCGAGTGACCAGGAGCCCCGAGTGACCAGGAGCCCAGAGTGACCAGGAGCCCAGTGCGACCAGGGGCCCAGTGCGACCAGGAGCCCCGAGTGACCAGGAGCCCAGAGTGACCAGGAGCCCCGAGTGACCAGGAGCCCAGTGTGACCAGGAGCCCAGAGTGACCAGGAGCCCAGTGCGACCAGGGGCCCAGTGCGACCAGGAGCCCCGAGTGACCAGGAGCCCAGAGTGACCAGGAGCCCCGAGTGACCAGGAGCCCCGAGTGACCAGGAGCCCAGAGTGACCAGGAGCCCCGAGTGACCAGGAGCCCAGTGTGACCAGGAGCCCAGAGTGACCAGGAGCCCCGAGTGACCAGGAGCCCAGAGTGACCGGGAGCCCCGAGTGACCAGGAGCCCAGTGTGACCAGGAGCCCAGAGTGACCAGGAGCCCCGAGTGACCAGGAGCCCAGTGCGACCAGGAGCCCAGAGTGACCAGGAGCCCAGAGTGACCAGGGGCCCAGTGCGACCAGGGGCCCAGTGCGACCAGGAGCCCCGAGTGACCAGGAGCCCCGAGTGACCAGGAGCCCAGTGTGACCAGGAGCCCCGAGTGACCAGGAGCCCGCAGGCACCGTGCACAGGCAGCCAGCGCTCGGCCCAGCCCGCCCCGCAAAGGGGTGCTCCCCCGGCAGGGCCTGGGCCGAGCAGCCGCATCGGGGGTCCTGCCTGCTCAGCGCGGCCTGTGGGCATGTCCACCCCACCCCCAGGCTTTTAAAATATATATTTTTATTGATTTCAGAGAGGAAGGGAGAGGGAGAAACGTCCATGATGACATGATGAGAGAGCACCACGGATCGGCTGCCTCCTGCACGCCCCACACCGGGGCCCGAGCCTGCAACCCCAGGCCTGTGCCCTTGACCCATATCGAACCCGGGACCCTTTGGAGTCCACAGGCTGAAGCTCTATCCACTGAGCAAAACGGCTGGGGCCACCCCCAGGCTTTCTGCAGCCTCGCCGCAGCCTCCCTCGTGCCCCCTCAGGGGTGGCTCGGCCGTCTCTGCGGGTGACCTGAGGAAGCGGGGGACGGACGGACGGACAATCTCAAGTCCCACCGCTTCCTCCTGCAGAATCACGAGCGGGGGTGAGGGCGGCTGTTGGGGGCAGGGGGGCACATGCCCAGCTGCCTGGGCCTGGACATGCCCCGTCTTGGTCACCCCCTCACCCCGTTTTGGTCCCAGGACCTGCTTTGCGGGTCTTTGTGTCCAGAGCGGCGGAGAGGCGCCCGGCTGGCCTGCTCTTGATGCCCAGACACACGTGTGCAGCCACGTACCTGCCTTCGCACGTGTGGCTGAGCCCGTGTGCATGGGCGGGGTGAGGGGAGCTTGGCAGCTGCGGGGCTGCAGGTGCGTGCTGGGCGTGTGGCTGTGCGCAGGGACGTGCGGCCGCGTGTCCGCCCGCCGGGGCTGGCCGCGTGGCCCCGCACAGCTGCAGGCTCGGAAGGAGGAGGCGGTGTCGGCCCCGGTTCATCCCCGGGGAGGCGGCCGGAGCTTGGGGAGGGGCGGGGCCGGGGCGCTTCCTGTCCAGCCGGCGGGAGGCGGGTGTCCTCCGGAAGGCGCTGCCCGGAGAGTTCATCCGATCCCATCCCACCGCCTCCCCTGGCTTTCCCGGACTCGTGGCCGGTGCCTCCCACCCGCAGCCCGAGGGCGCCTTTCAGGGGCAGGCCCCAGCGTGGCTGTCCGTTCGCTTGCGTCTCTCTGGGCTGACTCTCTGCTTCCCTGGGAGTCGGGGGTCCCGCTGGGCATGCTCCCCGAATTCTCACTGCCCCGGGGGGCCGTCCGGGACCCTGAGATGGGCAGGGTTCGTTTGGGGACACGCGATGGCACCTGGAAGAGGTGCAGCTGGCCCCGAGGAGCCGGTGCCCAGCTCAGGGGACCTGTGGCTGCAAACCCACAAACCGGCCCTGGGCTGCTGACCCCAGAATGTCCTTCTGGCTCCGCGGCAACGCCGGGCCCCCCCTGAGCGTGGTGGCTTCAGGGGCAGAAGGGCCGGGGTGGGGGTGTCCTCCTGGGGCCAGACCTGCTGGCCCCTCTCGACACGACAGGGAAGAAGAGGCAGGGGGCAGAGGGGCAGCCCCTCCTGAGGCTGTCCGCTGTCGAGCATTGAGCAGACCGGGGGGCCCACGCCTCGAGGCTCAGGGTCACCTGGTCCCGTTCTGATCCCCCCCCGGCATCCCCTTCACGTGGCCGGGAGCATGGTGCTGGGTCCGGGGACAGGCCGTGAGCAAGACGGACCGGCCCCACCGCCCGGAGCTGGGAGCAGAGATGGTGAGCTCGGGCGCGGCCTGAAGGCAGGGGCGGGGTGTGGGGGGGGAGATGGAGGAAGCCACAGAGCGGATGGGGAAGACGCTCTGGCTGGCGGACGCGGAGGGAATGGGATGTGGACACCTGGGGCCAGGCCCAGAGGCCTCACAGAGCACACGGGGACAGGGGCCAGCTGGGAAACAGCGGTGCAAAGGCACTGGGGCGGACGGAGACGCCTGGCCCTCGCTCTGCCCTCGTGGAGCGTTTCTGCAGCTCCTGTGAGCCAGGCCGGGCTGGGGGGGGGGGGAAGGCCGGGTGGCTGGGGTGAGGAAACTGGGCCTTGGGTTCGAGGGGCAAGAAGGCTCCCGCAGGGGACCCGGTCCACAGGGAGGGGGTGTGAGAGGGACCCCGGGCTGGGCTGCGGGAGGAGCGCCCCGCCAGGATGATCTGTTCTGGCCTGTGGGCCCGCATCCACCACCGGGACCAATGAGCTGACAACCCCAGTCAGGGGTCAGGGGTCAGGGGTCAGGGGTGCGTGGAAGGGTCCCCAGCTGGGCCCTCATTTCTCCATGAGGCCCCTCCTTACTGATCTAGGGTTTTAGGATGCGGACTCACCTTTCTAGGGGGGCACCGTTTAACCAGCGCACCCCCAAATGTCAGGTGAGTGAGGAGGTGCGGGGGGCAGCGCCAGGCCTGTGGCCGCCACCTCCACGCCCGGCGGGGGACAGACAGGCTCCAGGCCTCTGCCCCCACCCCCGGTCTGGCCGCCCAGGCACCTGGCTGGCACACGGCTACAGGGGCACAGGCAGAGGGGCCCGCACCCCGACACCGGCTCCGGGGCGGACGTTCCTCTGGCAGCCTCAGGTCTGGGCATGAGCGCTGGGCAGGTGGCCACCGGGCCCTGGGCCAGCGCGGCCGCGCTCGCCCCCGAGATTGCCCGCAGCGAGGGCGCTTCCGGCCGCCATCGGCCGTGCCAAACACAGCTCAGCCAAGCGCCCGGCTCCCAGCACCTGGCTCCCAGCTCCTGGCGCCTGGCTCCCGGCTCCCAGCTCCCGGCTCCCAGCTCCCGGCTCCCGGCTCCCGGCTCCCAGGGCCCAGTTCCCAGCTCGCAGCTCCCAGCGCCCAGTGCCCAGCTCGCCTGTCCAGGCACAGGGGTGGGAGGGCCGGGACTGGGCAGGGTGGGGGACCCTGTGCCCAGGCCTCCTTGGCCCCGGAAGTGCCTGCGCCCAGAGGGGAGCTCTCCGTGTCCCCTGAAACCCGCCGGGTCCCCCTGCCAGCCTGGCTCCTGGGGGCCCGGGGAGGGGAGGGCCGGCGTCGAGGTCACCGGTCCGCACACAGAGGCCGGGGGACACCTGCCTGGTCTCCCGTGAGCGCACAGGGTCGGCCGGCTGGCCAGCTGGCCCGCCACCTGCCGCCTGCTCTGGGGGGCGGGGGGACGGTGGGAACCAGCCGAGTCGCTGCCTCCCAGCCCGTGGCCCCGGGGCCTGGTCAGGGCTCAGGTGTCGGCACAGCCGGTTCCTCTGCCTCTTCCCCCCGGAGCCCGAGGGGGCTCATCCCCAGGGCTGGGGCGAGGGGGGTGGCGGGCAGCCCGGTGTCCGCGGGGGCTTCCTCCGGCCCCTTCCCACGACCCTGTGCCCCCTCCAGGCCAGCCAGGCGGCACCCAGCCTCTGCGGGCCATTGGGGCTGGGACAACCCGCCCCCCACAGCCTCTGCGGGCCATCGGGGCTGGGACACCCGCCCCCCACAGCCTCTGCGGGCCATCGGGGCTGGGACAACCCGCCCCCCACAGCCTCTGCGGGCCATCGGGGCTGGGACACCCGCCCCCCACAGCCTCTGCGGGCCATCGGGGCTGGGACACCCGCCCCCATGAGGAACCGCCCTTAGCCACTGGTCCTTCTCGGGGGTCGGGGTCGGGACCCCGTTTGCAGGTGACGGGGGCACAGGCGGAGGGGTCAGTGAGGAGGAAGGGGACACCTGTCACACCAACAACAACAGAGAACTCACTGGGCCGCAGGCAGGCTTACCCTCGGGTGTGTGTTCCAGCCACGAGGTGGGGTGTGGCCTGAGCCCCTGCCCCCCTGCCCCTCTGCCCCCTGCCCCCTCTGCCCCCTGCCCCCTCTGTCCCTCTGCCCCCCCTGCCCCCCTGCCCCTCTGCCCCCTGCCCCCCTGCCCCTCTGCCCCCTGCCCCCTCTGTCCCCTCTGTGGGGGGTTGTGTGGGGTGGGGTGGGAGGAGCTGTGGGGGGGTTGGGGATAGCTGGGGAACTGTGGGGGGTTGGGGGGCACTGAAGCAGGGTCAGGGCCGGCGGGAGGGGCCTCGGGCACCTGCGGGCGGGAAGCCGCCGGCTCCCAGGGGAGGACCTGCTCCCACCCGCTGGCTGGCACCAGCCCAGGCCCCGGCGCCCACACAGTGGCAGACCCTGCGCCCATGTGTCCCCCGACCAAGGTGAGCACAGGGGTGGCCGTGGAGAGGGGAGGGGCATGGAGGCTCTGTTTGCCCCGAGCTCGACGGCCGGGGTGGGAGCCCTCCGGTGCCCCCCTCCCCCCCCCCCCCGTCTCCCCCTCTGCAGAGTCACCGCCGCCACGTGGCCCCCACGAGCCCTCTCCTCTCTGCTGTGTGGCTCCCAGCCCAGGGCCCGGGGGGGGAGGGGGGGAGGGGGCAGGGAGCGGGGTAGGGGGCTCGGGGGGGCGGGGAGCGGGGCAGGCAGGGGGCCCGGGGGGGCGGGGAGCAGGGCAGGGGGCCGGTGGGACCACCTCTCCGACAGCGCGGCCAACGGCAGCTGCAGAGCTGGCTCTCCCCGGCTCCCCGGAGGGTTCCGGAATCCCGCTCTCACCCACGCTCCCCAGACTGGCCCGGCCCTCCCTCCTCTGCCCGCCTTTTCTCAGGCCCCGATCTCCCGGGGCCTTGCGGGGGCCGGGGGCTTGCTGCCCTGCGGAGCTCCGTCCTGTGACGGGAGGATACGAGGCCCCGGACCCCCTCAACCCAGCCGGAGGGACCCCAGACTCCCGCATTCCCCTGGCGGCTTCTCTCCTGCCTCCTGTCCTCCCTGAGCCTCGGCCTCGCACCGAGCCCCCGCTGGGCCCTGCCCGGGGGCACCCTCACCCCCAGCACCGCTCAGCCCTGGGGGGGGGGGGCCCTGGGGGAGGGCGGAGGGAGGAAGCCCTGGCCTGGGCCCCAGACCCCCCAGGAATGCCGGGCGTGTCCTCCGCCAGCAGAGCTGCCAGGCAGGGCTGGGTCCCTCGGGGAGAACCAGCGAGGCTGTGTCACCCCCTGGGGATGGCCGAGGGGGGGGCTTTGGGGTCGGCAGTCAGGGTCTCCGCCCCCCGGAGCCGTCCCCCCTGCACCGAGGGACCAGGAGCCTGCAGGGTCCACCTGAGCCGAGCCTCCCGCCGTCAGAGCAGGAGCCGGACCTGGGGGATCGTCCGGTGCGCACGCTGGGCGGTGGGGCGTCCCTGGCAGCGGGCACCCAGAAGCCGACGGGGCGCGGGGGGAGCCCCTAACGAAGCCCCATCGCAGGACCCGCTCTGTGTTCCGGGGCGCGCTGGGCCCAGAGGCTCTGGAGTGAGGTCAGACCCCCTCCCCACGACCCTTCTGCCTGGATGGCTGTGCGCCCTGGGGGCTGAGGCGCCCTCTGAGTGCGACCCGCTCCCCCCTCACGCTGCCGCCACCCCTTCCAGGCAGCCACCCCTCGGTGCTGGGTCCCCGCCCTGGAGGAGCAGGCCCTGGGGGTGCGCAGGGCCGGCCTGCGGCCTCGAGGGGAAGGTGGTTTCTGGTGAGGACCCCGGGGGGCGGAGGGGGGTGAGGGGAGGAAGGAGCGTCCGACGGGAGGACAAGCTGCCAGGCAGAGGCACACAGGAGTGGGTCTGTGGGCGCCGGGACATCGGGGGGGGGGGGGGTGGCGGCCAGGAGGCCTCAGGCCCGGAGGCTGGACGGGCAGAGGACTCTGCCCCCCGGGACAGGCGCTGGCCCTGGAGCTCCGGGAGGGGGAGGGCGGGCCTGGGGGACAATGTGGGGCGGGAGGCAGGGCTGACCCACAGGGGAACCGGCCTCGCTGAGCACCGGGGGCCCCCGCAGCCCGGGGTGGACGCGGGATGAAAGGCCCAGAAAAGGATTAGCCGAGGCCGGGGCGGCCGGGCGGGGCGCCATGGCAACCGGAGGAGGCCCGGAGCCTGGGAGAAAGAAGGCAGCGTGTTAACCCGCCGGCCCCGCGGGCTGGGGGCTTGTTAACCGGCTCACCAGGGGCTGCCGGCCCCGGACACGGGCTCCAGCCTGTGGCCGCCCGCCCCTCCGCCCCCCAAAGGCGTGGGACCCTCAGGGCGGCAGCACCAGGAGCTGGGGGGGCGGGGCAGGGCCGTGCTGGCCAGGACAGACGGACTCCCCTTCCCCCTCCTCGGCCCTGCGCTCCCCGCCCGCCCACCCGCGGGCAGGGAGAGCCTGGGTCCTCGAGGCCCACGGGCCACGTGCCGGGGGGTGGCCGGGCTCCGAGGGGCTGGGGCCGCCCAGCGGGGCCCCCACCGGATGGGCCTGCTGAGGCCCCGGGGCAGGGAGTCAGGGTGGGCTCTGGGGTAGCCCGGCTGTGGCTGGAGGCCACGTGGTCACGGGGCCTGGCCTCGGGGTGGGCCTGGGCCCGAGGGGCCAGCTCCATCCAGCCAGGCCGGGAGCCGGGCCGGGAGCCTGGGCAGAGCCCGGGAGAGGCCGGAAGCCGGTCGTTGTTTTAATGACGGAGAGCCGTGGACGGGGAATCCGGAGGCTGGTCCACCTGACTGCTCTGAGGGGTCGGAGCTGGTTACTGGATGTTGGTGGTTGGAGCAGCCCCACCTGTCAGGCCTAATAGATTCACTGATTGGCTTTTACTGGTGTTTCCGGGCTGGGGGAGACGGGTGTATCTTATGATTTTAATCTTAATAAAAGGGATGGTGAAGCCAGAGCGGGTAGTAGTCCTCCCACTAGAGTTGTGCTACCGCCTGGTCCCCATTTCCAAATTAATGTTTTTCTGAGTCTCTGTTCATTTGTGCGCGGCCTTCTCCAGAACCCGAACCCTGAACCGGGGGACCCTGAATCACGCGAGACGGGAAAGGGGTTTCCACAGTGGGGCAGGAGCTGGCCATGACCAGCACCCCCACCCGAGGCTGCCTGACCCCCAAGGCCTGCTGACTCCCACCCTGAGGCTGCCCATCCCCACCCCGAGGCTGTCCATCTCCCACCCCCAGGCTGTCCACCCCCACCCCCAGGCTGTCCATCCCCACCCCCAGGCTGTCCATCCCCACCCCGAGACTGTCCATCCCCCACCCCCAGGCTGTCCATCCCCCACCCCAAGGCTGTCCATCCCCACCCCCAGGCTGTCCATCCCCACCCCCAGGCTGTCCATCCCCACCCCGAGACTGTCCATCCCCCACCCCCAGACTGTCCATCCCCACCCCCAGGCTGTCCATCCCCCACCCCCAGACTGTCCATCCCCCACGCCTCCCCTCCCCACACTGCCCATTGCAGACACGGGGGGGCAGTTAGCCCGGCACGTCGGGGAAACGCTCAGTGCCCTCCACAACGCCGGCCCATCCTGGGCAGCCTGGCGGGACAGGGACGGCGGGGAGGCAGCGCCAGGCATGGCTCTCCCCGGGCCCGGGACTGGGGAGATCTGGCGGGGCTGGGTGGGTGGATCTGGGTCAGATGGCCGGGGCAGGAAAGCCCTTTGCAGGCCCCACTCTGCAGAGCACAGGAGAGGCGGGGGGGGGGGGGGGGTGCAACCAGCCGAGCGGGCGGGCAGGGGCTTGAGCCCTGTGAATGAGGAGGGACCCAGCCACCAGCACCTCCTCCCTGCGGGCTCCAGCCAGACCCCAGTTTCCCATCTGCAAAGCCGGGGGCCGGCCTGGGCACTCCGGGCGGCCCGTCACAGGGGCTGTGCTCTGGGCTCACCGACCTCCCCCCGCCTCCCCCAGCCAGGCTCCTCCAGAGAGGGGAGCTGCCCCCCCCCAAGCCAGGCTCCTCCCGAGAGGGAAGCTGCCCCCCCCCAGCCAGGCTCCTCCAGAGAGGGGAGCTGCCCCCCCCTCCTCAGCCAGGCTCCTCCTGAGAGGGGAGCTGCCCCCCCGCCCCCCCCCCAGCCAGGCTCCTCCAGAGAGGGGAGCTGCCCCCCCCCCCTCAGCCAGGCTCCCCCCGAGAGGGGAGCTGCTGGGCTGGGCCGGCCGCAGGTGCGATCGGGGACACAGAGGCCGGGCTGCTGCTGGAGCCTCAGCCGCTTCCTGCTCCTGCCCCCAAGGGTGCCCCCCGCCTCCCCTGGGCTCTCCAGCCTGATCCAGGGCGCGCCGCCCCGTCGTGGCACCGAGGCCGGTCCGAGCTGGGGAGCCCCGTCCGGCTCAGCGGGCCGGAGCCGGGAGCAGCTTGGCCGGGGCCCCCCACCACCGAGGGTGTTGGGTTTCCTCTGGGTGAGGCCCAGCTGCACACAGCTGGCGGGGTGGGGTGGGGAGGGGGGCGACGGGAACCTGAGAAGGCTGAGCCCCTATCGCTCCTGAGGCAGGGAGCCCCCGGCCTCAGGCCCAGCGGCCATCTGTCCCTGTCCTTCCTCGCCGAGAGGAGGGGCCGGCCCACATGCCTCTGCACGCCCCCCCCCCAGCTGCCTCCGGACCCCCCTCCCACCCCCATGTGCAGGCTCTGGGGGCCCCGGCCTCCCTGGCGAGGTCTGGGGACTGGGACCAAGACGCTCTCAGAGGAGGCAGCCCCCAGCTGGTCTCCCCGTGGGGCTGTGCACACATCCCCCCACTTACCTCCTCAGGCCCTTCCCAGGAGGAAAGTTCAGTTAGTCTCTGAGCACCCCGAGCCGTGGGTCCTGAAAGCCCCCTGCGCGACAGGCTCCTGGGGGCCCTCCCTGCCCCACGTGGGTGCAGGGCCGGCCTAGAACTGGGGAAGAGCCGGAGGGGCCGAGAGGAAAGCCGCTGGACAGGGGGGACGGGGTGAGGGCGGGGGACTGGGTCAGATGCGCGCCCGGCGCCGCCCCTGTGCGCGGCTGCTGTGATGGTCTCCACGAGGAGGCAGGCGGCTCAGGTCCCCACGCTCCTGCCATCCCAGGGGAAGGGGGCCCCCCAGCGGAGGGGCGACGGAGACCGTGGGCAGAGACCGGGGAGCACGGGTCCCGGGGGAAAGCGCAGACCCCCGGGGCTGAGGGCCAGGCCGTAATGACCGCCCGATCCTCAGAGCGCCCCGGGGACCCTGGGGGGGGGGCACTGGGGGCCGGGCCATAGCAGGGTGCGTAGGAGTTTGCCGGGCAGAGCAGAGCGTGTCTGCCGCGGGACACGTTACCGCGTCTAACCCGTGTGGGCCCGGCCCTTCGTTCTCTCCGCCAGCATTGCACGAGCACCTACTGTGCGCCGGGCCCGCGATCCCGCAGGGCTGCCCTGCTCCCTGGCAGTGCATGATGGGAGCGAGAAGGCCGGCCCCAGCCTGGGGCAGGCTCTTGAAGGTTCGGCTTTCCCAGGGTGGGGGCAGTGAGCAGAGGCTGCTGGCGGGGACCGAGGGCGCGGGCCGGTCCGGAGGCCGTCCTGCCACACCTGAGCGGGAGGCGTGCTGCAGCCTCTGCAGGGGGCTCCGTGCAGGGAGCCCCGACCTGGGCCCGCCGGGAGGGACGGGCTTGCAGGGAAGGCTGGGGGGCTCCCAGGTGCCACGGGCTCCGTGGGCCACGTGTGCGCAGGGAACGGCGTGGACCCCCGGACATAGTGTCACACAGAGACGCGTCGGGAGACGGGACCCAGAACTGACGGCCCGCCCTCCCCGCCCTCCCCGCCCCCACACGGCAGCCGGCGATGCCTGTCCCCCCCCCCCCCCCCCCCCCCCGCTTTCTCCCCCCCTTTCTCCAGCTACAGCGAAGCAGTTGCTCGAAACTAATTGAATTTTCCGCCTGGGCAGGGCCTGGGGAGGGAAGGGCGGAGGGGCTGGGGGGAAGCTTGTTAACAGCTCTCCACCCCCCCACCCCACCCCCAGCTCCTCCCCTCTGCCTGGGGGTGGGGTGGCCATGCGCTGGTGGCCCAGAAACAATGGACAGACAGACAGACAGACAGTCACAGCCCACTCCAGCCAGAGCCGGAGCGGATGCGGGGAGCCCCCAGGGTGGCCGGCGGGGTCCCCGGGCCTCAGGGGCCCCGCTCCACC
The DNA here is from genome assembly GCA_027563665.1 of Antrozous pallidus. Lineage (NCBI taxonomy): Eukaryota > Metazoa > Chordata > Mammalia > Chiroptera > Vespertilionidae > Antrozous > Antrozous pallidus. Next base: position 1,034,614 of record CM050516.1, on the reverse strand, counting down.
GAGCAGAGGACGGGGTGGGGGCCGGGGGGTTGCCCTGTGAGGGTTGGGGCCCAGCTGCGGACGGAAGGACCACAGGTGACTGGGACGGAGCCCGTGACCATTGGGGCTGCAGTGACAGCTGGGGGACGGCAGGGTAGCTGCCTCTCCCCAACCCTCCAGACCCCCGTGCACCTCACTGTCCCTCTTGTGGCTCTCTGGCCCCTGGAGGGCGGCTCTTCCACAAAACACCACGCCCGGGCAAGTCTGTGTTGAAGAAGCGGCGTTAGGAGAAGTTGAAGTTTAAACAATGCGGCTCTCTGAAGAAATGTCCGTCGCTGCGCTGTTGATGTTTGGCTCTTCGGACTGAAGAGTTTGCCGACCGCGGGCCCGGGGAAAAGAAGCAGAGGTTTCCCCGCGTTGCTTTCTCCCGCCCCCTCGTCTGCAGCGGGAGTTGACGTGGCCTGCGGCGTCTGCCCCTCTGGCTGTGGCAGGAAAGAAGCGGGAACCCCATTCTCGGAGCACGCTCCCCCTCCGACCCGCTTCCCACACGCCCGACAGTTCGGCTCACACGCACGCTCTTTACCGGGTTCGGCGCTTCTGACGTAGGCGATGACGTGGCGGCGGCGGCAGGACCCCGAAGCGGCTCGCCGGGACCACCCCTCTGACCCAGGCCCCGTGCTGGGGTGCCGCCAGGGCCCACTGAGCCGCCTCCCTTCCTGTCGGGTGAACGCCGGTGAGGGGTCCCCTGGATCTGCGGTCGGCGGTCAGACCGACCTGAGCAGAGCGGGGACCCAGGTGCAGAAGTGACCGGGCTGGACAGCCCCAGGTGAGGCAAAGGACCTGGTGGGTGGGACCTCGCCCCAGGGAACCCTCTCCTCCCCTGAGCACATCCCCGGTCAGGTGACCTGTGGTGTGAACCTCTGGCCTCCCCTCCTGAGACCACATCGAGGTCTCGGTTGGATTTCAGCTTCAGGCCCAGAAAAGCAGCCAGACCCGTCCAGTGAGCCCGTGGCTGAGCTCGGGCCTGAGCATTGGCGAAGGACCCTGCCTGGCTCCCCCAACCAATCAGCAGAGACCGGACCCTGAAAGGACACCCCGGAAAGGGTGAGATTGTCCCCGGGGGCTCCCCCAATACCTCCACCCTCAGACCCCCCGGACGGAGGACCCCCACCTCCCCCTTACCTTCCCTTTACCCCTCCCTCCCCCAAGCACCTCACCCTGACCTCCCTCACTTCTAAGCTCTAGGGGACCTTCCTTTTCCTAGACAACTTGTTGCCTAAGCCACTCCCCCAGGAATTTCTTGTTGCCTAAGCCACTCCCCCAGGAAGTTACCCACCTCGGTAACTTCATGACAAACTAGAGGCCTGGTGCGCAAAACTCGTGCACTCGGGGAGGGGGTCTCTCAGGGGGTCTCTGGAGAGCCAGGTGAGACCCGCTCCGCCCCCCTCAGGGAGCGGGCCGAAGCCGGCAGTCCGACACCCTTCATGCTGATGCGGTCCCAGCTTCCGGCTGAATGCGCTCCCTCTGTGAGAACGCACTGACCCCCCGAGGGCAGCTCCTGTGTTGATCGTCTGCCCCCTGGTGGTCAGTGCACATCATAGCGACCAGTTGTTCCACTGTTTGGTCGATTTGCAAATGAGCCTTTCTTTCCCAGCCAGAACCCAAGTACCAGGGCTGCTGAACCCAGGTCTGCTCTGACCCCACGGGTCTGGTCTGGTGCCCTCCCCACCGCCCACTCCCTCCACCCCCCACTCCTTCCTGCGTGGAGACCGGGCATGCTGGGCACAGGCCGGTCACAGCAGGTCCTGTCACCCAGACCCCCCTGGACACGCCTCTCTGCACCCAGGCCGGCACGAGGGGGATGCAGACCTGGGGGTGCTCGTGGGGGTCGCTGCCTGGACCGAGGTCACTCCTGGCAGCCGCGGGAGGAGGAACGCCCTGGGGACAGGGCACAGGGGCGGCCCTGGGCTGTCAGAGCAGAGGGCAATGGGGTGGAGGAGAGGGAGGGAGACCAAGGTGAAGCTACAGACAGCGAGGGACAGAAGGATGGGGGATAGAGGCGGTGGACAAGACACCCAGTGGCCGCCAGAGAAAAGGCGGAGGGCGACCAGTCCTCCTCTCCGGCTCGGGCCAGA